>LNAC01000144.1:2784377-2959347 GCA_002007465.1 Ailurus styani | reverse complement strand
GTTGGGGGTCGTGGGGGGTAGGGAGGGAAAAATAATGAAACAAGATGGGATGGGGAAGGAGACAAACCATAAGAGACTCCTAATCTCACAAAACAAACTGAGGGTTACTGGGGGGTGGGAGGGTAGGGATAGGGTGGATGGGTTATAGACATTGGGGAGGGTTTGTGCTTTGGTAAATGCTATGAAAGATGTAAGCCTGATGATTCACAGACCTGTACCCCTGGGGCAAAGAATGAATAAATAAATAAATAAATAGATAGATAGGTAGATAGATAGATAAATAAATAAATATATGATGAAACAATTTCAATAGAGAATTCTGTGTCTGCATGTGACAAATAACTGAAATTGTAATAATTTAGGAAATCAGAGGATTGGCTTACCATGATATTGGCCATAACTGAGGTGATAATTATTGTATTGAAAAAAATAGAAAGAAAGATCCCAACAGAAGCATGAAGAGAAATTTCTTTAAAAATAGAAAATAAATAAAAAACTATAAATGATATGTGGGCCACAGTAGAAAGGCCCAAAATATTCATAAATAAACTCCTAGTAAAAAGGGAAGAAAGAAAATGGGGCAGAAACAAAATTTAAGGTAAGGATGTTGAAAGTTTTAAATATGAAAACACATAAAGTCGATGACGCAAATAGTATAACTACAAAGAAAATCACAGTAGGTATATTATATAAATTCAATATATATACTATATATTTAATTACATATAAATTATCAAAAACATAACTACTTAGAAATAGTCTAATGAAAAATGTATAAGGCTGCTACAAAAAATGAAATCATTAATGAGAAATATTAAATATATAGATATAAATAAATGAAAGGATATATTATGTTACAAACTAAAAGACAATATTGCAAAGACTTTATTTCTTACCAATTTATTTTAAATTTAATTTAATGTATTCCTGTCTCCTCCAGGAATCTTATGTCTGACATGAAGCCCTTTAAAACTCTCTCCATTTTGTTTTAAAAACTCTTCAATTTGTTTCTTTTTCATCCTTTTTCTTTTGGTGGGGGGGCAACAAATGGTAATGTCTGAGACATTTAACCAATAATGGCATCCATTCATTATTCCTCAGCTTCTATTCTGAAACTTGGGCTTTAGAAACAAACGCTCTGTATAAAGAAGTTGAANCAACAAATGGTAATGTCTGAGACATTTAACCAATAATGGCATCCATTCATTACTCCTCAGCTTCTATTCTGAAACTTGGGCTTTAGAAACAAACGCTCTGTATAAAGAAGTTGAATCACTATGTTATACACTTGAAACCAATGAAACATAGTGTGTCAACTATACTAAAAAAATTAAATAAATAAAGAGAAATGCCCCCCCTTTGGGGGTGCAAAACCATAAGAGAGAAAATTTTTAACACCATGTTTCTAGATTCTTCTGCCATATTTAGTGTTTCTGAATTTCCAAGCAAATTGACCAAAGATATACCTGTTGTGTTGTTCTACATTTTCACATCTTCCTTAGTGGATATCAAACCAGATATTTTCAACCTCTTTTTTCCTGATCTTAGGTACCACCTCTACTTTAATTATTCTTAGCAACCTAGTCTTTTATTCTGCTTCTAATGTACTTTTTATAAATGACATTTCCTATATGTTTGAAATAGATTTTAAATATGACAAAACATGAAAGGTCATCATTAAAACCATAGATTCCTTAACATAAGGAATTCTTTAGGATGTTCAAACAATTATGGTTGTCTTGATATGAGGTCATCAGAGCTACAAAAATATTTAGAATGAGTTATTAGAAAATGGGAACTATATCTTTTGTAATACCTGCACAAATAGCATATTACTAGTATTTGAATGGTTTGATTATTTTTTTCCCTTGATTGATAAGTGCAATGAGATCCCTCTTTCAAAATTGTATACCACTAATGAAAGCATGCAAAGTCAGGGTACTTTCAGAAGTAATTGCAATGTTCCCATTCCAGTAGGATTTGAATTCTTAAGAGTACTTACCCATCAAAAAGAAGTTGTTAAGTACAATATGAGTTAACCAGAATTCTATAAGTATAACCAGAAATACAATATGAGTTAACGAACGGGTAAAATCCAGAAGAATCCTCTCAAGTCTATTCCTTCATAAGTAAGATTTAAGCAAAGGCTTTTGAGACATGTGCTCCTGGTAGCAAGTCTATCCCCTTTTAGAAGTGAGTACAAAAGATTCAGTAAAAGTACTTTGCAAATGCCAGTGCCTTTCATATGAAAATCCCACTTGCAAGAAGGGACTGCAACAGGATATTTTATTTTATTTTTCAAAAATTTTATTTATGTGTTAGAGAGAAAGAGAGAGAGAGAGAGAGAGAAAACACAAGTGGTGGTGGGGGGGGAGGGTCAAGAATATGCCCTGCTGAGCTGGCAGCTCAATCCCAGGACCCCAAGATCATGAACTGAGCTGAAGTCAGATGCTTAACTGACTGAGCCACCCAAGTGCCCATAGGATATTTTAGTTAATGCATTAAACCTAAATTCATTTTCTATAGTCTAAAGCTGTGGTCTCCATATAACTTTCCAATTTTTATTTATCTTCCCCTATGGGTCTGTGAAAATCAAAATAACATCGGCCATGCGATGTTCTGATTAATTAATACCATTCTCATGGGTTTGGTATACCTGAGTCCACTATACAGACAGAAATCTGTTTTTGAACAAAGTGGACTTTGAAACTATAGGGAAGAAGACTATATTCCAAACTGTGCTATATTAACCAAATAAATGTTAGGAGACAGCCCTGTGACTACCCTTTCTCTCTACTATGACTCATTTAATTTCCTCAGATTTTACAGGAGTTGGTTGATAAATTCTTACTGTACTGAGTTAAAATAGTACAGGGATTAATGTAGTAATTCCTATGTACAAGAGAGAATATCTCCTTTGGTTGGCAATTCATCCAGTTCTCTGGGAAATTCCATGTGCTCTACATATAAAGATCATGACCTGATGTGCAATATGAGTTAGAATTTCCCACATGTATTAACTAGAAATTATCTGCAACTTTCTCCCTCTTTGAAGCCTCATGAACTTTTCATGCAGTTTGCCTTTGTAACCTTGGCATTTTACCATTCATATATATTGAGTGTTTCTACAATTTTAACTATATAATGATATTAAAATGTAACAGCCAGGAAATCATAGATAGTTGGAAAAAATGAAATCTAAAGTTTATTTAGTCCAACATCTCATTTTATAGCTGCAGTATGATTGGGAGATGACCCTTGGGAAAATAAATCAGATATCCTGATTCTCATGGCATGAGACAAAATCACACCTAGAAAAATCAGAACGAAGATTTATCCTCCACAGAGCTACACAAATGAGAAATTATTATCCAAAGTATCTTTCATTCATCCACACCTTTCAGTACTTGTGGCCATTACTGATTTTCTCCTTTACAAAAACAAAAACCCACAAATTAAATCCAAAAAATAAAAACCTAAAAAATTCACATGATAATTATCATTTAAATATAAACTTGTTAATAAAAGCCAAAAAAATGATTCTGTACTTAAATAATTATGATGATAAAGGCGACTACAAAATCTGCAACACATATGGCAAAAAACTCAATCCTTTAAATGGGAATGAGCTTTTATAAAAGAATAAAGGAAAAGCAATCTTGAAAACATAAATCAGGTATAAATAGATTAATAAAAATTAAATAAATGACCAATAAGCATGTGAATATTATTTAACCTACTCATCCTGAAATACATGCAAATTTTCCAAAATGGGTTTATCAATGTGGTTATTGTTTTACCTGGCATATTAGCAAAAACAAAAATATGTGTTACCACCAAGCATTGGTGAAGATGTGGGGCCACGGTGACCCTCTTGTACTGTTGGAGGGCAGGTAATAAAATGCAACCTCTTTGTAGGATGATATGGTAATACCTATACATAATTAGAATTACTACATTCATATTGAACTTCATTGGGATTTTTAAAAATGGGTTTTGGAATACTAACAAAAAAAAATTTTTAAAGTTGCTGGAATAAGAAACACATGCTGTAAGTATGTACAGTCGGGATATGTGCCGGGATAGTCTGTTGATTTATGTATGAGTGCCACCTAAGTTCATTTCAATCACATTTAGTTTATTCACTTGGTTTCATTCTGAAGGAATGAATTCATTCTGATCATTTTGTCTGTGGTTGAGAAAATTGAACTCTAACAGATTGCAGTCCCAGAAGAAATTGCCTAGTGTTAGAGCTGCAAGTAATTGCTAAACTCCCACGTGCCTCGGGGGAAAAAGTATGTCCTTGATTAGAAAAACATGCAAAGAAAAAGAGGCAGTAAGCTCGTAGTTAATGGGCAAAATAGCATTCTCTGTTAAGAGCAACAAGGCACATTCTTCTCCATTTTTACTAACTAGAGAATTAATTTATATCCCAAAAGATATGTTAAAATTCTAATCATCCTTCATCATTAAGTAGGGATTCTGTATCTTCTCATTACCATACAGAAGGGCAGTTTAATTCAAATGAGGTAGATACATAAATCCAAGGGCCTTATTTAAATTTATTTAATATGTAATTCTACATTATATACTTCTGACAACACTTCCACAAATTAAATAGGATAGTTTACTGTTCAATTATGATGGATCCTACAGTCAGAAAATCAATATGCTGTTGCATATAAGCACTTAGCTTGTTTCTAGTGTACCAGAGAGTATTACTTCCATGGCTTTCAAGAGAGAAAAAAATGTGTATTTTCCACCTATTCACTTTATTTCTGATTATATTTTCACCATGAATTGATATATAATTAATATATCAACTTAGGTCATCAGTGTGTGTGTGTGTGTATGTGTGTGTAGATTTAAAGTCTCAATATATTGACCAATACAGAGTTCATTTTAGAATATATATAAAATATATATAATATGTATATGCTTTGTTATATATGATCAAAACATTTTTAACATCTACTAATAACTGCAGAAAAACACTATGAGAGCAAATAAAGGATGATAAACACAAAATGTAAAATTAAAGTGCATCTGCATAAATTTGTCCATACTGGTACCAGATAAGTAGTAGCTGACCAGTGCATAGTTAAATAAAGTCAATTCCATACTTAGAAAACTGCACCACATAAGTGTGTATGTATATATATATATATTGTGTGTGTGTGTGTGTGTGTGTATAAATAACTAAAGTATATCAAAAATTTCTTCAAGGAAAAAGCAAATTGTTCCCAGAAGAATCATAATTTTAATGATGAATAGCCAAACCACCCTTACAATTCCCTCAGATTAAAATAAAAACAACTAATTAAAACAACAAAAACAGCAACTGTAACAGCATCAACAAATAAACCTAAACATACAGAAGTTAAATTATTGACAAATATTATTTCCTGTTGGCCACTAAAATATAAAGTAAATACATATGTTGTGACTTCAGGAAAAGTAAAATGAAGATTTTCACAGACATGCCACTCTGCCTTAACCTAATACCTCTCAAAGGAATAATGGACATTATTTAAATGAAATGGCATGCTAATTGTATTGTTTCTAGGAAAGGTCAAGAAAATGTGACGAAAGTATAGTATAATAATATAAGAAATGAAAGATGGGATGCTTTGATTAAACTAGAAACTATATGACTATAACTTTAGTTCAGCCTGATTCAATAAATAAAATAAAGCCAAGACTTTCTTGTTATTATAAATACTGATCCTGCAACTTATTTTGGCAAAAAAAAATAAAAAGACAAAAAATCCCCCAAAACTAATACTACTTAGTGCCTTGTATATAATATATAATATATATAATAATAATATAATAACATGTAATCCTTACCAAAAAACATCTTATTAAGAAAATAGCATTATTTTCCTCTTTTCACAAGTGAGAAAATCAAGCTATATTGATATTAAGAAACTTCCTCAATAATGTACCATTAGTAAATGACATAACTAAATTTATTAAAATATAATAAAAAGTCTTTCAAGGAATTTCATACAATTTAAATAAAATAAGAAATTGGGTTTTTTTTTTTTAAAGATTTTATTTATTTACTTGATACGGAGAGAGAGATCACAAGTAGGCAGAGAGAGAGGAGGAAGCAGGCTCCCTGCTGAGCAGAGAGCCCGATGCGGGCCTCGATCCCAGGACCCTGGGATCATGACCTGAGCCGAAGGCAGAGGCTTTAACCCACTGAGCCACCCAGGCGTCCCAAATAAGAAATTGTTAATAAAGACTTCAGAAAGATGCCAGAGTAGGAGGATCCTGAGCTTATCTCATTCCAAGGTAATTATCTTGGATTATCTCATTCACACCAAGATAATAGCTGTGTGTACATAACTAATTCTGAAAGTGATACGAAGATTGGCAGAACAGACTTTCCACAGTTAATAATAGAGAGGAGACCACATCAAAAAGAGTAAGAGGGGCAGAGATATGGTTGAAAACCAAACCCCAGGTGAGACTAAGTACAAATGGGAAGAACTCTTTAAGCATGGAGAATCAAGAAGATCAGGCCCCATATAAGGCAGCCCAGGCATGTGAAACCTGAACTGGGAAAATGAGTCCCCGTAACATTTGGTTTTGAGAACCAATAGGGCTTCACTTCACAAATTTTTAAAATCAGCAGGGCTCGACTCTGGGTACTTTAAAAATCAGCAGGCTTAGCTCTGGGAGAGCTGGAGGGCAATAGGAAATAAGTTCCTGCCCCTAAAGAGCCAGCATAACAAATAACCCAGCAGAGAGGCAGAAGTTTGAAAAGTGCCTGGGGTATGTGAAAGAGATTAATTTATTAATCTCAGAAAGTGCTCTGGGGGGAAGGGATCTTTAGGAGATTTCTGTAAGAATAGAAGTGCTGGCGGGTGCCATTTCTCTTCCCTTCTCCATCTTAGATAGGAACAATTGCAGAAACCAGGAGGAAATCTCTCCACCTAAATTGCTAGCACTGAGTGCCCTGCCCCCATGTTCTCTGTGGACCTGCTCCATCTTACCTTCCCCACTCATCAGACTTAGCTCCAGAAAGCCTCCTGCCCAGGCAAGGACTTGTGTCACTCTAAGTGACTCTTGCCCTGGGGAGAGGGGGAGATAACCATACATCCCAAAGTGCTTGAGCCTTTTTGCTGGCAGTCCAGGGAGATTACCCTGCAGTTCAGTGCAACTGCAGCCTGACAGAGGGACTCAGGGCAGATGTCTGATCTGGCTGCCAGCATCACCCATCAAAGAATGCCTCTCTCAAGGGGCAGCACAGTGCCTTGCACTTTGGTGGGCACAGAACTGCAACACACAAACTGTACAGACGCTAGTCTGACTGCTGTTGCCACTCAACTATAAGGTCATGGTTACTGCAGACAGTCCTCTCAACAACACCAAACCAAACCCTGCCTGTGTACCCACCACATGTAAAGTGAGCCATTGCACCTGACGGAAGGCAAACATGCCTTAGCCACAACAGTAGGGTACATGCACCCCACAAAGAAAACATCCTTGGAGCACCTAGTTTTGGTGACCAGGGGACATTGTGCTACAGGGCCTCTTCTTTATAAGGTCACTATGTCAAGTTCGGGAGACATAGCTGACCTTCATAATTCATAGAAAAAACAGAAAGTAGGCAAAATGAGGAAGTAGATGACTATGTCCCAAATAAAAGAATAAGACATAATCACGGCAGAAGAACTAAATGAAATGAAGATAAAAAAAATATGCCTGATAAAGAATTCAAAGTAATGGCCATAAAGATACTTCATAGACTTGACAAAAACGTAAAGGATCTCAGTAAGACCTTCAACAAAGAAATATATAAAGTCAGAGATAAAGAACTCAATAACTAAAATAAAAAATACACCAGAGGGAGTCAATAGTAGATTAGAGAATGCAGAAAACGGATCAGTGATCTGAAAGACAGGGCAATGGAAAGCAACCAAGCTGAACAGCAAGCAGATAAAAGAATAATAAAAAATGAGAATAGATTAAGGGAACTCAATAACACTATCAAGCATAACAACACTCACATTATAGGGATCACAGAAGAAGAGAGAAAGGGGTGAAAAAACTTACTGAAATAATGAGAGAATTTTAAAAGGAACAAGAGAAAAGAAAGCAGAGACAAGGGAAATCCCATAAGGCTATGATGTGTTTTAATAGAAAGTATGTAGGCCAGCAGATAGTGGCATGATATATTCAAAGTGCTGGAAGAAAAAAAAACAAAATAAAACCAACAAACAAAAAACCCTGCAACCAAGAATATTCTACCTAGCAAACTGATCATTCAAAGTAGAAGGAGAGATGAAGAGTTTCCTAAACAAACAGAAGTTAAAGGAATTCATCACCACTAAACCAGCCATACAGAAAATGCTAAAGGGGATTCTTTGAGTGGAAAGAAAAGCCCAAACTAGAAGTAAGAAAATTATGAAAGAAAAAAAAATAGGTAAATGCAACATGCAATCATAGGTAGCATACAGTAAAGGTAGTAGATTAATCACTTATAAACCAGTATGGAGGTTAAAACACAAAGGCAACAAAATGAATTATGCCTATAAAAATCAGAGAAGGGATTCACAAAATAAAAGGATATAAAATATGACATCATATACTTAAAATGTGGGTGGTGGGGTAAAATTTTAGTGCTTTTAAAATGTGTTCAAACTTAAGTAACCATCAACTTAATATAGATTGCTATACTCAAAAGAGGTTATATATGAACCTAATTGTAACCATAAATCAAAAACCTATAATATGTGTATTTACACATATGTGTATTATACATAAAAAAGAGAAAGGAATCAAAGCATGACAATAAAGAAAGTCATTAAACCATCAAAGGTGAGAACAAGAGAAGAAAAGAACAGAGAAGAACAACAAGAAAACAATTTTAAAAAATGGCAAAAAGTGCATACCTACCAATAATTACTTTAAATGTAAATGGACTAAATCTTCCAATCAAAAGACATAAGGTGACTGAATAGATAAAAAAGCAAAACCCATTTATATGCTGTCAGAAGAGACTCACTTCAGACCTAAAGACATATGCAGACTGAAAATGAAGGGATGGAAAAACATTTACCCTGCAAGTGGAAGCAAACAGAAAGCTGGGGTAGCAATACTTATATCAGACAAATAGACTCTAAAGCAAAGACTGTATCAAGAGACAAAGAAGGAAGTACATAACAATAAAGAGTACAATCCAGCAAGAGGATATAACAATTATAAATATCATGCACTGAACATGGGAGCACATAGATATATAAAGCAATATTAACAGACTTAAAAGGAGAAATTGACAGTAATACAATAATAACAAGAGACTTTAACACTCCAGTTACCTGAGTGGATAGATCATCAAGACAGAAAATCGATAAGGAAATAGTAGCTTAGAACAATACATTAGACTAGATGAACTTTACAGATATATATACATATATAGAGAGAGAGAATATTTTATCCAAAAACAGAATACACATTCTTTTCAAGTACACATGGAACAATCTCCACGATAGACATTAGTTTACAAAATAAGTTTTAATAAGTTCAAGATTTAAATGATATCATACTTTTTTTCTGAACACAATGGTATGAAACTAGAAATCAATTATAAGAGGGTGGCTCACTCAGTTAAGCGTCTGCCTTTGGCTCAGGTCATGATCCTAGGGTCCTGGGATTGAGTCCCACATCAGGCTTCTTGCTTGGCTGGGAGTCTGCTTCTCTCTCTACCCATCCCCCCTGCTTGTGATCACTCTCTCTCTGTCAAATAAATAAATAAAATCTTAAAAAAAAAAGAAATCAGTTATAAGAAAAAAATATGGAAAGTACTAAATACATATAGACTAAATAAGATGCTACTAAACAATGAATGGGTTAAATTAAAAAATGAGGGGAAATAAAAAAAATGCATGGTGACAAATGAATATGGAAATACAGCAGTCCAGTCTGTGGGATGCAGCGAAAGCAGTTCTAACAGGGAAGCTTATAGGAATATAGGCCAACCTCAAGGAACAAGAAAAATCTCAAATAAACAATCTAAACATAGATCTAAAGGATCTAGAAAAAAAGAAAAACAAATAAAGCCAGTAGAAAAAAAATAATAAAAATTAGGAAAGAAATGAACAATAAAAAAAAATGAAACTAGAAGCTGATTCTTTGAAAAAAATCAACAAAATTGGTAAACTGTTAATCAGACTCATCAAGGAAAAAAGAGGACCCCAGTAAAGTCAGAAATGAAAGAAAATAACAACCAGCACCACAAAATACAAAGGATTATAAGAAAATACTACAAAAAATTATATACCAAAAAATTGGACAACCTTGAAGAAATGGGTAAATTCCTAGAAATATATAAACTTTCAAAACTAAATCAGGAGGAAATATAAAATTTGAACAGATTGATTATTAGCAATGAAATTGAATCGGTAATCCAAAAACTCCCAACAAATGTAGAGTCCAGGACCAGATGGACTCACAAACAAATTCTACCAAACATTTAAAGAAGAGTTAATGCCTATTCTTCTCAAGCTATTCCAAAAAATAGAATGGGAATGCTTCCAATTTTATTCTATGAGGCCTGCATTACCCTGATACCAAACCAGAAAAAGACACCACAAAAAAGTAAACTTACAGACCAATATCCCTGATGAACATAGATGCAAAAATCCTCAAGAAAATATTAGAAAACTAAATGCAATAGTACATTAAAAAAATCATTCACCATGACTTATTCCAGGGATTCAAGTGTAGTTCAATATTCATAAATCAATGTGATATATCACATGGACAAGAGGAAGGATGAAAAACATAAAATCATCTCAATAGATGCAGAAAAGATTTTTAACAAAGTACAACATCCATTCATGATAAAAACTGTTAACAAAGTAGATTTAGAGGTCACATATCTCAACATAATAAAGGGCTTTTATGAAAAACCCACAGCTAAATTCATCCTCAATGGGGAAAAACAGAACTCTTCCTCTAAGAACAAAAACAAGATAAAGATGTCCACTTCCATTACGTATATTCAACATAGTACTGGAAGTCCTAGCTACAACAGTCAGACAAGAAATCAAAGGCATCCAAACCAGTAATGAAGTAAAACAATCACTATTTGCAGATGACATGATACTATATACAGAAAACCCTAAAAACTCTACCAAAAAATTACTAGAACTAATAAATGAATTTGGTAAAGTTTCAGGATACAAAATTAACATGCAAAAATCTATTGCATTTCTAACACTAATAATGAAGTAGCAGAAAGAGAAATTAAGAAAATAATCACATTTACAATTACACTAAGAAGAATAAAATACCTAGGAATAAATTTAACCAAGGAGGTGAAAGACCTATAATCTGAAAACTATAAAACACTGATGAAAGAAATTGAGGACAATCCAAATAAATGGAAAGGTATTATATGCCTACAGATTGGCAGACCAAATATTGATAAAATGTCCATACTACCCAAAGTAATCTACACATTTAACACAATCTCTATCAAAATGCCAACAACATTTTTCACAGAATGAGAACAAATAATATTAAAGTATGTATGGAACCACAGAAAACCCCAAATAGTCAATGTAATCTTGAGAAAAAAGAACAAAGCTAAAGATGTCACAATCCCAGATTTCAATATCTACTACAAAAATGTGGTAATCAAAACAGTATGGTACTGGCACAAAAACAGACACATAGATCAACAGGACAGAATACAGAGTCTAGAAATAAACGCATGCATATAGGGCTAATAACTCTATGACAAAGAAGGCAAGAGTATAAAATGGGGCAAAGATAGTCTCTTAAACAAATGGAATAGGGAAAACTATACAGCTACATTCAAAAGAACACAACCAAACCACTTTCTTACACCTTATATAAAAACAAACTCAAAATGGATTAAAGGCTTTGATGTGAGACTGAAACCATAAAAATCCTAAAGGAGAATACAGGCAGTAATATCTCTGACACTGGCCATAGCAGTAATTTTCTAGATATATTTCCTTAGGCAAGCAATACAAAAGCAAAAGTAAACTACTGGGACTATGTCAAAATATTTTTTGCAAAGCGAAGAAGACCATCAACAAAACAGAAAGGCTATCTACTGAGTTGGAAAAGTTATTTCATTTTATTTTAAGATTTTATTTATTTATTTGACACAGAGAGAGATCACAAGTAGGTAGAGAGGCAGGCAGAGAGAGAGGAGGAAGCAGGCTCCCTGATGAGCTAGGAGCCCGATGTGTGGCTCGATCCCAGGACCCAGAGATCATGACCCAAGCCTAAGGCAGAGGCTTTAATCCACTGAGCCACCCAGGTACCCCGGGAAAAGATATTTTAAATGCTATATCTGATAAGGGGTTAGTATCCAAAATATAAAAAGAATTTATACAACTCAATACCAAGACAAATAATCCAACTAAAATGGGCAGAAGACATTGACAGACATTTCTCCAAAAAAAGAAAAAAAAATCAGAAATAAAACAATATAGAGGGTCAACACACACATAAAAGTGGTCAATTCTCTAATCATCAGGGAAATCCAAATCAAAACCATAATGAGATATCATCTTATACTTGCCAGAATGGCTAGAATCAAAAAGACAAGAAATAACAAGTGTTGACAAGGATGTGGAGAAAAAAGAACCCTCGTGCACTGTTGGCAGGAATGCAAATCGGTGCAGCCACAGTGTGAAACAGGATTTCAAAAAATTAAAAATAGAAATACCATTATGACAGATAATCACGTCAAAAAATGAGCAGAAGACATGAACAGACACTTCTCCAAAGAAAACATAAAAATGGCTAACAGACACATGAAAAAATGTTCACCATCATTAACCATCAGGGAAATTCAAATCAAAACCACATTGAGATACCACCTCCACAAGTTAGAATGGCCAAAATTAACAAGACGGGAAACAACAAATGTTGGAGAGGATGTGGAGAAACGGGAACCCTCTTACACTGTTGGTGGGAATGCAAGTTGGTGCAGCCACTTTGAAAAATAGTGTGGAGATTCCTTAAGGAATTAAAAATAGAGCTACTTTATGACCCTGCAATTTCACTACTGGGTATTTACCCCAAAGATACAGAGGTAGTGAAAAGAAGGGCCATATGTACCCGAATGTTCATAGCAGCAATTGACAAACCTTGGAAAGAGCCAAGATGTCCTTCAACAGACAAATGGATAAAGAAGATATGGTCCATATATACAATGGAATATTACGCCTCCATCAGAAAGGATGAATACCCAATTTTTGTACCAACATGGACAGGACTGGAGGAGATTATGCTGAGTGAAATAAGTCAAGCAGAGAAAGTCAATTATCATATAGTTTCACTTGTTTGTGGAGCATAAGGAATAACATGGAGGATGTTAGGAGAAGGAAAGGGATAGTGAATTGGCAGAAATTGGAGGGGGAGATGAACCATGAGAGACTGTGGACTCTGAGAAACAACTGAAGGTTTTGGAAGGGAGAGGGGTGGTGGGGGATGGGTGAGCCTGGTGGTGGGTATTATGGAGGGCATGTATTGCATGGAGCACTGGGTGTGGTGCATAAACAATGAATCTTGGAACACTGAAAAAATTAAATTAAATTAAAAAATAGAAATACCATTATGATCTAATAATTCCATTTTTGGGTATTTAACTAAAGAAAATGAAAACACCAATTTGAAAAGATATATGCAGCCCTATGTTTATTGCAGCATTATTTACCATAGCCAAGAGGTAGAAGCAATCCAAGTGTCCATCAACAACAAAAAAAATAGACACTTAAAGACAGAGAACTAATCGATGGTTGCCAGAGGGGTGATGGGTGGGGAGATAAGAGATAAGGGAGATTAAAGAGGTACAAACTTCTAGTTCCAAATTAAATAAGTCATGATATCAAAAGTACAACTTAGTGAATACTGTCAATAAGATTGTAATAACATTGTTTGCTGACAGATGGAGACTATACTTATCATGGTGAACACTGAATAATATGTAGAATTGTTGAATTATGTTGTAAACCTGAAACTAATAAAATGGTGCATATTAATCATATTTCAATTAAAAACAAATTATTAATAGGACATATAAGCATCTATTATTTCTGGATTTTTTTTTTTTTAAAGTTCTTTCTTTGTCAAAGAGAGAGAGAGAGCACAAGCAGGGGGAGCAGCAGGCAGACGGAGAAGCAGGCTTCCTGCCAAGCAAGGAGCCCAATGCAAGACTCTATCCCAGGACCCTGGGATCACGACCTGAGCAACTAGGGAGATGCTTAACCAAATGATCCACCCAGCTGTCCCAGTATCAAGGTTTTAAATAGAAGCCAAACTCTGCTATTGTATTCTTCAATGTCTTCTATTCATCTTGGTCTTGGACAGATTAACTGTTTAAAAGTACAAAATCAGGGCTCCTGAGTGGCTCAGTAGGTTAAACATCTGCCTTCAGCTCAGTTCATGATCCCAGGGTCCTGGGATTGAGCCCCTAGTCAGGCTCCCTCCTCTAGTCTCCGCTAGTCTGCTTCTCCTTCTCCCTCTGCCCTACTCATGCTCTCTCTCACTCTCCCTCTCTCTCAAATAAAATCTTTTAAAAAAATAAAGTACAAAATCCATCCATGATTAATTAAGCAAAGCAAGTCTCTCTATTACTATAATTTCAAAGGCAAACTTCTTTGGTATAGTTATTAGTTATTGTTCTTGGTTTGTAAGCAACAGAATCTAAATCTAACTTTAAAGACAAAGGATTTAAAAATGCAAGGATATCAAGAGTTTTCAAAATTTATAGCAGACTTAGAAAACAAACAAAAACAAGTATCAAGGAATCTCCAGAAGCAAATTTTGTAGAAAACAGTTTGATCAACCAACCTTAAAGGAAATATGACTTTTACAGTTAATATGAACTTCCATAATAATAACACCAAAGTAACAAAGACAAGACTATGAGTTATACTTTATTGATTTATAATTGTATTCAAGGATCTGTTAAAAGTATTCTGCTTGGATAACTTTGCTTTATGTTTTAAAGGAAACTGAAAAAGTTATTAGTCTTCTTTCATTGAATAACTTCTCCGTGTTCCTGGAGAACAAGTGTCATTCTGTTTGGAGAGAACATCTTTCCCAACTTAAGTTATGGGTCAGGTCTCTGGCTACGTCAGGCTAAAATGGGAGGAATGGCCCTTCTGGCTTATATCATGTAGGACAGGTCTATAGTTCCTATCAGAACACAAGTAGGAAAACTGAATACTATTAGAAATGAGTTTTTGGGGGCGCCTGGGTGGCTCAGATGGTTAAGCATCGGCCTTTGGCTCAGGTCATGATCTCAGGGTCCTGGGATCGAGCCCTGTATTGAGCTCCCTACTTGGTGGGAAGCCTGATTTCCCTCTCCCACTCCCCCTGCTTGTGTTCCTGCTCTTGCTCTCTCTCTCTGTGTCAAACAAATAAATAAAATCTTTAAAAAAAAAAAAGGGAATGAGTTTTTGCATGACAGACAGCAAAATATGTCTACTACAACCAATTTCCAAATTCTTCTATAAGTTGTATCAATAAGCCTATAGAGAAGAAAATAAAGTGATATAAAAATTTATGTGCTCATTATTATATTAATAAATATTTCTAGAATAATATATAAGGGAGAGAGGAAGACTAGAAACCTAGAGACCTAATACTTGTATGGGCATTTAAGGTATTTCCTTTAGTTCTAACAATCACCCTATGAGATAGATTTTATTACCCACACATTTACTGATGAGTAAACTTGATTGCTGATAGTGAAATTAATTTTCTTGCCCAAAGTCACACGAATGGAATGGAGTTTTAAATCCAGATAAACAGAACTCCAGGCCTGTATTAAAAAGTAGAGTACATGATTTATTACTTCTAAAACTTAAATGCTTTTAAGGAATAACAAAATAAACACACATTCTATAACAACCATCCATATCACTGGAGTAAATAATTTTCATGCTTTGAATTTCTCATTCACACAGAATAGGCTTTTGTTTTAGGTATCTTCCTGTGTTTTCACTCCACCTTCTCATATTATAAACAGAATTAATTTTAAAATGTTTTTTATAGAGAGGTACAGGCATGTCCTTCAGACCCACCAGTCAGATTCAAACACAGATCTTCTTTTTTTCCAGAATGAAATCATGCTTTATTTTGAAATAAATAGAAATAGCTAGAAATCCCATAACTATATATTTTTTGAGCCAAAAACAACAACAACAACAAAAACCCCAAACCAAATGTTTCTTTCTTATAACATTATTAGCATAAGAAAAATTTCTGGTTTAGAAATGATATTTATTGCATTTCTATGAAAATAAATATGCTTTGTATTTGTAGAACTTAAAAGCACAGGACACATTTTTACAAGACCAAATTTACTTTTTCCCATTTATGGTAATATAGAATGTACTTAGGTAATGTCTAATTAAGTAAATCAAATAAGGAATCTGGAAGGAACTGTTTTTTTTTTTTTTTTAGTTACTCATAGCGCACATTGGAAATTTTGAGAACACACAATAACAAAAGAATACCCACAAGCTCAAATACAAGTTTCTATGCTGAGTGTTTTTAAAGGGTTTAAAAGGCATGCTCGACTAGCATACAATTCTTTCTCACTTATATAAGAGTTCAATTATCTTTAATATTTATTTATTTATTTATTTATTTATTTATTTATTTATTTATTTATTTATTATTGTGAGAGAGCACGCATGGGGGGAGTCAGGAGGAGAGGCTGAGGGAGAGGAAGAAAGAGAATCTCAAGCGGACTTCTGGCAGAGCACTGGAGGCCCACACAGGGGCTATCTAACAACCCGGAGATCATGACTTGAGCCAAAATCAGGAGCCTAATGCTTAACTGACTGAGCCACCCAGGAGCCCCTATAACAGATAAATTTCTATCTGCTTGTATACAGCAAAGGACTAGAATCTGAAATCAACTTATTATAACTTCGGAAATGTGCAATTTCAGCAATGTATTCCAAGAAATTTTCTTCATTCCTCCTATCACTGATTATTCAAGTAAGCAAAATCCAGAGGATCTCACCCCTTGAAACTGCTTTTAAACACTAACACTCTAAATTGAAAGGTAGGTAGAAACCTAGCATTTCTGGTACAGTGCCTAGACTTAGTCTAACTTAATATAAGAGTTGGATGTAGAACAGAAAACTTATCATTTCTTTATCCTTGGAGGAGTGGGAAGGAGAGAGAGAGAAGAGGTGCTGATACGATGATGTATCTATGAGCTGAATAGGAGAATAATGACTCTTCCATGATCCCAACAACTACACACTGAATAAAATACATGGATCTCATTAATTTTATAATTCATGCTAAATCAAAAAGTCCAGTTTCCCTCTATGTATATCAATGCAATCTAACCTTAAAATTACCTTTCTTGGAAAGAAAATGCCCAACTCTTTGATGATAATATGGTCACTTTTGTACATACAGTAAGAGGTATTAAGAAAAAAATCCCTCAACGTTTATAAACCCTAAGAAATGGTTATTTTATCACAAGCAGCCATAGGAGATTTATGTTTAATTATGCTGTGAACACTTTTTTTAAAAAAGATTTTATTTATTTATTCATGAGAGACAGAGAGAGAGAGAGGCAGGGGCAGAGGGAAAAGCAGGGTCCCTGCTCAATGCAGAACTAGATTCCAGAACCCTGGGATCATGACCTGAGCTGAAGGCAGATGCTTAACCGACTGAACCACCCAGGCACCCAGTTGTGAACACTTTTAAGAAATGTTCATAATTATACGTGCTGAATCTATAAAGGACCTTGAGAGTTTCATAGATGTACTTACAATCACTGTCAACAGGTATATGCATATATGTGTATATATAATATGTATCAGCAGAGAAGGAAATTTTAGAATTTATCTTTCCTATTTCTGCCTTAAAACTCATATTTGGTATAAAGATCTTCTTGTATAAGCACACATACACAAAAGTACTAGCTCTGCCAGCCTAAGAAGGGATTTAGGCACAAATAATTTATTGATCCTTAAGGCAAGAAGAGAAGCAAGTAAGGGAAGGAGAACGAGCCAAGAAGGGGTAAAGATATGTCTAAGATAAAGTCTATCCCTGGATCTTCCCATAGAGGTTGCCTCCCTACCAGTTGGTACAAGTGCTATGGGTGGGCTAAGCTTGAATGTTAACACTTAACACTTAGAAACTGGGAAATGAGGATACTGGCCTAATATAGAGGCTATAGGAACAGTAATGAAGCAGGTCTGCCACATAGTTTGAAAACAGTTCACAAATGTGAACTCAAAATTTTGTGTGTAGATGGTCACTAAACTGTTATACTCAGGAAAAAATAGGTTTTGAATCTTACTAGTTTTCATTTTAGTCATACAGGTTTTTTTGTTCAATAGTAGAAGATCTCTAGTCATTTAGGGGAAAAAAGAGACAGAAGGAAGAAAATACAGAAACTAGGTAGGCTTTCACCTCAAAAACTCAGCTATTTAATTAAATCAAACACAGATAGCTTCATATTTTTATACTTTGTATCTTTATGCCAGATACATACCTGGAAGGGCCCAGTGAAAATGAAAATGTGGGGCTCACTATTAAAAATTATTAATGATTTCAGGACAGCAAAAGCAAAGCCATAGACCAAGCACAGGTCCTGTTTGACACCATAGATCACATTTCCATGAAGACTGTCCTGCCCTGAGAATAAATATTATTGTTTTAGGTGGAGAAATTTTCCAGTTTGATATGTTGTCATATACTAGAGATAGGTATTTCTACAATATGAGAAACTATTTATAAAATAAAGTCCTCTGGAGTCCAAATTTGTGGTGGTTCTCTATTTCACCCATTTATAAAATGACAAAAATAAATAAGATTTAAGATTGTAGTTGAAGAGACATTTAGAGAATTAAAGGAAACCTAAAAATACCTGATATATTGAAAATATATTTAAACTTTAATATTTAAATATTTTAGGATGTATAAATATGAAATCTACTTTTTTACCTTGAATAAGTAAAATATATTAACTCAAGAAAAAATATAATGATGGAATTTTCCATCATTAATAGTAAATGTAAAAAATGTTCTTCAAAATTAAGATGTTTACCAGTTCTTGATCCATGAAGAACACAATCAATACCTAAGAAAGAAAGAGAAAGAAAGAAAGAAGGAAGGAAGGAAGGAAGGAAGGAAGGAAGGAAGGAAGGAAGGAAGGGAGGAAGAAAAAAGAAAGAAAGAGAAAGAAAAAGAAAGAAAGGGAGGGAGGGAAGGAGGGAGAGAGGGAGGGAGGGAAAACTTCAGCATGCCTAAGTCAAAAGCCAAAACTCATTAAACCTGAATGATTTCAATGCTCCAGGCTGTATATTATCAGTAAAGGATAAATGAGTCATTTGGGGGATGCAGGAATCACCTGAGTTATGTCCAACATTTCATGAATTAAGTGTCCACAAAATTTTTGTGTCATCTGATGTCACTGTCATGACAAAATTATTTTTGAAAATTAGATTTTTGTTTGAGCACTTATCATTAAAACTGGGCATAGAACATAGTGTTGTTTTTTTTAATCAGATTTTCACCTTCTAGTCACAACATAAGAGCAATATTGAAAAAAAAGAGAGAGAGAATGGAGTACCCATGTTCTTTTAACCAGGTATCAAGAAGGAAAAGTTCCATTAAGTTTACACAGAAAAATTATCTACCAACAGTAGACAATATTTTCCTCCTTTGATGCCCTTCTCTAATCTGTATTTTTCTACAACCCAATACCTGTTGACCTATGGCCATTAAGTCAGAAAATGAAAAGGTACTTTCTCACCATGAGAGTAATAATGAGCATGGATAAAATTGTTTCATGGAAAGAGATTTTGTTAAAAGGTTAGCAGTGCAACAGTTTAGTCATTCTGTAATTGCCCACTATTTATTCTGAAAATCTCCATAAGCCAACTTTTCATCTGATTTAATTACTATGAAATTGTTCTGCTCAAATACATACAGCTACAAAGCACACACAGAGACAATGGCATCCATGGTGTTATGTTCAGCAGTGCTGCTTCTGTTGAAGATAACAATTTTGCCATTAACTAGGGTCTTATATACAACAGATGGCTTAGATGATGTTTTTTTTTCTGGATTTAATATAAAGGTAACTATGAGACCATACAATTCCCTCTGTGAGTATTGCTGATTTTGACGAATTGGTTCTTTTTTAACTTCCAGATGACAGCATGTTCAAACAGCTGTTGAACATTTCAACCAACAAGCATTAGGTCAACCCTACCCTCTGAGGATGTATCATTTTATTCTGAAATTTTAATTCATTTTCTTGGGTTATCACATCATAATACATAAATGCACTTACTATGGCCACAGGCTTATAATGGTTAACATCCATTTAATCTATTAATATGTATGGGATTTAAGGGTTTGTATCTCCATTGTAAAGGTGTATGTGTATACATACACACACACACACACACTACACACACACTACACACACTGTATGTACATGAACTTGTGGAAGACTCTACATTTTAGGAAAGGATAGTTTCATCAAAATATTGACTATAGGTATACAATGGATAATTCCGAAAAGCAAAAGTTAATATGTAAACAATATATTACAATATTTTTCTTTAATTTTATTTCTTCACATATTATGGACTCTTTCTAGTCTGTATATATGAATCTAGTTCATTCTTTTTACAGATACAAAGTACTAAATATTTATGTATACATACACACACAGGTTAATATATATATATCCTCTCTCCAAAATTTGATAATATAATCTATATTCTCTACTACTTGGTTTTTATAACTAGGATATTGTTCCATATACATGGTTCATCTCTAAATGACTACCCATATAAAAGTAGATTTATCAAATTATGTCACAATTTTTAATTGACTATTATTGTTAAAATGATTTTGTCAAATTGTGAATGATTTTTTTAAAGATGAAAATGGATGGTCTCTTTGTTCAGGTTCTCATTTTCATGGTGATGCCTCCAGTGTTTCAGCATTAACTATGATGTTTGTTTTTGATAGGTTCTCCTTATCACTGTAAGAAAGTATATTTCTCCTACTAATTTACTAAGTTGCTTTTATTGAAAAATGTATGTTAAATTTGTTAAATGTCTTTTGGCATCTACAGAAGTGACTGGTTTTGATCCTTTAGTCAATGTATAAATAAATAAGTAAATAAATAAATATTCCTGATGTACATCCTACTTGGAATTATATATTATTTTCATAACTTTTCTGCATATGTTAGTAACCTGAGAGGGCATAGAAATGATACACGAAAACATTGTTAAAAAGTATGTCAAAAAATATTTCACTGAAGAATGCTTATCATAAACAATAACTTATTAAGATAATGACACCAAATGAATTGATTAAAAAAAGATAAAATAGCAGAAAGCTGAAGCCTAGGAAGCAGACAATGATAATGGACAAGGGGAGAGAGCATTGGGAAAAAGTATTATATGATACTCATTCACTCACCAATCATTCAGTTCATCAGTCATCTGTTGGTGCCTTCATTTTATCATTTACGGATTCACCACGAAGTTACTGTGCTTTATTTTGCAAAAAATACTGTGATCTACTGTTTTCTATCATAGGAGGAGAGAATAATATATAAGCCAAACAAAAATAAATAAAAATAAAGATCTTGTTGGCATACAAAATAATTTTAGACAGTTATGGTAGAGGTAAACTATAGAAGGTATACATAGTGAGTATATGTAGTGAACAAAAAGTAGTCAGAGTAAGATTGTCTTTTGACATATTTGAGGGATGACTATGAAGTTGTAAGAATATAACTATAAGTCACACGAAAATTTATCTCATTACATTAGTGTCAAGACCTGTATAATTATATATAATAGTTTCTAAATACCTCTTCAATTTAAAGAAAATATAAAAATAATACTAAAACAGTACTTCAAATGATTTAGAGATATTTACCTACATACAAAATCTTTTACAGAATGACCCTGATATCACTTTTTGGTGTATGTGCGAACATTGGAGAAGTAAATGAATATCACAGAACAACATTTCAAAATTTAGGCTCTTAGGTACTATTCCCATGTTCATTTATTTCCCTTAATATTTATTGTACACATATGCAAAAAGTCTCTTCCTTTTACTTTGGAACTTTGGTATACTTCATCTAGATGTATTTAATATCATAAATCAACATCAGTTTTAGGTTATTATTCAGGTGTATGAATATATAAAGTTTACTAGTGACGATATCTAAATTTCAAGAGAGAAAAGACTGACCTTTATTTAAAAACATACTTTCAAATCACATGGTTTTAACATGTTTCTGATAGAGAAACTGAACAAAACTAGGTTCTGGGTTTTTATTTCTCTGTTTCAATTTACTCACCTGAAGTTAATTGATTCATTTATAACCTAAAAACTATCGATTTGGGCACATGATAACATAATGTGTTAAAATGCTGAATTTTGCTTGTTGCTGTTATAAAAAAAGTTCTAGTAGTTTTCTAAAAAGCATGACATAAACGGCATCCTAATTACTGATAATATTTATAAACCAACATCAATCTGGTAGAGGAGGTACTCATAGACATTAAACAGGACAATATGTGCCAAATTAAATTAAATAAATATGAAAATTAAGAAACCATATTGATAAACAGCATGCAATCTAATTTTGTTATTAGATAATAACTTACTCTCTTTGCTTTATAAGTTGGCTCTACCTAGTATTATCTTTTTGATTCTTCTTTTGGTGTACATTAATCCTTCAAAGCAAATGTGACAAAATATAAATTATCTCATCTTGTTTAGCAACTTGCCCTCACAAAAAAGAGAGTCATGTTAAAATAAAAATCAGTTATAGAAGAGCAAATATACTGGCATGCCTTATCTATTCACCTTTAACAATTCCTTTACTTCCTGAAAAATGAAAGAGGTAAAGCCATCTAGAAGTTATGAATAGTTTATAAATAAATTTATATGTCATTGCACTATGTAAAGTTTGTTAAAGAAAAAAGAAAAATGGATTTAATCTATTTGAATGCTCTGTGCAATGGATGTCCTATTCCTCGATAAGTGGTAGCTGTCAAGTGATGACAGATATATGCCTTGTAATAGTGACATGCCAATTACCAAGAAAAAGATAATGTCTGGTATATTTGAAAGTTAAGTCCAGAATATGATGAGGCACTGGCTTACCTAGACTTCCAGTGAAACACCATCATGTTAGCATTGGGAATGTGGGCACATCTCTTGCCGATTAAACACGTAGTTAATCCTTCTCATCTCATAACAGTATATATTACAGTCTGAGCCGTTTTCACTGTTCTGGTGATAGATTTGCGTTGTCCAATACTGAAGATAGATTTGCACTAGTCCTCTCATGGTTTTTCACCATTTGTGACAACCAGCATTGGAAGCAGAATTTTTAGGAAATAATAGCACTGTCACTGACTCCAAGAGGAAAACAAAATCAACTCATTTGCTTTCTTGTTGGCCAAGCTCCTCTAGACTATTAAACAATTTACAAAAATAAGCAAAACAACTAGTAATTGTACTTATCCTAATAATTCTTTTTTTATCCTAATAATTCTTGCTCAAAAAGAAAAGTTTGAAACAATTATAATAAATTACAATCGAGTACCCAGAACCCCTTCTTAAATGGCTTATATAAGAATATGAAAAGTGAGGGCGCCTGGGTGGCTCAGTGGGTTAAAGCCTCTGCTTTCGGCTCAGGTCATGATCTCAGGGTCCTGGGATTGAGGCCTGCATCGGGCTCCCTGCTCGGCAGGGAGCCTGCTTCCCCCTCTCTCTGCCTGCTCTCTCTGCCTCCTTGTGATCTCTCTCCCTCTGTGAAATAAATAAATAAAATCTTAAAAAAAAAAAAAGAATATGAAAAGTGAAAAATCAGGATTATAATGCCAGTAGTTTAAAATAATCACACTGGAGAAGAAAACAAGGATTCTTTTTAAAATCTAATGTCCCCTTACTATAAACCCTAACCCTTTTGTTCCTTTTCCATGACTCAAAATTCTGATAGTGTTTCCTTTCTGAATTGTAAGTTGCCATGCAATTATTATCGTCAAAATTTGAAGAGGTAGATTATACTGTCAGAAATGTACAGCATACCCCATGAGTCTCAATTAGTAATTGTGTCCTGATAAGTATTTTTAAAAGCTCCAAATGCTAAATTATGGGGTTATCTGAGGGACAAAACTCATCTCTTGGGAAGCCATTCATTTATAAAAATGTTTTTATTGAAACAATACAAAATAACATGAAAAATCAGCTGAAGCATGAAATAAGAGAAACAAAGTTCCAGAAATAAAATAATTTATGAAGGTGAACTTCAATAACTGCATAACCTAGTGGAGCTCCAGTCCTCCGTATTTACAAAGTATGAGAGCATGAACATTTTGATGATTTTCCGAACAGTGCATCTAATCCTGTAATATGCTTGTTTCAGTAATGTCTCTACTTCATGGTTTACTATTAATGGGCTTGATATAAATTCTTGGTTATACAGATTATAACATTTTATACTTTTTTTCTTTCCCTAGGTTTTTTTTTTTCTCCTACTATTCTTTCCCTAAGATTATCTGAACCAGTGATTCTCAACAAGGAGTGGTTTAGCCTCCAGAGGACATTTGGAAATGTCTAGAGCCATTTTTGGTAGTCACAACTAAGGGGATTTTGTGCCACCGGCATCGAGTAGAACAGGGCAGGATGCTTGTAAACTTTTAACAATACATAAGGGAAGCCCCCAATAACAAAAATTATATGTCCCCAAATGTCAGTAGGACTGCTTTGAGGAATCCTGACCTGAACCATAACGGTAAAATAAACTCTGTAACTGGTTCATTTTTTCCATGCATTTTCTAAAGGAAAAATGCTCTCAATATTTCACAGTTTTTGTTCTGGTTATCTATTGCTGTGTAACAGCCTAAAATAGTGACCTAAAACAATAATTAAATGAATAATAAATGAATAAATAATTAAAATTAATCCCCTCAGTCACATCAAGGACACAGATGGCTGAGAGCTGGAAAATAAAGGCGGAATATTTAAAGACTTCTTTAGAGAAACTTGAACACTAAGTTGCGCACTTTGTCCTCCCCCACAATCCCTCCTACATTCAACACTTCAAAAAGTGGAGGGTAAAACTAATATAAGTCAGTGAAAGGAAGTCTAACAGACCAATCAAGGTATTGGGTATGTGTCACTAAAGGGGGAGGACACTAATGTGGTTCTTGACTTAGGCTTGGAAAGCTAAAAGGGAAATAGCACAAGGTTGCAGGAGCAAGATCACATGACTTGCCCTAATAATAGGTTAAAAAGTACAAGAATCTAATGTACCCGGTGTGGATCTAGCAACAGGAGCACTGGCCTGTAGTCATTTAAAATGGTATCTTGTCCAAATGAAGACCTAGCAACAAAAGAGCCACAGAAGTGATCCACAAGAACAAAGAAAGTTTAACTGAAACAATGCATCCGGCCTAGAAGGCATGAATTCATCTTTAAAGTGTTCTTTTCTGCTTTTTTCTCCTTCCTCTTCTCCTTTGTGGAGACTAAAGAGTCTTTAGTTAAACCACTGAGTTGGTTGAGGGAATGCAAGCTAGGAAGAATGAAGAATTCGGTGGGTGGACCTAGAGGGTATAGGTCTCCATACGTGAAATAAGACAATCAGAGAAAGACAATTATCACATGATTTCACCCATGTGTGGAATGTAAGAAACAAAACAGAAGATCATAGGGGAAGGGAGGGAAAAATAAAATAAAACAAAATCAGAGAGGGCTAACCTAGGAAACAAACAGTTGCTGGAGGGGAGGTGGCTGGGGGGATGGGGTAACTGGGTGATGGGCATTAAGGAGGGCGTAATAAGCACTGGGTATGCAACTGATGAATCCCTGAACTCTACCTCTGAAACTAATAATACACGATGTATTAATTAAATGAATTTAAATAAAATGAAATTTTTAAAAAAGATTCATTCCTCTGCCTTATATTATGGGGTCCATAAGGAGAAAGAGAAAATATTTAACTTTAAATTAAGTTCCACATTTGATTAATGTGTGGGCTTAGTCAATTCAATTTCACCAAACTGGAATTGTGTTTTTGTCTTAAAGTGACCACAAGGCATCTGATAACATAAGATTGATCAAAATTATAATAATAATAAAAACAAAAACAAAACAGAAACCATGGGCCTGCCAACGGATTCTAAATATAGTCTCAATTGTGCAAGTCCATCCTACTGATAATACACAGCATGTCGTGCTTCCATATTTTAAAATAGTAGATACAAAGATGTTATGACATTTAGTGTGGGTAAAATCGTTACCCCCAGATATTATTAATCTCATGTAATTCAATGAAAGAAAGAATTGTGGATAAAATTTGCTTGTATCGTCTTTCTAAATCACTCAATGTATGTTAACTACATACATCTTAGATTAAGCAAATATCAACATAAATAACAAGGATAGTAAATAGAAGAATGTTATGGATGGGTGAGAAAAATATTAGCAGGTTATCTCAAGAAGTAGAGAAATGAGGATAACAGCAGGAGGAAGGGCAATGTAAACTATGTATACCAGGAAACAAGCAGAGTGGAAAATGAAAGAGAAGGAATGCTAGCATTGCTGCAGGTCATAAAAAGATTCTATGCATGCAGCTTCTCCAAAGATCCCCAAAGACACCGAAGAACAGAGCCAAAGTCCTTTGAACAGTTAAATGTCTGACAGAGAGGTCAATTCTTTAGATGCTAAAAGGAAAAAAAAAAATTGAACACTTATAATTCTGCTATTGGATATTTTCTTGTAATTAACTTACTTCCTGAAAAATTAAACACACACACATACACATATTCACATTATAAAAATATGTATCTAAATGCCTCATTTTCCCCGATTTTGACAAATTTTGTGCAAAGTCTAGATCTTGGTCACACAACATTTGGATTCAGTTATACTATTATCAAGACTACCTCAGATAATGACCCGGAAGTCCCAAAATATCATATCCCACCAAGTCAATATTTTAGTAGATTTATCAAGAATCAATCTCAAAATAACAATCATTTTTTTAAAAAGTGACTATATTGACAGATGTTATTGAAAAGATTCTCAGTCTCAAACCATGACACAGGGATTCTGTTTTATTCATGTTTCAAGTTTGCTTTACTCTGTTCCTTTATAGGAGCAAATAAGGACAAAAGTAGTAACCTAACTCGTATTGCTCACATAGCCCGATACCAATCTGTCTGACCAATGGTATAGTGGACTCTAATTTTATAGACCTGAGTCATATGTCCATCCCTCATTATGGTGTTGGGGGTTATGAAGGGATGGGAGCTGGCTCTCTACTAATTGATATACAGGTAATGAATTGGGTTATTTTAGTGGGAGAGATATGGTATACATATGAAAAACACAGGTCTGCCATATTCCTAAGTATGCTAAACTCGGGGGTCCTCATGCATATGATTCCTGCTGCTTTTTTTTTTTTAAGATTTTATTTATTTGTTTGCCTGTTTGTTTAGACTGTGTGTGCAAGCAGGGGGAGGGGTGCAGGGAGAGAGAGAAGTCTTGAGCAGACTCCACACTGGGTGAACACAGCCTGATGTAGGACTCTATCTCTCGACCTGAAGAGCATGACCTGAGCCGAAAACAAAAGTCCAACACTAAGCCAATTGAGCCACCCAGGCACCCCTTATTCCTGCTTCTTGAGAAGAATATGGAGATGTATGTGCTGCATTGAGGTTGAAGTTGTGTTCCAAGTCTATACAGCAATTTTACATGCTAATAGCCCCATCAAACAGTGTTTATTCAGTAATTTACATAACAATGAGCTAAGAAAGTTGGTTCTCCTTACTCCCTGAATTTTGAGAATATAAAAAAACTAATGTTGGGGCGTGTGAGTGGCTCAGTTGTTAAGCGTCTGCCTTTGGCTCAGGTCATGATCCCAGGACTCTGGGATGGAGACCCGCATCAAGCTCCCTGCTCAGCAGGAAGCCTGCTTCTCCCTCTCCCATTCCCCCCGCCCCCCCCCTTGTGTTCCCTCTCTCGATGTGTCTCTATCAAATAAATAAAGAAAATCTTTAAAAAAAAACTAAATAAAACTAATGTTGCCAGTTTCATCACTGCTCCTTAGAAATTCATAATTACACATTTCTCAAAATGCTGTTTTAATCTTTTTCTTAATATTCTGAATTTGATAAAAAATAAAATGTAACAACAACAATAAAGTTCACTGGTAAACATTTAAGAAACATGTATTAAATTTCTCACTGCTGCAAACATTTCTGAAATTGCATGTTTGCAAATCGAGTAAATGTATATCTTAAGTTACTTAAGAGGAAAAGCAAAAGAGGAAAGCAAAAGAGAATCAAGGCACTTTGGGGCTTTTGAGAAACAAGGCTTCTGTATAAGCACATGTAAGTTTTCCCTTTATCTGGACATGTTCTACACAATACCCATGGACTATAAATTTTACTTTTTATAAGATACTGAAAAACTCCAGACCTGAATAAAAATTCATAGATTTTTACTAAGCGTGATTTTTTAAAAATATGAAATATTTTCATTGTGATTCAAAATAAAACACTTTGTCAATTATGATTCAAAATGGTTAATGGTAATTAGCACCCAACCAATTAATCATTCTTTGTAAATCTTTACTTCGTGACCTGTAAAGTGCAAGATGCAACAATCTTTAATGACCTCTTTGATGCTGCCCCTCCCCAAACTGTGAAGCTTTCCATAGTTGAATTCTGACAGAATTATAGGCACTCCTAATAATTTTCTAAAATAAGTGTTCGTTCACTGATACGTGTTTCAAAAACTGGGTAATCCCATGTTCTAAATTTATTACTATCACTGGCAGAGCTATCTTTTGAGGCATCCACTTTCTCTGTTCTAAAAACCTTATAAAAACATTGTTTAAGCATTAAGTGGATATATACATTGATTATGATATATATAATATGTATCACATATACCACAATCAATGTGCATATGTATATATAAAACAATGTATTTTATATATGTAAATTCATAGTGGCCCAAACTTCCCCACAATATATGCAACATTAAGAGTTACAAATTAATTTATGTGACTTCAGAAAGAAAATAAGATGTGCTAATTTTGGGAAATGCAGTTTACTTTTAGTAAAATGTCATTTTAATAATGTGAACATAAGTAAATTATTTGTCAAATTACTGAATGTTTAAAAATCAACACTTACTTTAAAAGGGCCTCTGATAGTATTGTTATTTTAATAAAGACGAGTGAGTTAAAATTCAAATTTTCTGGATGTTGAGACATTATCTCCAATGGTATATTATTATACACTATAGAAGAAGCGACTGAAACAGAGGAACCTACTTCTTAAAATCTAGGATATACCAGATTTTCCTCTTTTTTCCCCAGTTTTTAATGAGTGAGAAGCTATGTGAAAATTAACAATTACTTAATTGGTTCTCCATTGATTGTTTACCAGTTCTCATGGAACTTAAACAAGTTGGGTATAAGTAGTAATGATTTGGAGCTAGACTACATCAGACAAAAGACTCCACAAGAAATTGGATAGACGCAAAGACTAAAATTCTTATTTTGTCTACTCACTTGCAATTGGCACAGCTGTGTTTAAAATACTTTAGACAGGGGTGCCTGGGAGGCTCAGTCTGTTAAGCAAATACCTTAGGTTCAGGTCAGGATCCCAGTGTCCTGGCATCCAGCTGCCTGTCAGGCTCCCTGTTCTGCCGAGAGCCTTCTCCCTCTGCCCTCCACTTGTGGGCTCTCTCTCACTCTGCTCTCTCTCTCAAATAAATACATAAAAATCTTTTTAAAAAATAAAATTCTTTAGACAAATAGTATGACTTTCTAATACAATGGTGAAGAACTTTGCATCTCAAAACAAGGTCCTGACTGAGGTTAAAACAAATTCTAAGTTGCATTATGGATGCATTTTTCCTAAAGGAATTAACCATTTGATTTACTTCTCTGAAGAAATGTGATAGACAATACCTGAATAGTTGAGGAAATACACAAACACACACCAAAGCTTTCAAAGAAGAATGTTAATGTCTAGAGATCACAGATCCTTCTCTAATCAACACTAGAGAATGCACTCCTACAGATGTTCATCTCAAAATTTCAAATAATCATGACGGAAACATAATTTATCACTTGACAATAGACAATTTGAAGCATCTGACTTTTGAGTGAGATCACCTCGTGATAAGCTATACCTTCCTCTCACAAGTTTAAACTAACGGTATCAAATTAGATCATAAGGAAATAACATGAACCTACATTATCTTCATTTTTCCACAGCAAAATTTTCACTAATGTAAGATGTAACACTATAGATGTAGGATGTCAATATCCAGACAGCACATCAGATAGAGATCTAAAACTATGAATTACCCATCTGAAAAAGATAGTCTGTGTAAATTTATAGTTGACAATATGATAGTACACAATATGTTTTACATGGCTGAATTGCTTCTGGATTCACTCACATGAAGAAATGTGTCTGTCCACATTAAATAAAAATACTTCATTTCTTTTATTAGATGAAAGGAACCATAGAGTTCAGATTTTTTTTTTCTCTTTTTTGCTATAGATTCTAGCAACACAATCCTGATTGGAGCTTAGCTTAGTAAATCATTGGTGTGTGTGCGTATGCAATATATAAATAAGAAGGAAATATATATATATGTGTGTGTATATATATATATATATGCATACATACATAAAGAAAATTAAGATTGCCTATAATTCTATCTGTGGGAATTAGCCATTTTTAATATATGTGGATCTACATGCTTCTGGTCTTCCCCCATGTTTTATTATAAAAAACAAACCTAAATAGTGTGCGTGTGTATGTGTGTGTGTATGTGTGTATGTGTGTGTGTGCACGTATACCCTCTCCCTTCCAATAGCTTTTTTATTGTTTGTATTTAATATGTATAATATGTAAGTAACATCAAATCTAAGTTTATAATAAAATAATTACATGAAATATAATGGATAAATACCATTTTGAATTGGTGGTTTTAGCTAATTATTGATGCTTTTAAATCAAATGCAAGGGCGCCTGGGTGGCTCAGTGGGTTAAAGCCTCTGCTTTCGGCTCAGGTCATGATCTCAGGGTCCTGGGATCGAGGCCCGCATCGGGCTCTCTGCTCAGCAGGGAGCCTGCTTCCTCCTCTCCCTGTCTCTCTGCCTGCCTCTCTGCCTACTTGTAATCTCTCTCTCTGTGTCAAATAAATAAATAAAATCTTAAAAAAAAAAAAAATAAATAAAAAAATAAATCAAATGCAAAAGTATACTTAAAAGGTGTAAAATTCTAAATATTCTGGCAAAAATGGTCCTGAATCAAAGTACCTGAATATTCACAAGAGACTGCCAAGGTCTTATAAGTACATTTTCCATTTGGAGAAAAGTGCTATGGCCTGCCTATAAAAACTGCAATGTAAGTTATATTTTAACTCACTCAGAGTTAAAATTGTAGAAAATTTCCACTGTAATCACATTTCCAAATTTATTTTTCTTCATTTTTACTTCTCTTGAACCCTGTATTTTTTTTAATCTTTGATAGTGTTAAATTCAAGTTCTTCCACTTTAGTAGAATAAGTGCCTAAAACAAATGAAGTCTCAACACATAAAATTTGACTCACATTTTCAAAATAGTGTATAGAACTTACCCATCCAAGAAGGATGTAACAGCAGCTGAGAGGCTGTCAAGGAGAAAAATGCCAGAAGGATTAATAAATCATATTGCTGTAGCAAGACGATGAGAATTATAAACAGCTATGTAAAAATTAGGTTGCTAGCAGTCAGATGGCTTGGCTTCTTTTAGCCTTGGTAGTAGAGTGGTGTACATTTATCTTCTGTTATGCACTGGTAAGTAGCTGGCAAACTTGGTATATATAAACATTACTTAAAGATGTTATGATTGGCTTGCATCCAGAAAATGTCCTCTGACATTACCATTAGCTATCAAAGATCTTAAATATTGCTGGAGACCTTTAAAGAGGCAAAGGAAAGCCAGAAGTCCAAGAAAGACAATAATAGTAAGAAAAATAGAGTGGATAATTAGAAATAAAACATGCACACTTAATGATATCAGAATTTTGAAACAAATTAACAAAACCCAAATGTCTACATAGTTCATAACAAAAAGTGGTTTAGCAAATTAAAACAGAAGGGAAAGAATTACCTTAAACAATGGCTCGCTAAGTGGCATTTTTAATTTTTTATTGTTTTAATGTTTTTTACAAATACAGACTAAACTTCCCAATGTATTTTCCCTGTTATACATGAAAGAAGGTATGCTATTATTCTACTGTCATTACCTGTGACCCTATTAAAAACAAACACACGAAAAACTGACATAACCACCAAGAAAAAAAAAATTAAAGAAAAACCTCACTTAATTGTCATTCCCCTTGCAATTAACTAAAGCTTTTGAGAAAGTCAAGCACTAACTTAGCTATGATGTGCTACATTTAGTTTGCTGATTTAACAATGCTCACACAATTAAGGTAGTTTATTGATAAGCAAATTTCATCAAGAATTAACCATAATAATAAAATCATATTTCCAAAACAAAGTGTATGAGGAATGAGATGTTTGTACAAGTGTTATAAATGAGTTTTTGAATTTTAGTCCATTCACATGATTCTACCTTGCACTGCCTAAACTGTTAATTCTTTTTTATGAACCCATATTTTAAATACAGTCAAGAAGCAAGGAAATTGGGTGCCTGGGTGGCTCAGTTGGTTAAGCGACTGCCTTCAGCTCAGGTCATAATCCTGGAGCCCCAGGATCGAGTCCCATGTCAGGCTCCCTGCTCAACGGGGAGTCTGCTTCTCCCTCTGACCTTCTCCCCTCTCATGCTTTCTCTCTCTCTCACATAAATAAATAAAAATCTTTAAGAAGCAAGGAAATTAAGGTTGTCTGCAATTCCACCTCCTCGAATTAGTCATTGTTAATATGTAGATATACATGCCTCTGATCTTTTCCTCATTTTATTACCAAAACCAAAGCCAAAACCAAACCAAACCAAACAAACAAAAATGCTTTCCACTCTAAATTCAGTTGTATTAAAATAAATGCAACATTTTAATTTTTAAACCAAGCCAAACCAAAACAAAACTTTTCTTGTCAAATATTACAAATAAGGAATGAATGTTCACAATAATCCCACTCAATAGATGAATGCTGAATTTGCTGCATGTCATACCAGATTTTTTATGCACATTCCATGTTTTTTTTATTTGCCCCAGGGTATGCGCATTCCATGTTTTAACAACGTTGTCTAATGAACAAACATACTTGTACAGACAGCTATAATTATAAAGCACACTATTTTCATAACAACTTTTTTAACACTGTATCTTAGATATTTTAATATCCATTCAAATATATCTAATTATTTACTGTTTATATACTTGTAATAAAAGAACAAAAATGATTAGTTTATATAATTTTTTGGTAACAGAATAATGTACTTTAACAAAAACTGTCAATTATTAATTTTTATAATTAAAACAAAGACTAAACCAGTTTTGCAGAAAAACAAGGAGAAAGAACTTAAGGAGAATTTATGTCAGGTGCAATTTGCAATGATAGATGTTATCATTAAGAAAATAAAATTGTGTACGTAAGGAAGCCAAGGACTTACTCACCAGAAGGCAGGTCTGTAAGGTTTACTCCTGAATAGACTAAAACTGAAAAGTGAATTTTAGGATATTAATTCTAAAGTAGATTTTCCTAAGTTGATGCTAAGAAGTACAAGAACTCATCTGCCAAAATCAAGAATCAGAGGATTTGAAACATAGGAGCTATTCCAACACTGCTGAATTTTCATCTCAACTAATTTATTTTTGTCAGTTTTATTAAGAAAATCAAAATCTGTGTTGAAATTACCATGACAGTTCACCTGGGTGGCTCAGTGGGTTAAGCCTCTGCCTTCGGCTCAGGTCATGATCTCAGGGTCCTGGGATTGAGCCCTGCATCGGGCTCTCTGCTCAGCAGGGAGCCTGCTTCCTCCTCTCTGCCTGCCGCTCTACCTACTTGTGATCTCTCTCTCTCTCTCTCTCTCTCTCTGTCAAATAAATAAATAAATAAATCTTAAAAAAAAATTACCATGACAGAAAGACTCAAGAGGATGACATGCATTTGAAAAATAAGTTAATCTCATAATAAAAGTCCTAAAAAGATGTTATACATCCCTTTCACCTATCTAATATCCATGAAAGCATTCCCTAAAATGAGAGTGGAATGTCTATGTTAGTTTTTCCTCAGGCGTTGCCTTTTGTTTTCTTTGCAATTTAAAATGTTCAGTCTATACATACTTCAATAGCTGGTGTGCTATTGTTGTTCCTAATAGCACCTTTAGAAATGACATGCTTTAGCTGTTCAACCAGAATTTGTAAAAATAAATTACCTCTCAATTTTTTTGAGATTAATCATGATATAGTTTCTTTGTTAAATCTTAGGTGATTGAAAAATAAATCACATGTGCCATAAATATCTTTTGAACCACAAGCATTGCAAATTAACATTACAGTGTGGATTTTTCATCTTGACAGCTTATTGTAGGAGTCAACTTGCCCCAGATTTTCTTTAAAGAAGAACAGGATAAATCTGGTCAAACATAAAGAATAAAACAAAGTGCTTGTTTACAGTTATAAAGAAATACACTGTGGGTCAGATTCCATATGAAATGTATTCCAATTCTACTGGATAGGTTGGAAATTTCAACCATAAAAATTAGCAGTGATTTCACTCTTTCTGAAGGGCCAGCATAAAGGGACTTTACTTCAGTGAAACAATTGTACCTCGCTTGTTCTAAGGGTAGGAAAACAAATAAATGCAAGAAGAAAATCATATATGGTCTTCTCAGGGCACAGATAGATGTTATTCAGTGTTACTTAATAGTGAATTCTTCTGCCAATAAAAATCTCAATGCCATAATCTATACTTGTTCTGTCAAGGTAGGAGTAAGATAAAAGGAATTACCCTATTCTGAAATGCTTAGCCTACAAAATAGTATCACTATGCAAATATGTGATATGCTGTCATAACAAAAGTAAGATGGGCAATTTTATTCTGTAAAAGTATAGAAAAAGAGAAAGAGTCCTCCTGGGGTTTTAGAATGCATATATTTCAGTAAAGCTAACCTTCATAAGATATTGTTTTGCTTTTGGAGTGGGAATTAGATTCTGCATATGCCACGGTCAGAAAATGTCTTAGGGACAGGGAATTAAATTAATTCATCAGAGTAAATATAGAAAAGCTGAGGCAGATGCTAAATTAGGGATTATGGTTATAATTCTCCTCTCCTATTTTAAAGGTATTTTTATTGTATCAGGGTATATTCAGTAAGCTATTATTGTATAATAAGTGTTATGCTTATTCTTCAGTTATGTTCCTCTCCTCCACAAAAATCCTATGAAGCAGATTTATACATTTCACTTTAGATATGGCAAAACTGAGGAAAAGAAAGACAGTAATTTGCTTTTAGTCTAGTAGCTAGTGTCAGAGTGAGAAGTGAATTGAAATGATCTGACTCCACTGGCTGTACTTTTGATTCCTGTATAGATGGTCATAATAACCATGTATGCAGAACTTTCAGTTTCTAAGAAATTTTCATGCCTGTAATCTCATTTTCCCCTTATAACCTTATATTCTATCTGTGGGATGGCTGCTGTTCTGTATAACAGAAACACTAAAAATGTGTCTGGCTTTGATTAGTAATTTTAGGAGTGAGTAGGTCCAGCATTTATGATAAGATCAGCTGAGGCTACTGTTGCAACTGCATCATCTAATTAGGCTTCTCTTACCACCCTGTAGGGTTTTTTGGGGGCGTTGTTGTTGTTGTTTCCCTAAGAACACACTCAAGTAAACCTCCTGCAAGTAAATGTATATCTCAGAGTCTGTTTCCAGAGACCCTGACCTAAAACAATAGTTTCAATATCAAACCAATCTTTTGAATCTTTAGCTAAATCTTTCTGATCTCTTTAATAATCGCCTTCTATTTTCTCCTTCTCAGTACTTTATATATTTTTAAAGATTTTATTAATTTATTTGAGAGAGCGAACACAAGCAGGGGGAGGAGGAGGGACAGAGGAAAAGAGAGAAGACTCTGCTTAGCAGGGAGCCTGACTCAGGGCTCCATCCCAGGACCCTGAGATCATGACATGAGCTGAAGGCAGATACTTAACTGACTAAGCCACCCAGGCACCCCATCTTCATTTCAATATTTTAATTTATTTATCCAATCCATGTAGCACATTTATTTTGTATATTCAGTTTTGATATTCTGACTCATTTTTAGAGACTACGATTTTTTTATTATAAATTTGTATTTCTTAAAATTTTACTTGGGGGATTTATTTGTGGTTTGGACTAACGACAGTTTCTTTCAGAGAAAGTTTCTGCTAGGTGACTGAGGGGCTATACCAACCTAAGACCACTTTAAACTGTAGTGTTGCATTAAAGTGTTTCATATCACCTAAGTAAGGTAAATTCAGGCTATAATCCAATATAAGTGTTGGTTTTTAGCTAGGATTATTTTTCCCTCTTATTCAGCACTAGGATTTAAAATAGGAATATCTTCTTATAAAACCCTCGGTGAATGTACATTTACATATTTTTTACACTTACGTAAAGGGACTAGTCAATTTGCTGGACCCAGCTTTATGATGGGATTATAGTCTTTTAGCGTGAACTTAAGAAAGTACTTGACTTATCTATTTTCTATGCTCTGCAAATCTATGAAAACTAAAACTCAAGTTCACTAGAATTTGCAATTGCTCTCAAGATAGAAGGTAGGATCAACATATTGCTTATTACTTTTCATTTTCTCTTTTCATTTAGTTTTGCCTCAGAGTATTCCTTACTTTCTATTCAGCTCATCAATACATTTAAATATGTTAATCTATTCAGCCTTTATAATCTTTCCCCAAAGAGATGGGCAGATCACTCATTCTGCCCTACTGCAGAAATGCAAATCTCTCCCTCTAATCTTCATCAAGTATCTTCACCTTTAACATGTGGTCCTTTTTTTCCCAGTCCAACCAGCTGGGATGAGTGAAAACAGAAACCTAAAAGCAGATATGCTACATCTTTGGTTATTATTTTAATGAAAGCTATGTTATTGATATAACAAAGAGTTGGAAAAATGGAAACATTAAATTGTTCTTCCCCCTCATTCGAATAACAATTACTTCTTTGGGTACAGAAAAAATGTTGAACAATGTGTTGGAGAGAATTCTTTAGATCCCAGTGGGACCTAAGGAAAAGTTTTATGCACTGTCTTTTCTGTTCTTAAATCAATAAAAATTAAAACAGGTATTTATAAAAATTACTCAACAGTTTGGGGACCCATGAATAAAGGATACATTTACCCTAATCCTTTCCAGGACAATGTAAAAAAATATCTTTTTGGATTCCCTAGTAACCTAGGTAAAACTGGATCAAGATGGCTGAGATGTCTCTTGGCTGCTGAAAAGGGAAAAGACACAAGACAGCCATAGCAAGGTTCATGTGGTCCCTGCGTAACAAGAGAAAGTAATAGGATTTCCTTTTGCCTCTGATAACAAGACTCTTGGCTGAGAGAGAGAAAGCAGGCAGATGTTGAAGGGATCCATGGTCATGATGAGAGAAAATTATAACAAAGAGCAGTGTAAGGATGTGTGTCAAGAAACCAGGTGGGAATACAGAAACCTCAACAGATGCCAATGTGGTGGGAACATGGGACATGCTTGTACATTGCAACAGATGTCAGTCTAGGACAAAGGAAGGAGGAAGCCCAGATGCCTCGCTATCTGATATTACTGCATTATATAAACTTTTCAGAAATTAAACCAATCCAGGAAGAAAAGAAGGAGGAGGGAGAAAGGCAATTTTGATTTGCCTGAAAACCTAAGCCTGAGAATACTTCCAAGCAAATGAAGTTACTTAGAATTGATTCAGTTACCTTTGTTTTTGCTACCATGCAGAATGGGAACTCAAAAACTAATTGTGGTTATAAGAAAAAATAAAGTTAAAATAATTGTCATATTGTCATCACTTGAATTTTAGAGCCTGAGAATATATAACCACAAAATACCCTCTGGATCTCCACAGGAAGAAAAAAATGCTTAATTACATAAAATATTTGATAACTAAATTAGGATAGAAAATATGTTACTAATTGATAACCCTGCAAGCAGAACCCTAGAATGGCAAGAATGGAAAATCAAATGGAAGATGAAAAAGTTGAAATAGTATAAATAAAACACACACGCGCGCACACACACACACACACACACACTCTTGAAAAGCTGGTAATAAAAGGATATAGGAAACAAAAGACAGCTAAAAGTCATAGCTAAAGGGATATACGAGGTCAAGTCAAGGCTTGTCTTGCTTTATTTAAGATTACAGATACTAGATCATGTTTGACTGATCAAAAACAGCATGTGGTATAAATCAAGATGCTGAGATGCAGGAGACAGAAAAGCTAAAAGTGCGATGGGAGCAAAGAAGCACACAAGACGGGATTGGATTTGGATTAAAAGAGCACTTTCTTCATGGTCATGAGAACAGGAGGCAGCAGGTTAATTTTTAGATATGGTAACAAAAAGATTAAGTGGTTACTGTCTGACGCATTCTCTCTGGTCCGAAGTGAAGCCATACACGGAGATTAGCAGAGGGAAGAAAGAAGTAATAAACGATTTAAGTAGAGTGGCTAAAATGTGATTTTATTGTGGAAATAAGCACAGTAAACTTTCTGGAGAAACAGTTTTTTGAATGCATTGTGGAAAAACCAACTTGAATGTGGTGAATGTGAAACTACAGTACTTCTAATCTATTATTTGATGCTTAGCTGTTGGGATATAGGCATAGAAAGGGATTTGTCCATAGCTGCACTCTTGACAGGTGTGTGTGAGATCAAGAATATTTTTTAAAGGGCTCTCAGTAAATATGATATGACCAGAAAGAGAAGCTAGGTATGGAGTAATAATGTGAAAGTAGAAGGCAGCTTATCAATAGTGAGGCGACTGGGGATCAATGATTGGGTACCTCCTCACCAAAGTTGCTTAAAATCATGGTAGCTGTTAGGGTGGTCAGCTGATGAAATTATCAGTGATTTGAAACAAGTTACTAGGAGATCTATAAATGTCCAGTCTCAGAAAAAGACGAGGGAAAACAGTAGGCAAACTAGAGAGTTTAAACGTGATAGAGGAAGCAAGACAGGAAGCAAGGGAGAATCCTTATTATAAGGAATTTGTGTTGTATAGATTTTATTGTGTTTTCAGGCAAATGGAAGTATCTTTGAACATAGAAAATATCTTTTTGGAATGAGCTTCCTTATAAGAAGCCAGTCACAGAAAATACTCAAATAGATGGGAGAAGTATTAGTTATATTATGAAGAGCCTTCAAGTTATAAAAGATCAGATTATATCATCTTTGAAGTCTCTTCCTATTCCAATCTCTTCTGAATCTGCTTTACCCATCCATCATCCACAGTTTTGCTTTTTTCTCTCAAGGTTAATCATTAGCAAAATTGACTATGTCCTCAATCTCTTCCTTGATTGTCTTTCTCACTGCCTTGTCCTAACTTAAATTTGGTTCTTTCCTGATGATACTGCTTCTTCTGTAGACTTAATAAGCCTGGGACTCAAAGTGTAATAGGTACCCTTTCTTTATTCATTAGCCTATTCCATACAAATGAATCTCTTTCCTCTATAAAACATCTCCTTGGCTTCTGTTGTCTCACAGCTCCCTCTGTTCTTTGATAATATTAGCTCCTGGTTCACTGCAACTGTCTCCAAAACAACGTCAGCAGTAAACTCAAAGTCCAAAGTCTAAGACCTACACCTTTCCAATTCTTCTTCTCGACCATCTTGGTCCCCACCCTAACTTCGAAATGCACTTCTGTGATCATACCCATGCCTTTGTTGTTATTAATCACTGCTACTCTCGCGAAACCTCAATTTCAAGCATGTCTTATATTACAATGTTCTATTTTTCCAGCTCAACCCCTCTAAAGGCCCAACTCCAACAACAGTTTGAAGCCAGTGAGACCTTAGCATATTTCCTTATCTTTCACCCCTGGTATAACACCCAGACTTCTCTTGCTATCAAGCTGAAGTTTAATTGCTATTATAAAATCTCTCACTTAAATGCAACATCAACTCTTTTGTTTTCTGTCATATTTGTTTATTCTCTTAGTTAAACCACAATTACAGTTAAATCCAAATCTCCACCAGCTGCACATCTAAACCTGCACCATCATACCAGCCTGGAAGAAACCCCAAACCATCTGGACTAGCTTTAAACTCATAAGCACTAACTCATACTGCATATCTATAGTTCATTCACTTTTTTACCCTACTATAGGATTTTGTTGTGCTAGGTCCTTCTGCTTCAAACTTTTCATCTCCTGCTCTCAGCTTGTGACCACTCTTCCTATTTCATTGAAGAAAATAAATCAGTCAGAAGAGAAATTCCACCCATCACCTCCCCCGACACATCTATTTTCCTGTATTTGTATTTGAATACTCTAACTTTCTTTCTATCATCAGGATGAACTACACTCCATCACAATGCAAATTTTCCATTATGTATGTGCAGTTTCATCTCCTTTTTCTTTCTCAAAGACATTGCTGTAGCAATTTTCTTTTTGTATTTCTTTAATTATCAAATATTCCCCATCAACTAATACATACCCATTACTATCAAGATAACATGCAGTTATGTTGTTCATCTTATAAAGAGACTATATTGATACCACTTCTCCTTGTAGATATCACCTTATTCTTCTAAGTATAAAGTAAAACTCCTTGAAAGAGCTCCCTATCCTTGATTCTTTGTCTTTCTTCCTATTTTCTCTCAAACTCACTATATTATATATTTATTGCCACAACTCCAACAAAACTGCTCATTTTCTTGTCACTATTGACCTCCACACTGCTAACTCCAATGATCAATTCTTTCACCTTTTCTAATGTATCAGAAGCAGGTGGCACCATAGATCATTCTATCTAACTCAAAATATTTTCTTTATTTGGCCTCTTTTCTAATATACACAAGCTTGATTTTCCGTTTTGCTGGCTATCTTTCCTCAGTCTACTTGTTTGTTTTGTCCTTTTTTGCTTTTAAAATATCTAACACAAAAGTAGTGAGAACCATAAGATGCAGTCTTTGAACCACACGATTCTACTGATTCCCCTAAATGATTTTACTGAAAAATCTTCAACTGATCATTGTTTTCCCTTTCAACATGAATGTTAAAATCTTCAACTTGATTTGTAAAACCATTCATAATCTAATTCCCTGCTCCCTCATGGACCTCATCTACCTCAACACTTCCTTTAGTCATCCCCTATTCCTCCTTCATAATTTTCAAACCTGCCTGCTACACACCCACATTAAGGTCTCTGTCCTTTCTGTTCCCTTTGCTAAAGATGCTCTTCCCACACACATTTGCATTTCCTTCAGATCTTTACTTTTAAAAATCACATTTTCCGTGAGACATTCCAGCCTACTTTAACTAGAACTGTTATCCCATCTCCTACACTTAATATCCCCTTATCTTGCCTTTTTTTTTCCTTAGCACTTACCACTGCTTAACATAAGGAATAGTTTACACTGTTTCTTGTTTATATTTGTTTCCCCACTAGAATAAATGTCTTCATGAAGGCAAGGATTTTTGTCTGTTTTGTTTACTAATGGATCACAGAGTCTGTACACATAACAGATGCTCAGTAAATATTTGTTGAATGAATGAACGTCATTTATTCCATTTTATAATCAGTGTCAAGTTTGAAACTCACTATACATTAATCAAACTTCTACAAGAATTGTGTTATTATTATTCAATTATGTTACTGCTTTTGGAAGTCAGGTTCTATACCAATAAAATTTCAGATCTGATTACTAAAAGAACTGGTGTTAAGAATATGATAACTACTTTTGTAGATCTCAATTGTAAAACAAATTTAAAAAAACAAGACTGAACTTATTCATTAGGTCTTTCAAGTTGAATTTCTAGCCTGCCATAAAATTAGCTGATTCTTAGAAATCTCACCTCTAAAAATGAAGAGGTTAAGATAAAAAAAAAATGTGGGGCACCTGGGTGGCTCAGTGGGTTAAAGCCTCTGCTTTCGGCTCAGGTCATGATCTCAGAGTCCTGGGATCGAGGCCCGCATCGGGCTCCCTGCTCAGTGAGGAGCCTGCTTCCCCCTCTCTCTCTCTGCCTGCCTCTCTGACTCCTTGTGATCTCTCTCCCTCTGTGAAATAAATAAATAAAATCTTTAAAAAAAAAAAGATAAAAGAATGTGGAAGCCCTTTCATTATAAAATTTTATTAAATGTCAATCCACATCTAAAGCAGAGGGAGAAAACATAAAATTAAGAAGTTATGCTCAATTTTGTATTAAACAAAAGTTTCTATGTATTAAGTATCAAGGGAAATACATGGTGTGTGTAAGCATTCAACAATTATCAATTATTGTCATCATGGTAGCTCTATTAATCTCCTTAAGATGGATCAGAAAAATAAAAAAACAACAAAGATTTTTAATTGAGCTATGCTCCCTGTCTGAAAACAAAATAAATCTTATGATTGAGACAAATATCTTTTAGAAAACAAACAATCTATAAATGGCGTAAACCTAAGTACAAAGCAAACGTTTGCAAATTTTTGTATTCTTTTTCAGAATTTGATACTACCATCACACACAAGTATATATTTTATCCATGGTTAAAGAGTAACTTCCAAATTTAAATACATATTTTTCAAATCCAACTTTAAAATTAGTCAGTAGTATTATAATAACATTGTATGGTGATCATGGTAGTGGCTACATTTTTGGTGAGTATAGCATAACATGCAAACTTGTTAAACCACTATGTCATAGACCTGAAACTAATGCAATACTGTGTGTCAAGCATACTTCAATAGAAAGAAAGAAAGGAAGAAAGAAAAAAGAAAGGAAGGAAGAAAGGAGGAAAGAAAGAAAGAAAGAAAGAAAGAAAGGAAGGAAGGAAGGAAGGAAGGAAGAAAGAAAGAAAGAGAGAAAGAAAGAAAGAAAGAAAGAAAGAAAGAAAGAAGCAAGCTAAAAATAGAATCATTAAAATATGTATTTTTAGATGTGGAAATTTAAAACACTTGTTCTTCTAATAACATTCAAATTTATAAAATCTATATTCTTACTTATTATATATTTATATAAAGTGAAATAAAGATATTTCTCTAAGTTGAAAGAGTCCATTCTTAATATTCCTTATGAACTACCTAAAGCTAAAAGGACAGTAAGAAGCACCAATTTTTACCTATAATTACAAAACTGTTAACTGATTCACAATAATTATTTAGAAATCACAAAGGTATTTGAAGCAAAATATTCACTTTCATTTTAGTAAGAGCTCTTTGTTATTTCAATTCCTTTCCACATTATTTCAGACAATACTGAAAACTAGTCCAACTCAAAGAAACAGAGAAGGGTAACAGAATGCTGGTTGCCAGGGACTGAGAGTGGGAAAATGGGATTGGTAATAGAGTACACCGCTCTAGTAGAAAATTTCAAAGAAAAATAAAAGAAAAGTGTTCTGTAAAATGACTTTTTAACTGAAAAAAAATCGAAAGACCAAATGTAAGCTTTTATTAACCAGAAACAATATAGATGATGTACTTATTAAAATAGTATTACATTTTAAAAAATGTATATTTTGGAATTTTGATACTTTCTCCACTGATTTCCCAGTTTATGTGCATAAGTATACTTGCAGAGTGGATCTCCTGGAGTATTTTGCCTATACCATGGAAAGATATTGCATGTTTTATTAACATTCCTATATTAGGGTTCTTAGTTTTTACAAGTTTTCACAAAAACTTCAGTCTTGACGGTCTTCCATAGGACAATTTTCCTTCAAAAAGACGTATTAGTTTGGTTTTATTCTTAATTACCTTAAGGCAAAACAAATAATTTTGACACATAAACTTGGGACTTGTTATTTGATTCAGATAGTTCTTGAGTGAAAATTATTGCCTCCAGAAACCATTTACTATAAATGTATTTAAAAGACTTTCATAATATATTTTAACATATGCTTTTATTTTAGGTTGTTCTAAGTTATCATACATAGAAATTTCATAAAAACATATAGTCTTTGGTCTTTTGAAGTTATAGAACATACTTCTCTTCATAATAAAAACACATTGCTTACTTTTTGCACAACAGTAACTAAGTAAAACAAATATTGAATAAATAATTAATAAAAAAAAAACCCTGCTGCATTGAGTTTCCCAAAAACGTAGCTGTCAAATTCTCTGTCTTATTATTAGGTTAGGTTTTAGAAATATGAAGTTAAAAACTAGCAAACCAATGTGCTTTATTGGTACCATTTAAAATACCCAAAGAGTAAACAACACTTGAACATTGTGCTATATAATAGGCAAGAGGCAAAATAAAACTTTCTTTTAACTCAGAATACAAAATGATCATCCAGGAACAGTCCTTGAACTCATGTATAGAAAGTATCCAGGAAAATTTAAGAAATTTAATAAACACAAGAATGGCTTTGCCTGAGTACAGTGGTGATTCATTTTAATTTTATTCCTATACAATTTCCTGAGGTTCTCACATCATTTAAGGGCTCTTCCAATACAGACAGTCTCCTTTTCAATAAAATATACCTTCGGATTATGAAATATAATAGGGAACCAACCATAAGCAAGAGGGTTGACTTAATTCTTTCATCATTTTTCAGCTGCATATTTAAAAGTAAACCAGTAAAATAGCATCCATTAAAATCTTTCTTATATCACATTTTAAAAAAATGATCTTCACATATTTGAAATTTTTTTAATTTTATAAGATTTATCCATTTATTTAGGCATTGATAGATAACACAAACAGTTAATCTATGGTTCTCAGGTACTTATCCTAAGTTTATTTTTATCCATGTTTGTGTTCTTGGGTCTCCTTCTAGACTTAAGGTACACTCTCCTGTATGAATTTTCTGAATCCTACAAAAGCATAATAAATACTGGTTGATTAAAATCAACTGAGAACACATGTTTCTTTGCAAGTCTTATTAGCAGATTATAAGATTTATCAATAAATTCTTCCTTTCCTCCAAGTGCATCCCCAAGCCTTGGTATTTATAGAGTATACTTCCATAACGAATTAATGTTAGACATAGTCATATGACTTGATTTAACCAATGGAAAAGTGACAGGGTAACATTTCTGAGTCGAAGCCTTAACAGATTGGTATTATGTGTCTCTGCTTCCACCCTGTTCCTTAATAATGCCACACCACAGTTAGCCATGTTGCTTCAGCCGAACTACCAGAATGAAAATAGATGACCAGAAACCTGTGGTCTTAAGTTTAGATCAAAATATCCTAGCTTAGATTAGCTGACCTGCAGACCACTGAGGTTTAAATCAAAAATTATTTTAAGCCATTGAGTTCCTGGGGAGGTTGTTAGGTAACATTAACATAGCAGAAAACTAATATTCCCCTAGCATGGAATGTGAGCATGCATTCAAAGCCCTTAATAAGACTATAAGAAATACAGAAAGATAGTAAACACTTTAGAAGGTTATTAATAGTAAAAGCAGCATCATATCTTAAATCTTCCCTCCTGAGTAGTGTTCACAGGTGATGAATTATTCCCAAAATCAAGGCTATGAAACATTAAAGAGATTTTAAGAATGTCTCAAAGACTGAAAGGTATAACATTTCACCTATAAATACGTAGATTACCACTTAAGGGAAAAGCTCAATTATAGCAAATATTGCATTATAATTATAATAAGTAATATATAAAATCATTATATAATTGATATAATGTATTAATATCATATAATATTTTATGTAAATAGGTGTCATTCTCAGACACTTTCTGGCTTCCATTTAGATATCATGAGTACTATATAGAGTTAGTATAAGAAGTATTTCTTCATAAAGAAATTGAGAAATAGCCATATTGTACAACTTTTATAAAATTTTAATAGTAGAGTTGTGTTATATACAAAGAAAACATATTTTTCAATTATATATTACCTAATATTGCAACAGACACATAACAGTGACTTAATAATTTATGTTGTGAATGTATTCTATGTTTGAAGAGTAAATATGTCTCAGAGGAAGATGAGCTTCCCCAGGAAAAAATTATTTTACATTTGATGAAATGGCTGGGAATTACTGCCACAAAATGAGGTATTGCAGTTTTCACATAAGTTTTGTGGCTATGATAGATTTCTGGGTCCCTGAAGTTCCTCCTTTTCTAATCAGCTACCTACATAAGATAAAGGCTTACAACGATGGAAACACAGAGAAAACAGTCAATGTATTTCTTTAATTTTAGTGTTAAATGAAACCCAGATTTTCCCAAATTCATACACTTCATTAGATTTCCAAATCAAATATCCATCCCAGATACCTCTTTTTACTTCCGTTTCTATCGGAATATTAGTCAGACATCTGACTAACAGGATATTAGTCAGACATCTGACATTTGACAGGTCTAAAATTAGATTCACTTCTACTTTTCCCAGCTAAGGGTAGTCCACTTCTTCTTTTTCTTCTTCTTTTCTGTTTTTTTTTTTTTTTTACTCTACTAATAGCTAAGTAGTATAAACATTAGCATCAGCAAAGATCACAACAGGAAAAAAGGGCACACTTAAATGCAGTAATTTAGGAGACTTTAATGCAGGGACAGTTAATAAATATGAGAACAGGTTTCAAGTAAGCTATCAAAATGTGTTTGATCACCCTGAGTTTAGCAACCACAGGAACATCAACATCATTTGTCCTAAGAAGGTGAGGGTGGGACCATTTATGAAACGTAGGGAGGGTCGAAGCTGATGCTGTAGCTACAAGACAGTAGTGCTCAAAGCAACTAAGGACTTCAGTAGAGAAACTCAGAAAAGGGCAATCTATCCGTTGGCAGGGAGACAGTTACAGAAGTAAATACTGCAACTTCAATCTCCCCCTGCTAAATCTCTTTCCATTACAACTTCCGTTAGCCAAACTCAACCGGAAGCTGGGGGGAAAGAAATGGCCACTGACGAAGTTAGTATAGTTAGTAAAGACTGGTCTTGTGGTGCTAGAGCAGGGTGGAGAAAATGAAAAGTAAAACTGGAAAGCTAAATGCTGTATCTAACACACCTATCCAGTGTTTCAAAGCAGAAGCAAGAGAATCTAAATCTGTCCATCTTCTTCACCCCATCCAGATCCAAAATACATTTTAGCTCATCTAAATCCCAAATGGAAGAATTCAGCTTCTCTGGTCATCTATTTTTTTACATAAACTTTATTATGAAACCCAGGATATTCTGAATATAATAAAACCAGTGTTATTAATCTAAGTATGGACGATGGTGTGTCTTTGTAGGAATCCCCTGAGATTCTATTAGTGAAAACTCTCCTCCACATGTGTCACTAAGAACAAAGTAGCTATGTCAGGGCACCATATCTGAGGTCCTTCCACCAGAGTATGCACAATTTCATGACAGAGACTTGAATCCTTCAATTAAGGGGGGAAAAAGGTAAAACATAATCAGCTACACATGTGTATAAGGTTTGGGGAAGAGGCTGCAATGACACGTAGAAGACTCATGATACAAGGCCACTCTGTATGCAACAGCCTGCACTTGCCTTAAGAACTCCTGAGCAGTGAAGAGAATGTTCCTGCAGGTAATTACTGAGCTGGAGAAATAGTAAGGCTGTTCACCCAACCTTCTCTTCCCTAGAGGGTAGTTAGAGCTACACCCTATGGGGCAGAGAGGAAAGGGCGTACCACCTGTGTTACACCTGTGTAAAATAAAAATGTTTTTAAAAGATTCTTCACCACCTACTGAAGACATCCTGACTTTTAAAATTTCTATAATAACTAAACTGTACAAAGAAAGGCATATATATTCAGATTCTAAATGAGCATGTAAATGAAGCAGTTTGCATCTGGAGAAAAAAGAAATTTCCTTTTTCGATGTAATCAAAGTATCTTGAAGAACTAAAGAGATATTTTGTATAAAGTACCAGTTTCAGAAAATATTCACATACTATTATGAATGTAATTTATGCTTTGCATTTCTACTTCTGATATTGAAGTCCAAACTTCACAATACAATAGGCACAGATCCTTACAATACTGATGAGTTTCAAAAAAAAAAGTATGAACAAAATGATACTATTATTCCCGGAAATATAGAGAAAAATAGGTGAATTCCAGAGATCTGTCTATAAGACCAAACTCTGAACAGCACTTTTTTTCCTTTCCAGTGTTTAATTAATGCCTGCAATACATATTTCTTGAATAATGATGACTAAATGGATGGATGGATGGATCCATGCATATATAGATGAATTAACGAATGAAAAAATCTGGCTCTATGAAAGCATCTTCTTTTTCATAAAAGTACTAAAATATAAACAGAGCACTGTATGGTAATGTGTCAGAATCAGATATGTCATGACTGAATATCCCCGTATGAATCAAAGAGGATTTCTTTCAGTTGTAGAAACAGAAATCCAACTTCAGGAAGTTAAACTAAATAAGGATTTGATTGATGTATCTTCAGAAAAAAATTTTTAATGAGGCAGAATTGTAGAGCTATCTATTCCTTGGCAAAGAGCATGTCACCGTTCTTTGGAATGAATGGCCTTTGCTCTAGCCTGCTACAGGGACTATTATTGGGGTTTGTTCTTCTAGCACACTTGCCCGTCTCATTCAGTCTGCTCAAGGGAGCTAACATCCACATTTTCCAGTAGGAAGAGTCAGTGCACGGAAATTCTCTCAGGTCTGGCCAAATTGATCCTGCTCTCTAAGACTTGCCTGTTGCAAGACAAAGCATGAACTTATAGCGTTAGTCTCTACTCACATACCCTCTAACTCACTTTCCACAAGGCGACTAGAGGGATCTTTTTAAAGAAGAAATCTTACCATGTCCACCCTTTGCTTAAAACCCCTTAGTGGCCCAGAAAAGTGTCTCTAAAGAGAGTCCAAATGTCTCAGTATATCCTATAAGGTTGTTGATGATCTGTTGTCTGTGTTTCTCAGGAGAGCAAAATGATCATTTTAGGGTGAGAAAATCACCGACCGTGCTATAAGCCCCTGCAGTGAAATCTTTTCCCATACCTACCAGATCTTGGTAATGCTTCTCCTCAGTCATTATGATGTTGAAAAAAAAAATTGGGGCGCTTTGGTGGCTCGGTGGGTTAAAGCCTCTGCCTTCAGCTCAGGTCATGATCTCTGGGTCCTGGGATCGAGCCCCACATTGGGCTCCCTGCTTGGTGGGGAGCCTGCTTCCTCCTCTCTCTCTGCCTGCCTCTCTGCCTACTTGTGATCTCTCTATCTCTGTCAAATAAATAAAATAAAAAAACTTAAAAAAAAATCCCTAGAGATTTCCAAAATTTCATAGGAAGCCTAGAGAGCCTCCTCAGTGTAGACTATTTCTCAGTTATATACTAAACTTCAATCAGCAGTGAATTACTCAGTTGTACTTAGTAAGCAATGGTTTCTCCTACCTTAGATACATCTATATGCTCCTCTTCTGAAATAGTCCTTCATCTCCAGAGATGTAACTATCTACAGAAGGACCACCAAATATCACTTCAGATATTTTGTCTGAACCCCCTCCAAAAAATAAATTACATCTCCTTCCTAGGTCCTATCAAAACACCTTACACTTACCCTGGATAGGATACTTTAAAAATATCACATGACCTAATTACATGTTTGTCTCACCTGCTATATTCAAAGCTAGTTGGAGGCAAAAACATCAACCTACTCAGAATTGTGCTCTCCATTCCCAACCTATTATATTCACACCAGGTACCGACACAGATGAGAGACTTACACATAAATGAGTGGATAAGGGTAGCGCTAAACTTGAAAGTAGATAACCTGACTTTGAATCTGTACTCCAATACCATTTGTGGGATCATAGTCAAGCTGCTAATAAATTCACAGCATCCTCTGATGCTCCCTATCTTGCAGGATTTCAGTGAGGATTAAATGAGGTAATGTATGTAAAATCTCTTTAAATACTGATTTACAGCTATAATCATTTTAAATTCAAACCACAATTTTCTAGATATTAGTAGAAATGCTGTTGAGCCATAAGGTTCATTTTCCTAAGTGGCTTAAAAACTTTCTGAACTGTGTAGCTTGTTAGAGAATGTAAATGGCTGTCCAACTAGGCATATATTTAAAAACAATTAGTCAATTCAGCATTTCATCACCTGTACTTGTATGGAGGTTGTTTTAATTTGCATCAAAGTAGCTACTCATGATGTTCACAGGTACAAATTTTACAATTATTTCTCCTAAAAAATACATTTTTCCCAAGTCCTCTAAAATTTTTGTGTTAAAACTGGGAAAATCATGACTAAACTATGAGAAACATAATAGCTTATGGCCATCAATGTGTTAATAACAGTTACAGAGCAATACTTTTGTTCCTCCCTCAGAGCAAATTTTGTTACAATTTTCCCTTAATTAATATAATTGATAACAGTTATATAGATATCTGGGATTTTAATCATGCAGATATGTCTTTTGCTGCCTAAAGTAAAATTAAAACCTGCTAGCAGTCTTGTACTTGAAGAGGTAGCTGGAAAGGAAATTAAAATAGAGCTGGTAATAAGTGGTTGATATGTTCAATTTGAAAGATCACAGCCCTGGGTCACACACATAGGAAAGGGATAGCAGAAAATACAATGACAAATGCAGAAGAAAAGCTCCTATCCACACAATGAATTGGGCATTTTCAAGTCTTTAATAACAGGCTCTGTAATACCTAAGTTATCCAGCATATAAGGCCAAAATTTTGATTAGCATCGATTCTTGTGAAGATTTAAGAAGAAACAGGACCCAAACCCTGTACTACTTACTCATTTATATTTCATTCATCAATATGTCATTGGGTATTTGGTTAAGGAGATCTCAATATATTCAAAATTCTTTCAAACGAACATTCTGTAGTTCATAAGAGAGTGTTTAACTTTGATCTATTAATATACTAAACACTAATACTAAATGGATGACTATCAGGCACACTCATCTAGACACTGTGATCAGCTCACTTTCAGATAATATAGGCAATCAGAAATGTTACAAACATTAGACATGGGCCATAGCCTCTGGATAATATCACAGATTTATCATTATAGAAACTGGATGATAAAGAGTGGGAAATGTAACATTTTATTTCCAGGTCTATGTTCCTCAATGAAAGTTGAATTTTTGGGGATTTTGGTTCATGTTCCTATCATGCCAATCTCTTCAAGGATAATTGGCCTTTCCACTTGGGAATCATATGAATGAAGACACTAGATGAGGCAATGACTGAATGAGCGTACCAAGGAGTAATGTATAGAAAGAAGAGAAGGAGTCCTGAGAACAGAACTGAAGGGAATATCTATCTTTGGAAGTCAGAGTAGGAGAAGGAATAGTCAGGGTCAGAAAAATATGGATAATTTCATGTAAACCAAAGGAAAATACCAAAGGGAATGGCAATCAACTATTGAGTATTTATAGAGACTTGAAGGGGTATAAGATATGAATTTTAATGTGTTATTTGAGTCAGAATATTTTTCTTAGCATTTACACAGTCATATCTTAGAAAATGATCAGGAAATGGAGAAAATTAAAATTTTTGAAGCTTTCAGTAGGAAGTTCAGCCAAAGCAATTCTTCAGTTGTTCACATAAATGTTTATTAATGATTAAAGGTGTTGAGTGTTTTTTAAAGATTTTATTTATTTATTTGACAGAGAGAGAGAGAGCACACAAGCAGGGGGTTCAGCAGAGGGAGAGAGAGAAGCAGTCTCTTCACAGAGCAGGGAGCCAGATGCGGGGCTCCATCCCAGGATCCTGGGATCATGACCTGACCCAAAGGCAGAGGCTTAACAAAGCCACCCAGGAGCCTCAAGCATGTTGAGTGTTTAATTATAAATTTTAAGTTGAAGGAAATATACTTTTCTTCAACTTTCTTTTTCTTTGATTATAACTAAATTTCTTTAGAAAGTAACTGATACTTAGTTCATTCTTTTTCTTTCACCCACTCATTCTGGTACTCATCCAATCTAGTTTATGCATCCTAAACTTGCCCCAACTCTCTTCTCTCAATTTAGATGATCTAGTCAGCAACAGTAGCTGAAAACATAGTTAGAGTAATATTAAGAGCAATCAGGTATCTTTGAATGGCAGACTTTCTCAATACTCAGATACTTCTTATATTCCATTCTTCTATGTAATAGACTTATCCTTTTCAAATTTTATTCTATTTTTAATGTTATATAGAAATAACCTCGACAATGTACAACCTCTGGAGTACTTTACCAAATGATCAGTTCTTTGTCATGTTAATTTTAAATTGTATTAGTTTGCATAAAATATATAGAAACTTTCACTTTGGTAAGATTTCTGATGTGAAATCTACGTCTTCATTCAATTATTTTATACAAAAATAGTAGCTGTCACTGAATGCAAAGTAGTAGCTTTTCTTCTGATGTGATTTTTCCTTTTCAGAGACAAACCATTATCTTTAAAGGATCATAAAATGGGTAACAAAAGAAAATAAAGAAAAAATAGTACAATGTATCAGATTTTAAAAATGTTTCTTGACTTAAAAAATGGCAGCCTTAGATCTTTTTAAATCAGTTAAATAATGGAAAACAAGCATGGATTCTGTGTCAAATTTCTTGGGTAAGTTGACTGGGAAAACACTGTTGCATGGCAAAAAATTTCAAGTCACTTTTGGATATTACATAGTATGAAATTCAAAAGCCATGGCTCTCCCTGAATAAAATCTAAAGATATCTACTTGTTTGAGGAAATATTTTCCTTCAGTAAGTAGAGTTTCACTTAGCTAGAGCAGAGACTGAAATTAAAGTTAGTACCACTGTATCACATATATGCTAAGAACCACTGAGAATATAAGTTTACCCTAGTTGATGGTAATGATCAAAGCTTATTCACTTCAGTTATAGGAAAAACTTTGGTCATCTTGAACCCCACAGAATCCCTAGCATACAATTAGAGCATGATAGGAATCAACATATTTGTTGGGTTTTTGATTTTATCTCCCTGGTTTCCAGATGAGTTCATGGAGATGGAGTGTACCTTGTCAAAATATGACAAATGAGAAATAGCCTCCTTGGGAAAGGTCTATTGAGAGATAGAAAGAATAATTTGGTTTACACAGGGTTCTAGTAACTCTATACAAATGCAGTCAGTCTTTATACGAGAGCTGAATTAGAGCCTCACGGGACAGGAACATATTTTCTAAGAAGGTAATAGCCCAGTTGTAAAAGCTATCACTATGAATCATTTTTATCATAGAGGTCCCATTCTCAAGGAAGCTGATTTGGCCCAAAGATATGCTTTTGTTTGTACTGTACATTGCTTTAGATATTAATCTGAATATAATTAGGCAGGATCTACGTTCTCTCTCCACTATTCTTGATCATTTTAAATTAGATCTAATTTAATGTTTTATATTTTTGACTGGCCCCCAAAGGTATTTGCATGAGAGATGCTTGAAAACTGGCAGATCATTGTGGATATTTGGTCACTGTAATATTCCAGCTCCAACATATCAAATCAAACCAAACGCCACAAAACCTACAACCATATGGTGATAGGATTTTCCCTGTAATCTATTTTTCTTAATTTGTTGTGGCAATACTCTCATACTATTAAGAAGTATTAATGAGTTAAGTGTGTAGAGGTCATTGTGAAAGAGAGCCAATGTCATAAGGAGATGTAAAATTAGATCAGAATCAAAGAGGACTAAGAAAAGTTGGAAACTACTGAACAATTAGCTCTTTCTGCAAACTTCACCAACTCTATTCCAGCCCCAGCCAGAGTAGTTTTGAGTATCTCAAGACATAATAGTTTCGAATTCCAAAATGACTGTCAATAGATTGATGGATAAAGAGATTTTAGTATTTTCTTGGAATGGAATATGACTCAGTAATAAAAACAAATGACCTCCTGCTACATGTAACAACATGGATGAACCTCAAAGTCATTATATTGAGTAAAAAAAGATACACTAAAATAGAAGATATACTAAAATATAAATATACATACTGTATAATTCATATAAAACTATAGAAAAGGCAAACATCTTCAGACAAATAGTAGATCACTGATTGCCAGGGACAGAAGAGAGTGGGGCGGGGGGCGGGGGGGAAGAACTACAAAGGGCCCTGAGGAAACTTTTGGGAATGAGATACATACCCATTACCTTGATAGTGATGTCAGTTTCATAGGTGTATACACATGGCAAAAGTTATCAAATTACATACTTTAAATATGTGTTATTTATTTTATGTCAATTATATTTCAATGCAACAGTTTAAAAGATGAACACACAATCAGAATGGCAATGGCAATGTCAGCCACATGAATTGGGGATTGATAAGCAAACATCTTTTCTAGGAATAATATACTTAGCCAAATTGCTATACCTGTTTGTAAGAACTGAGAACAAGGAGAGATAGGAAAATGATTTCAAGTTTAATGGAATTGAGCCATAGGAGCCTTATGTATCCATTTTTACTTCAGGGTAGATTTTCATAAGGAGGATTTGAAAATTGGTGGTCTTTTGCTCAAACTCCTTTCCCTTAGATAGTACTAAAAAGAGTATTGTCAATATTTTCTTCTGTGACTCAGCTTCCTTGCTTCCACATTATTCTCAATAGCAATGGGCACATTCTTTTTTCTTTAGCTATGTTAATATATCCAATTAGACTTCAATCTAGTCCTTTACTTATGGTATGTCTCCTTAAAGAGATTTTCAACAACACTGTGGTGGTTAGTTTTATGACTCAATTTGGCCAGGCTATAGTACACAGTTATTTAATCAAAAAGTAATACACATGTTGCTGTGAAGTTATTCTACAGATGTATTTAACAACTACAAGCAGTTGACTTTAAGTTGGTTTAAGTAAAGATTACCCTGGATGATGTGGACGGGACTTATCCAACTACCAGAAGACCTTGAAAGAGAAAACTAGGGTTTCAAGAGTGGTAATTCTGCCTCAAGACTGCAACATCATCTGGGGCACCTGGGTGGCTCAGCTGGTTAAGTACCTGACTTTGGCTCAGATTGTGATCCTATGATCGTGGGGTCCTGGGATCGAGTCCTATATCAGGCTCCCTACTTAGCAGAGAGCCTGCTTCTCCCTCTCCCTCTGCTGCTCCCCCTGCTTGTGTTCTCTCTCTCTCTCTCTCTCTCTCTCTCTCTCTCTCTCTCTCTCTCTTTCTCAAATAAATAAAATCTAAAAAAAAAAAAAGACTGCAACATCAACTTGGTCTGAGTTTCTTGTCAGCTAGCTGACATTGCTAACCTCAGAGTTGCTAGCCCTTACAACCACTTGAGCTAATTCCTTAAAACATATCTCTTACTACTTATATTGATATATATCATATTAGTTTTGGTTCTCTGGAGAAGGTAGACTAATATGATTACTAATATAATATGTACTGGTGCGACTGTCTTACTATGAGGAGAAATATCATTCCTGATTTCAAACACTTTGTGGAATTTTTCATTTTTCACCACAAAACTTAAAACATATATTTTAATATTTCATGAACTATTTAAAAGATGACATTTAAGATAATAATCACTAATGTTTAAAGACTGGTTTACAATTTTCACAAATTTTGTTTTTTTTTTTTTTCTTCTTCTTCTTAAAACACATGTATTAGTCAGGTCAGGATGCCATAACAAAATACAATTTTCAAAAACTTTTTTCATTTAATCTTAAAACATATGTATTAGCTCAGCCTGCCATAACAAAATATGATAGACTGGATGTCTTATTAAAATTATCTCCTATTAAAATTTTTTCTCGGGCGCCTGGGTGGCTCAGTGGGTTAAAGCCTCTGCCTTTGGCTCAGGTCATGATCTCAGGGTCCTGGGATCGAGGCCCATATCGGGCTCCCTGCTCGGCGGGGAGCCTGCTTCCTCCTCTCTCTCTGCCTGCCTGTCTGCCTACTTGTAATCTCTCTCTCTCTGTCAAATAAATAAATAAATAACTTAAAAAAATAAAATAAAATAAAATAAAATAAAATTTTTTCTCATAGTCCTGGCGGCTAGAACATCTAAGATCAAATTGCTGGCTGATTAGGTTCCTGGTAAGGGCTGTCTTCCTGGCTTGCAGAAGATCATTGTCTTGCTATGTGCTCATATGGCCTTTCCATGGCACATGCATCCAGGTAAAGAACAGAGCAATCTTTACGGTGTCTCTTTTTTAAGGGCACTAATCCCATCATGAGGGTCCCACCCTCCTGACCTCATCTAAATCTAATTACCTCCCAAGTTCTTCATCTCTAAATACCATCACATTGGGTGTTAGAACTTCAATATCTGAATTTTGAGGAGGACACAGTTCAGATCATCCCAATATATAAATGTTCTTCTCCAGATCACACTAATGACTTGTTTTCTTTGGAGTTTGATATCCCTTCAAAGCTTATCACATACTTTGTTTCAGTTTATTTTAACAGCCATTATATCAAATAGACTAAGTAGCATATAATCACTATTTTTCACAGAAAGAAAGAAAAAAACTAAAACTCTAACACTAAAAAAACCAAATGACTTGCTAGGCGTCAAATATTGTTAGCAGAAACAAGAACCATTTCCTTACAGTTTTGAACAATATTATTATTTTGTCACACCACACTGTTTCAAAATATCTTCAGGTCCATTAAAGAAAGAGCTCTATATTGGTATGGAATACAGAGTATAGGAACAGTTGCAATAAAAACTCTTTGCTTCTGGCAGTTCTACTGACTTACCTTCAGTGGCCTGAAAGATAACTATTCTACAAACTAAGTAGTAATTGGGTTTCTAGCAAATCCAAGTGTTAGCCTCACTTCAATTTTATAGTAACCCAACAGGCCTTTACCAGGTTGAATTAAATTATTTTTAAAATGCTGTTGCTGACTGATTTATCTAAATGTTACAATCAGAATAGTTCTCAAAAACTCTGTATGAAAGATGGAAAAATAGCCTAAAAATGTATTTTGTGTATTGTACTAATATATATTTTCCCCAACTGAGGGGAACAAGTGCTGAGAAATGGAGGCTTTGAAACCTATTTTAAACAAGAAAATTATTTTTTAAATAAATACTTGCAATGAAATACAGTAGACTAAATACATTGATGGGGTGCTTTTAAGTAGTACGTGCACGTGTAAATGCAAAGATCTGAATCTGCATCTACTTTGTCCCCTTCTTTCCAAGGCATACCAGTGGAACCCTTTGTTACTTCATGCTACTGATTTGAAAATGCTAGTTTCAGGTGATACCTGCATACAGTTTAATATTTTTATATCTGGATTATTGTTCTTCTTAGAATATATATTTTTGCTTAGAAATGTGAAGGATAGTAACAAATGGAACTGTATACCTGCCACAATAGAGGCAGCTCCCTACAATATAATATAACCCTGATTCTTGCCTTCCCACTGACTTTAACCTCAAGGCACTAAAAATAACCATTCTGTCTAACAGTAAGTAGTAATTCAGTTTCCAATTCAGCTAAAACCGTAGCTTCACCTCAATTTTAACAGCTGAAATTCTTATGTCCTCTATGGGTCATATCTGGTCACTTTTAAAACCTCTTAAATTCAGTTACTATGGAACTAATGGATATCACATATAGTATCCCCAGGGTGAACTGAAAAGTTAGTGAGAAAATGCCTTTCTCTAACAGCTTCTTTTCAAAAGTGTCTGAAGAACATTTTATATTGAGCACAATTTATGGGACACTTTACATTTTTCTTATGATGGGTGGCAGAGCTGTTGATTGAGATCTTACATCATGAGCTTCTACTGAAATTCAACACATCGCATTTCAATTACCCAAGGTTCCTTTGGTTCTTACATGGGTGTCACAAAAGTAAATTGCTATGAAGCTTTGCAATCATATACCACTAAAGGTTTTGCTAGATCAAGTTGGCAGGTTATCACAGAAACACATATTTGGATAAAGATGAATCAAAGGAATTTTGATAAGCCATACCTTAGAAAACAAAGGTAGTACACTTTTTTATTTCTAAGTGCTTTAAAAAAATAACTTTTACTTAGCACAATTCTTTGATACATTTTCTATTACTCTTTTTATTAACTCATTAAATCATTGACAGCTTTGTGAGATCACTACATTTATTAAACTTTCCTTCCCCTTTATAGGTAAGAAAACTGAGGCACAGAGAAACTTAGTAAATTTCCTCAACTTATTCAGATGGTAAGTGACAAAATCAAAATTCAAACAGAGGCACTCTGGTTCTGGAGATTTCTGCATGTAATCATATTTAGATAGTACTAAAATTTTCAGATTCAAATAAATGCAACGAGTCAAATACAAAGAAGTTGAATCATGCTCAAATCCATGAATGGTAGATATTTTATTAGGCAAAATTGGTAACTCTGAGGATCAAAACATAAACTTCTGCAAGAGCTCACTTTCTTTGTACTGATTTTATGGTTCTGATACCATGGCCCAACATTTCCTGAACACAAAAATGAGCAGAGCACTATGCTGCTGACAGATTTAGAATGAAATACAAGAACCTATTTATATTTCTTAGCTTATAGGTGAAAAGGCAAGCATAGCAAATGACAAATGTAAAATGAGTGATTCAAGTAATAAATTCAATGAGAATTCAGAGCTGTTTGAGCCTCCCAATGGTACCCAAAATGGAGTAATACGGATTCTCTTGCTTGAAACAATCAAAAGAAAAAAGTGTATAAAGAGAAAAAAATATTTGCACACAGTATCAAAGACACTAGATCAGACAAGGAAGGACAGTGATCCCTGAGAAATAAGAAACTACACATGAAACTAATATAACATTGCATCAACTATCCCCTCCCAAAAAAGTAGTAAGAAACAAAATGCTGAGTCTCACAGTGCCTCTGCTTACTGAAAGTATGTCCAGGCCATACCAAAGGGGAATTCAGATGGAGTCCCTAAGTTGGGGATATTTTGCTGAAAGTGAGTTTAGGGAGAGTATTGCAATATAATATGAATGAATCTTAAAATAATTATTTCGAGCAAAAGAAGGCAGACAAAAAAATTGTATATAATTCCACTTACATAAGATCCTAGAAAATGCAAACTTAATTGATCCAGATCAGTGATTACCTTGGAGGGGGTGTTCAGGTCACAGATATGTGGGGAAGGATTACATAAGAGCATGAAGTAACTTTTGGGGGTGATGGTTATATTCAATACCTTAATTTGGGTGGTATTTTCACAGGTATATAAATATGTAACAACATACTGTATACTGAAATATGCATAATTTTATCATATTCATTAATATCTCAAAGTTATAAAAATGTCTGGTTTGGGCACAATGTTTTAGGAAAGTTGGGTTTTAGAAATGGTCTTTGTTGTGAATGTCATATTTGTGTCCCTTCAAAATGCATAGGTCACTAACTTCTAATAGGTTAATATTAAGAGGTAGGGCATTCAGGAAATAATTAGGTCATAAGGGTGAAGTTTCACGATGGGATTCATGTCCTTATAAAAAGAGGAAGAGAGCTAGCCCTTTCTCTCCTCCATGTGAGGATACAACCGAAAGATGGACATTTAAATAACTAGGAAGAGGGTCTTCACTGGAATCTCACCATGCTGTTATTGTGATCTTGGAACTCCAGCTTCCAGAATTATAAGAAATAAATGCTTGTTATTTAATCTACCCAGTTTGTGGAAATTTGTTTTAACAGTCTGAACCTATTAAGAGAGTCTTTATAGAATGATAGCATTTAATAAAAGAAAATAAAAGGAAAGACTGTGCTCTGTTTGATGAATGGTACAAGCAGAGCAGCACCATATTGTTTTCAGAAGTCTGTAACTTGATTAGTTTGGTTTGAATATTAGTTAATTTGGGTCATATGAGAAAGTACAGAGGTAGTTTGGGATTAAATACTGTTGTGGGATAGCTGCAATTATCAAAAAGACATTGTATTTATTTTCTATTACTGCATAACAATTACTACAATCTAGTAGCTTAAAATAATGCAAATTTATTATTTCACAGTTTCCATGGATCAAGGGTCAGCATGAGTGTATTAGTTTCCTATTACTGCTGTAATAAATTACCACAAACTTAGTTGCTTAACATAGCACAGATTTATTCTGTTATATTTCTGGAGGTTAGAAATCCGAAATCAATTTCACTGAAGTAAAGCTGAGTTGTGAGGTTTTGGCAAGGCTGCTTTCTTCTGGATGCTCTCGGGGGGATTCAATTACTTTGCCCCTTTTCAGTTGCCAGTGGCCTCCTATATATCTTGACTTGTGTCCTTTTCTTCCATCTTCAAAGTGTATCACTCCAATCTCTGCTTCCATTTTGACATTGCCTTCTTCTCTCTTGACGTTCTTGCTCTCTCTTATAAGGATCTTTGTGATTGGGTCTAGTGTCCACCCAGATAATGCATGCTAATGACCCTCTTATGATCCCCTCAACTGAATCACATCTGCAAAGCCTCTCTGCCCTCTAAGGTCACATTCATAGGTTCTGGGGATTAGGATGTAGGTATCTTTGGGAAATGGTTATTCAGCCTACCACAATGGATTAGCAAGGTCTTGTGCTCAGGTCTCAAAAGGCTGAAATCATGGTGATGGCTAGGGCTTTACAGTTCTACGAGGCTAGAGGTCCTCTTCTAACTTCAGGTTGTTGATAGACTTGAGATTGTAGAGTTTCTTACTGGCTGTCAGCTGAGGGAATCATTAGCAGCAGCTAGAAGCCAACCTCAGGATCTAGTCACATGACTCTCACATCATGCAGCACTTTTTCAAACTAACAAAAACTTATCTTGTTATTATAGTGATTGGTGTCTTATATAACCCTAGTTCTATGTTAATCAGCATTTTCCCCCAGTTAAGCAAGTTAGGAGAAACCAGTTGAATATTTTTATTATATATTTTAGGAAAAAGCAGAAGACTTTTGTAAGTACTTTTGACATTTCAATATATCTTATCCTCTTTTGAAGGCACCACCTACCCTGTACTAACAAACAATGAACATATTTCCAAAGTGGAAAAACATGTCATCATAAAGCAGTAGCAGGTTCAAAGCAGACAAATAAAAGAGTCACAATGATGATGCTCAGTGCTCTTTTTTGCCATTTTTCAAATGGAAAGCAAATAGGAAAAATTCCAGTCTGCAGGTGTTCAATATAAATCAGATACTGAGTTGCGACATATGTTTTCACTCCCTATGGAATTTATGCTTCTTCGAGACATTTTGTTACAAAATGTACCTTATTGAATTTTCTGATACTTTAAGAAGAATGAAATAAAATAAGCGTATGTTAGGGTTTTGTCATTGGTTTAAAAAGAGAATAATGAAGTATATCTTTGTGTTCATGTTTTATTTTAATGAAACCACAAAGAGAAATTATCAAGAGAAAAACATTAAATGTAATTCAAAACATAAATTTGTATATAAATGACAAAGGAGGAAAAAAGTGAGGCCTATTTAGCTTCTAAACAAAATTATGAATCTATTCTACCATTCCTAATTAACTTTTGCCTTTACAAAGGTTTACTGGAAGCTAGGTAGGGTAATAACTCTATAGTCTACTCGTTTGGAGTTGTGTTCATATGTAGTACTTCTTTTCATTTTATCACAACCATGCCTAAATCTATATTGACTGTATATAGTGGTTATTTGATATCCCATTAATATGCCCTACTGGATTTTTATTACTATTTCACATATACATTACATGTCAAAGTATATACTATGAACTAACAGGCAGGAATTAGTTCATGTTTCTCTTTCCACTAGAGTCTATATTCTTTGAATATTACCAAAAATAATTAATACTGATTCCACAGATTATTTCAATAAATCTGATTTCAGTATTTCATAAAATTTCAAGCATTTTATAATCTAAGCATAAATTTTCATTGGTAGAGGGACAGGCATACCAATTCGCACTCAATAATACAAATAAGTGTGTGTGCCTGTTATATATGGTTTGTCTGCAAAATGCCTGATACATTGTAGTTCTTCTGTAACTGGTAACTCTAATTACATTTATAAATCAACTCACCTAGGATTTAGTTAAGCTTCCTACATCTAGAACACACTTTAGAATAATGGCATTGTGGGTTCCATCCTATTAGAAATTCTATGACTTAAAATTTAGCATTTGGTGTTAGTGTTTATGATCTAATGAGAACGGTTTAACCTATATTCAGGAACAGGGCAACTTCTTCATAGAGCATTGGTCTTTCATAAGCAAATATTTTTATTATAAGTTTTATTTTAAGTATCAATTATGGTGATAATAATTATGTAGAAACTAAGTTAACTGCCTTTATGTACTATAACAAATTTTTATCATTACAGATTTTAAACTGAAGAAATATGTATAGTTTATAATAGTCCTTTTATTTCCCAATATTAATGCAATTCTGGAAAATAATATCTGTTATATATTTACATCTAATTAGCATTGTTTTGTTATTTTGTTGACTAATCAAAGTTCTTGAAGAAACATTCTATAATGATTACTTATGATTTTTATTTTATATATATTTTGAGGCCTCTCAAAACTATGTTAAAATTTGCACATGATGCATAGAAATGGGATTGCAGCAGACTGTTAAAAAACATCTTAAAATTAATTGTCAGATTTTTTACATAGATAATGTACTTGTCATAGAATGTAGAAATAAATTCCAGGCAATTCAGTAATATATGCTTGACATCTGAGGCACCAATTTATGTATGAATGCCTTCAACATTAAGACCAAAGATTCAGTCTTGGAAATAGTTAATGACTTTAATCTGCACCATTAGAAATTTACGTCTTATATCAGAAAAAAACTACTTTGGAATTAAGAATAAAAATTTTTAGTGGTTTCTCTAGAAATTTTTAGTTGGAAGATACAGTATAAATATGACATTAATTTGAAGAAAGTATTATGGATTGAATTGCACCCCCTCCCAAATGTATACATTAAAATCCTAATCCTAGTACATCAAAATTAAAATTAGGTCATTAGAGTGGCCCTAGACCAATATGAATGGCATCCTTATAAGAAGATAAAGTTTGGACATAGATTTGTAAAGAGGGAAAATGATACAAAGATACATGGAGAAGACAGCCATCCACAAACCAAGAAGAAAGATCTGGAACAGACCTATTCCTTCTGGCACTCAGAAGGAACCAAGCCTGTCAGCACCTTGATCCTTGGACTTTTACCAACCAAAACTATAAGCAAATAAATTTCTGTTATTTAAGCCAAGTAGTCTGTGATCGATTGTTATAACAGCCCTACAAAGGGCTGGAAAGAAATTTTCCCTTAGAATGAATCATACTTCAGGGTGCCTGGGTGGCTTAGCCAGATAAGCATCAGACTCTTGATTTCAGCTCAGGTCATGATCTCAGGGTTGTGAAATTGAGCCCCACAAAGGCTCTAAGCTGGGTACAGAGGCTTAAGGGCCTCTCTATCCCTCTTCCTCTGCCCTTCCCCCGACTCACGCATACACTTGCACTCTCTTGTAAATCAATCAATCAATCAATCATACCTCAAGTCTCACCCATACCTGATGTAGGTGCTATTTAGAGGTGGTTTGAACTTAAATTTGTTGCTGGAATAATCAGGTGAACAGGTTTTGCATATGAGAAGGACATGGGTTTTTAGGGGGCCAAGGGTGGAGTATTGCAGGCTTAATTGTATCCTTTCAAAATCTGTATGTTGGAAGTTTTAACCCTTAGTATCTAAGATATCATCATACTTCGGGATTACTTTACAGAGGTAATTAAGATAAAATGAGGTAATTTGGGTAGGTCCTTGTCCAGTATGACTGGTATCCTTGTGTAAAGTGGAAATTTGAACACAAACGTGCAAGAGGCAAGATAATATGGAGACACAGAGAGAAGACAACCATCTATAAGCCAAGCAGAGAGGCCTGGCCCATATGCCCCTCAGAAGCAACCAAACTGGATCATAGATTTATCTTGGACTTTCAACTGCCAGAACTGTGAGAAAGTAAATTTCTGTTGTTTAATCCAGTCTGTGGTTCTCTATTGTGGTAGCATAAGCAAACTGACAGAGAAGACAACTGACTAAAACAGTTCTTAAGTGATCCCTATTGTTGAGTAGGAAAATAAGTGTAAAATTTGATCATTTAAGTCATTAAAAGTCTTATGATGCTGGGGCGCCAGGGTGGCTCAGTCATTAAGCGTCTGCCTTCAGCTCAGGTCATGATCCCAGCATCCTGGCATCGAGCCCCGCACTGGACTCCCTGCTCTGCAGGAAAGCCTGCTTCTCCCTCTCCCACACCGCCTGCTTGTGTTCCCTGTCTCGCTGTGTCTCTCTCTGTCAAATAAATAAATAAAATCTTAAAAAAAGAAAAGAAAAGAAAAGTCTCATGATGCTACTGCATAATAAATATAATAGTTTTGTTCATATCTCTTAACTACTTATTTATAAAGCAAATGGTACATATGTGTGTATATACATATCCATACATGTATACATCCATATCCATATAGTTACTTATATTACCCATTTTAAGCTCCTTCAGGTAAAAGATATTATAAACTTCCATTTGCATTTATGTATGACACACAATTTAGTATGCCTATGGTATTTAATAAGTTTGAACAAAATAATTAAATCAAATATAAAATAATTAAATATGGATTATTTAACATTAGATGGTTAACTCTAGTTATCCAAAATATATCAGTTTAACAGGGCTAAATTAATTTTTGAAGTGCTGTTTTTTTACTCTTATCCATGCAACTAAACATTAGTGAAAGGAAACAACGCTAAATGCAAAAGGATACTTTTGATAAACATTTTTTTAAGTTATTTGCCTCACCGTTGGGAGTGGCTATACCATCAAATGATTATAATTATGCTATTCTCATTTTTTTATCTTTTGAAAAGAAATCATGTTTGCATCAATTCAGTGTGTATATAATTCATTACATATATGAATTTAATTCCAATTAGTTTTTCCTACCATAAAAATACCATTCTTTATTACTACAAAAAAAATGTTCCTTCTCCATTCTAAAGGATTTTAAATATTTTAAGCACCATTTTCAAGAAAGCAGCTATCCAAACAGCTTCATACTTCATCTAATAAGGACACTAATTTAATGACTGAAAATAGAGTTGGCTCTATAATGAGGCCTCATGAGTACTTTATTATGTAATAAAGTACCATCCCCAAAGAAACCAATTCTGGGAAAAAAGAGAACTATTGATGAGAACAGAATCAGTATAATGGATTATTTGTATGTCAAGTGTACTTAGGCAAAAATAATTGTTTAGTGGTTAATTTTTACAAATTATAAACACTTAAAAATCCATACATTTTATTATAAAATGTAACAGTCCTTTTGTAAATGGGTGTTTCTATTTAGTAAAAAGAACCATGAAATAGCTGTTTCATAGAAAAATAGCAATCTTTTTGCTAGGTGAAATAGGTGAGATGACTTTCCGAAGTGCTTTTCACATAGGCACATATATAAACCCTTCACCTGAAGATTAGAAAACTGGCCAGTCACCTCTGCTTTTTCAATTGGGAAATGTAAACTTAACCATCTTACTGAACATAGCATACAGCACTACAGCTTAACACAAAACCATGGGGATATATATAAATATATCCATTTTTTTCATTTCTGTTTCTAATAAACACATAATTTATCTATTATATAAGTAACATATACATGATACACTATAATATAATATAAATAATATTAATTTAATATATATTCACAAATTAGTATATATATTTAACAATTAAAAACATTTGTTGAGTGTTTATTCCAAATGCTGATGAGAAAAGGCATCATTCCAGCTCCTAAGGAGGTGAAAGTCTCATGGAAATGTCACACATATAGCTAAATCAACTAAAACTGGAAAAGCTCTATCAAAGGAAGAAGGGGAAGGAAGAAAGAAGGGGAAGCAAACATTTGGAAGGGTTTAAAAAGATTTCAGAGTCACTTATTTTAGTATGTGGACAATAACCATTGAAAGAAAAAGAGTAGTATGACATCTGAGTTACAGAAACAAACTTTTTGCTAGACCATGTGAATTACTATTTCTAAATCATTGGTTATTCTTATTTTTCAACTTGCTGGAGTCGTGGGGTTTTTTTTTACCCTGAAATTTATATAAAATTGCAATTACCTGAATCACTATCTTGCTATCTTATCAAGCATAATGGTTTTTTGCCCTCTTATATTGCACAACAGATTTCTGTATACAAAACAAGAGAACAATCCATAAGAATTTGACTGAATATATTGTTTAGTCTGATGCTTAAAATTTAGAACTTTGCCTTTCAAAACAATTGTGCATTATAAAACTTGACCTAAAGTGATGAGAGTGAGAATGAGACAGATTTGGAAGGAATTAACAGAATAGAAATTTTACATTAGATGACTGATTAGATATAGGAGTTGAGAAAAAGGAGTAAGCATTATATAGATGATATAGATATAGATATAGATATAGATATAGATATAGATATAGATATAGATATAGATATAGATATTAGCACAGGGAGCAAGTATTCAATGGAAATAGTTACCATAATAGGAAACACTGGGAAAGAATCAGTTTTAGAGGGTAGAGATAGAAAAAATATATTATCAACCTTAAATTTATTGCATTTAAGTGGCCATTCTTAAAACATTGTACTAATCAAATGTTACTAAAAGTTATAAATGTATAAGAACGCTTATAATAATGTATTTTTATTTTTAGCTTAAATTCAGATAACTATTTCCAGGTATGAGATCCTTCACTGGCTGATAAAAAGAATGTACTTACCATCTTATACCTGAAGTGGCTTATAGCTTAATGTGGGAAGTAAAACTCACTAAAAAAATAACTAAATACTTTTTCTCAAAAGTCATTAAACTGGTATTATTAATAGAGCCTTATATGGCCTAGTAGAGAATTCAGACTACTGAGGAGAATAATATTCATTTGCTAATTTGTGATCTTGTACATTTATAAGTGTCAGTTATGTCATCTATAAAATATGGAGAGTAATTATGTTCCAGAATTGTTTCAAGGAATAATCAGTGAAAATGTATGGAACTACCTCATACAATATTTTGTATTTCTTTCTTCCCACTTCTTTTATGTGTCTAAATCAGGTAAGACACATGAACATCATATTTTTAAAGTAGCATTAGTAAGAACACCCAAAAACATAAATTATGGATTTAGTTTCTTTCTGACCTGCCATTATTCACATAACAGAAAATTGTATTTAAAAAATTGTGGACTTGATGTCCATTCTCACCACTTTTATTCAACAGAGTACTGGAAGCCTAGCCATAGCAATTAGACAACAAAAAGAAATAAAAGGCATCCAACTGGTAAGAAAGAAGTAAAACTTTCACTACTCTATACAGAAAACCCCAAAGACTCCACCAAAAAACTGCTAGAACTGATAATGGAATTCAGTAAAGTTGCAGGACACAAAATTAACATATCTATATGTTGCATTCCTATACACTAATAATGAAGCAGTAGAAAGTGAAATTTAAAAAAAAATCCTATTTATAATTGCACCAAAAATAACAAAATATCTTGGAATAAACCTAACCAAGGAGGTAAAAGACACGTACTCTGAAAATTATAAAACACTGATGACCATAATAAAAATAAAAACCACTGGTGACCAAAATTGAAGATAACATGAAGAAATGGAGACACTCCATGCTAGTGGATTGGAAAAACAAATACTGTTAAAATGTCTATACTACCCAAAGCAATACATAAACTTAATGCAATCCCATCAAAATATCAACACCATTTTCACAGAACTAGAACAAGCAACCCTAAAATTTGCATGGAACGACAAAAGACCATGAAGAGTCAAAGGAATCTTGAAAAAGAAAAACAAAACTGGAGGTATCATAATTCCAGACTTCAAATTATATTACAAAACTGTAGTAATTTAAACAGTAAAATCTAAAATAGACAAACAATTAATGGAACCAGATAGAAAATACAGAAATAAACCCATAACTACGTGATCAATTAATCTTAGACAAAGGAGAAAAGAATATATAATGGGAAAAAGTCTCTTCAACAAATGGTGTTGGGAAAATGTGACAGCAATATGCAAAAGAGTCAAACTGGACCTCTTTCTTACACCACACACAAAAATGAATTCAAAATGGATTAAAGACCTAAATGTGATATCTAAAACCATAAAAATCCTAGAAGAGAGCACAGGCCGGTAATTTCTGACATTGACCACAGCAACATTTTTCTAAATATGTCTCCTGAGATAAGGGGGAAAGCAAAAATAAACTATTAGGACTACATCAAAATAAAACCTTCTGCACAGTGAAGGAAATAATCAACAAAACTAAAAGGCAGCCTCTGCTTGGGAGGAGATATTTATAAATGACATATCCAATTATCCAATAAAGGGTTAGTATCCAAAATATATAAAGAACTGATACAACTTAACACCTTCCCCCAAAATAATCCAATTCATAAAAGGGCAGGTGTTATGGACAGATCTTTCTCAAAAGAAGACATCTAGCTGGCCAACAGACACATGAAAAAATGCTCAACATCACTAATCATCAGGGAAATGTAAATCAAAAACTAAAATAAGACATTACCACACACCTGTCAGAATGGCTAAAATCAAAAACACAATAAGCAACCAGTGTTGGTGAGGATGTGGAGAAAAAGGAATCCTCATGCACTGTTAATGGGAATGCAAACTGGTGTAGCCATTGCGGAAAAGAGTATGGAGGTTTTTCAAAAAGTTAAAAATAGAACTGCCTTAGATACAGGAATCATACTACTGGGTGTTTAGCCCCCAAATACGAAAACACTAATTCAAAGGGATACTTGCATGCCTATGTTTATTGCATCATTATTTAAGAGCCAAATTATGGAAGCACCTGTCCATCAATAGCTGAATGGACAAAGATGTGGTATGTATGTATGTATGTATGCATACATACTAGTATATATAAATTATATATATATATGTTAGTGTGTATATATATTTTTTTATATGGCTGAATAAAATATTCAGTCATATAAACGAATGAAACTTTGCCATTTGCAATGGCAGGGATGGAACTAGAGAGTATAATGCTAAGTGAAGTAAGTCAAAGAAAGGCAAATAACATATTATTCCATGTATATGTGGAATTTAAGAAACAAAACAAACAAGCAAAGTTAAAAAAAAAGTGACAAACCAAAAAACAGACTCTTAACTACAGAGAACAAACTGATGTTATCAAAGGAGAGGTAGGTGGAGGGATGGGTGAAATAGGTGATGGGGATTGAAGAGTAAACTTATGTTGAGCACTGAGTAACATACAGAATTGTTGAATCACGATATTGTACACCTGAAATTAACAGAACACTGTATGTTAATGATACTGGAATTAAAATTAAAAAAACATAATAAAAAATAAAATAAATTTAAAATTGCCTACTTGACTAATAAATATGGCCAATTAAAACTGCGCCTAAATCATCTAGTACTCATAAACAATTTTAAAGGACTAACTTATCTAGTTTGGTTAAGGTTAACATATGAAATTCATTGGCAAACTGCCAAATCACAATGTTGCATTGTATTTAGTGATGTGGTCCAGTCATTCTTATTAAATCCAAATATAAGCTTAATATAATGTTGGAAAGATGGGTTAGTACACTTATCATGATCACTCAATTCATTGATTGACCAACAATCAATGAATTGTTGATTCAAATAGAATCAAACATTCTATTTGATACACTCCAATTACAAAACAGCTTGTGAATTCTGTCATTGGTTACAGTATTGACGCCTGCTAGATGACTATCTAATTTGGTCATAGATAATTTATCAGAATTGGAATGGTTTACTACTTTCTCAAGTTCCTTTGGCAGATCAGAAAGTGTACTGGCCTGGCTGGTGTTTTGCATGAATCACTGATGAATATGTAGGAGATAATGAATTAGAGACAGCCAGAGCCTGTGAATCTTGTGGTTGGGAAATTTCTGAATAGTCTTTGGCACAGGTTTCTTATTCAAAAGTGTTAGCTTTGGAAAGCTGGAGAGCTGGGCTTGAGGAACACACGAAGTGAAATATATAGCAAAGGAAGCTTGTGTCTTTCATTGTAGGATGAAATACAAGAATTTGAGTTGACTCCTTACTAGTGGTCCCCTCTACGGTTTCTTTGAAATACAGTTTCAAGTGCTTTCTGTATATTTGTAATAGGAAGACTACCTTAAGTCGTAAAAGAAAAACTGATAAAATGGGGCAAAATAACTATACATGGAATGTTATTCTTCCATATATTTTATTTTTATTTATTTTTATTATTTCTGTATTTTTAAAAAAGCTTTTATTTATTTATTTATTTGAGAAAGAGAGTGAGTGAGAGAAAGAGCATGAGAACAGGGTAGGGAGAAGCAGACTCCCCTCCTGAGCAGGGAAGCCCAACTTGGGGCTTGATCCCAGGACCCTGGGAAACTTAACTGACTGAGCCACCGAGGTGCTCCTTTCCATATATTTTAAAATCAGTTCTCTTTGTGGAACTAAAATTTGAATATTTATCAAGTGGCCTTTATAGTAATAAAAATGTATTTTAAAAGAAATCATCCCATTACATTTTTTTTCTTACTCCTTTCCCTCTGGAGGGAGGGAGGTGAGTTTAGTGTAACCTATTGATGCAGGTGAACTGATTCAAATCTCAGCTTCATAGCTTACTAACTCTGTGTCCTTCATCAAGACCCTCTCTCCATCCAAGCATCTTTCTATCACATGAAAATGAAAATACTACTATCCTCCAAGGAGAGTGAAAAGATAGAGATAATGTATGTAAAGTATCAGGTCAATGTCAAAGGTCCTAATATTGAAGAGTGTTTGCAATTTTCTATCTTCACCAAGAAGATGTGTGTGTGTGTGTGTGTGTGTGTGTGTGTGTGTGTGTGTGTGTGTGTGACAGAGACAGAGACACAGAGAGAAAAGAAAAATTGAGACAGTAAAAAAGGATTAGCTGCATAGAGACAGAGAAGATGTGTTATTTTAGAGAACCCATTTTTGTGTATTTTACAAAAGACAACAAAGAACATAGTACACTCTTTAAGAAATCTCTCCCTTCTGAAATTTATTTTTTTTAAGATTTTTTTGATTGATTGACTTGAGAAAGAAAAAGTGTGAGAGCAAAGAGTGATCACGAGCGGGGGAATGGACAGAGAGAGAAGCAGACTCCCCACTGAGCAGGGAGCCTGAATCAGGACTTGAACCCACGTGACCTCCTGGGATCATGACCTGAGCCAAAGGTAGATGCTTAATCAACTGAGCCACCCAGCCACCACCTCTCTGAAATTTAATTGAAGAATGAAAGCTGCTGGAAGAGATACTTCAAAGAATTTAAGAAAAAAGCTTGTTCTATTCTAATACCTAAATTTGGTGGCATCAAAATACAGCCAAATGTCTACACATAGATAATTTAACATAGCAGATCTGGCAACCTGAAAAATATCCCCAGGGTTAATCTGACAAGCACATAAGAAAAGAAGTATCTACTATATTCAAAATGAGCAAAGACGACCTATTTTCTCACATTTGTCACTAACTCGCTGCTGCCAAGCTTGTTAGTGACAAGTAACAAGGGAAAGGTCACAGCCTTATGTGATTGAAGCAGCCCTGTTTTGAAACATTTACTAATGTTGGGGACAGAATCTCTAAGAGTTGGCTTTCCTACCAAATACTATTTTTATTTTTTATTACTTTTAATATTATAATATATATTATAATACATAATAAAATATTACTTTTATTTTATTTATTGACATATAATGTATATTTGTTTCAGGGGTACAGGTCTGTGAATCGTCAGTCTTACACAGTTCACAGCACTGACCATAGCACATACCCTCCACAATGTCCATCATCCAGGCACCCTACCTCTCCCCTCCCACCCAGCAACCCTCAGTTTGTTTCCTGAGATTAAGAGTCTCTTATGGTTTGTCTCCCTCCCCAGTCCCGTCTTGTTTCATTTATTTATGTTTTCGAAATCTTTAAAATTCTCCTGCATGGTATGCAACTAACTATATTATTTATACTACAGACCCACACTAAGCCCTCTAGTTTTCCTATGAAGAAAATCTAAATTGATTTAACATAATACAAAGATTTTATTTATTAAAGAATAGAATCAGAGACATCTTTACTATGCCTTATGTTTCATTTAAAAATATGTCATATTCTGGAGCAGAAAACAAAAGATACATAAATTTCCAAAGAACACACAGCTAGTATGCAGTTTAGCAATCAGGGATTATGATGTTATGATGTAAGACCAGAACTCTTTTCCCTACATTTTTATGCATTCTAATTACTTTACTTAAAAGACAAATTATAAAAGGGCAAAAGGCAAAGTAAAAAATAAGAAATGAAGTATTCCTCAGTTTCCTTGGGGATCTTGTAAAAACTAACAGTAATTAACATCTGTCAATACAGATCATCAAAATAAGAAAATACACCTTTGATAAATGGTAATGTCTCCTTTTTATTATATGCCCAAAGTAGAACAATAGAGTTTTCTTACAAAGCAAACAAATGATACATATACTAATTCCCATTTGTTTTGTGATTACATAGTTATATATGGACTCAAAATTTAAATGAATGTTTATAAAATCCTAGCTTATTCATTTTTGTTTTCTAAGAATCAATGTTAACTTTAAAGTTGAAGGTACATTAACTCTAAACACACTTCTATAAGAAGGTATGGATTTTGGATCTTGAGACATTAAAAATTTTAAAAAGTAGATATAGAGCATTGAGATGATAACACAGCACTTCTAAGTTAGAGAGAACAAGAAGAAGACAGTATGAAACCTTCTGCCCAATAAGCTGTACAGATTTTCAAAACCTAGCTTTCATTAACCATTTTATAACATTATGGTAAGGATTCAGGAGAATTGTAAAATGCTATAGGAAATTAAGTTAGGTTGACCAAATGATGTGCTATTTAACTATTTGACCAACATTTTTAGAGCCCTTATTTTGAGCAAGACACTGTTCTAGGCTCTGAGGATATAGCAGCAAAAAAGAAAGCAGACAACATCCTTCTTCTCACAAAAATCCCATTCTCATGATATTATTTTGGACAGTAATCTCAATATTCAATATTTCCCATTCTAGCTTTCTTTCTTCCTATGAGATAACAAATGTAAATTTGGACACAAAATATTTTAAAAATCATTTTTAAAGCTAGATAAGTTCACCATACAGTCATACATATATAATAATGCTTTAACATAAAACTGTTTATATTTATGTAGAATCATGGGTATCCTAGTACTCGTTAAAATTTGTTATGCAGAAATTAAAACAGATTTCTCTATGTTACTTAAAATTAAAGAAATTCATTTTTTTATTGAAGTTCAATGACAGATGATAATTTTCAAATTTAGGATTTGTTTGGAACAGGATTAATAAAAAATACTACATGTTACTGATGGTATAAATGTGCTTATTTTTCAAAATAATGCAAGGTTTATGTTATAGACTCAACTGTGTATCCCTAAATTCATATGTTGGAGCCTTAACCTTCAAAATGATTGTATTTGGAGATAGGGCATTAAGGGACGTAAATAAGGTGAAACAACATCATAAAGGTGGGACCCTGATCTGCTGGGACTGGTGCCATTATTAGAAGAGGAAGAGGTACCAGAGATACCATTTTCTTCCCGTGCACACAAAGGAAAGGTCGTGTGAGAACACAGAGGAAAGGTGGCTGTCTAAAAACCAGAAGAGAGGAGTCTCACAGGAAAACAGTCCCTTGATCTTGGATTTCCAACTGTGGGAAGATAAATTTTTGCGGTTTAAGTCACCCAGTTTCTGGCCTAAGAAGACTAATACAATTCAGAACAGACTGCCTAAGGACTTTCCTTTTGTGTTATATCCTAAATGATTTCATATCCTAATATTATCTATTTTAGATGTGAAATAGGAAGAAATTCAATGTATCTTGTTAAGACATCAATTGTAATTTTAAGAATGATAACATATCAATAATTTAGAATGCACTGCATTAACTAGAGAAGCCTGTGATTTCATAATTACTTTTGCTTTTCCCACAAAACTGAGGACACCAGTCTTGTAAAGTCATAGTCATAATATATACAGATTAAATGTGTAATAAAAGGCTACAATAGTTAAGTAGTTAAATGACTAGTTAAATTTCAATACTTAAATAGTTCAATATAAATCCAGAAGCAGGCATACAAAGTTTGGCCAAGGGAAAACAGTTATTATTATGAGTGCTATACACTTATATAGTTGAATGTAATTGAAAAAAGTTAGTTCACATGCATAATATCAATTATCTCCTCAACCCCAGAGGAAGTCACAAAAATATTAACAAAAATATCCTACTATGTACTCCTAGAGTTTCTTATATATCTTCTCTTCAAGAAAATTACCAGAATTGTAATTTTATTATTTATGTGATTCTTTGATTATTGTTTTTCTCTCCCATTAGACTGTAAGATTCAGATTTCTTTTTTCTTTTCTTTTCCATTATACATAACTGTTTTTAACTCTTTATAATTTAAATTAAATAAAAAGTCTTCTAAAGACCTTCTTTTTCCCTTGGTCCTAATGAGTTTTGCATTATGAAGAATCATTTGAGAAGTCTCTTCATTTTCTTGTTTTAATGAACATAGGATCAAATTTTATTCATCCTAATCATTTCATGAAAAACATTGATATACTTATTAAATTTAAATACTATGTTAATATAAAGACAATCAACTTAGACTTCAAACTGGCTAGGAATAAATTAGTAGTACCGAGTGACAAATCATGTTGAGTATTGGGTTCTTTTTGATAACCTAGGAGTGGAAAACTTTATCAACCTTCTTCGTAATATAGGAGGGGATATTTCGATACCCTGAAATACTCCTTGAGGTGATTCTATAGTTTATCAAATTAGGACAACCTGGTGATATGATGGGTGAAAAGTACACTTAAGTCTTCAACTTTGTCGCTACTTCTACCTCCTTCCCATATTCATGTACACGATTCCTGATAGTGTTTCATTGTTAAATGATGCAATGGTCCACCTAGTAGGACATTTGGAAGGCAGTTATGTTGTAGCAATTCTTCCTACCAACTAAAGACCACAACAGCATTCTCTAGAGAAGTTTGGATAGATGGTTGCAAGAGAGAATTTCTTGGACTAAGTTAGAAAACATACTCTCATAAGCAGTAAAAAGGATACATGGACTTCAAAGGATTTATTCACTCACTCTTCTTTCTTTTACATTTTTTACCTTTATTTTTTTGTTTCTATTTAAATTCCAGTTATTTAATATACAGTGTAAGACTAGTTTCAGTTGTAGAATATAGTCATTCAACACTTCCATGTAACAATTGGTGCTCATCACAAGTATCACAAGTGTACTCCTTGATCCCCATCACCTATTTCACCCATCCTCCCACCCCACCTCACCCCCCAGTAACCATCAGTTTGTTTTCTATAATTAAGATTCTATTTCTTGGTTTGTCTCTTTCTTTTGTTTTTTTATTTCCTTTGTTTGTATTATTTCTTTAATTCCACATATGAGTGAAAGCATGCAGTATTTATATCTCTGATGGATTTATTTTGTTTGGCAAACTGTCTAGCTCCATCCATGTCATTGCAAATGGCAAAATTTCATTCATCTTATGGCTGAGTAATATTCCATTATGTGTGTGTATGTGTGTGCGAGTGTGTATCTTCCTTATCCATTCCTCAGTTGATGGACACTTGGGCTGCTTCTATAATTTGGCTCTTGTAGATAATGTTATAAACATTGGAGTGGATGTATCCCTTTAAATTACTATTTTTTGTATTTTTTGTGTATATACCTACTAGTGCAATTGCTGAGTCAAAAGGTAGTTCTATTTTTAACTTTCTGAGGAAATTCAATACTGTTTTCCATAGTGACTTTACCAATTTGCATTCCCGCCAACAGTGCAAGAGGGTTCCTCTTTTTCTGCATCCTTGTCAACACCTGCTTTTTCTTGTGTTGATTTTAGTCATTCTGGCAGATGTGAGGTAATTATCTCATTGTAATTTTAATTTTTATTTCCATCATGAGGAGTGATGTTGAGCATCTTTTCATGTGGCCAACCAGATGTCTTCTTTGGAAAAATGTCTATTCATTTCTCCCGCCCATTTCTTACTTGGGTTAATTATTTTTTGAGTGTTAAATTTTACAAGTTCTTTATATATTTTGGATACTACCTCTTTATCAGATATATCATATAAAAATATGCTCCCCCATTCAGTGTCTCCTTGCATCAGGAGACATATCTAGAAAGAAGTTGCTATAGTCAATTTCAAAGACTTACTGCCTGTGTTTTCCTCTAGGATTTTGATGTTATCAGGTTTCACATTTAGGTCTTTTATCTGTTGTGAATTTATTTTTGTGTATGGTGCAAGAAAGCAGTCCAGTCCCATTCTTTTGCTGTCCAGTTTTCCCAGCACTATTTCTTGAAGAGATTGTCTTTCTCTCATTGGATAGTCTTTCCTGGTTCCTCAAAACTTAATTGACCAAATAGTTGTGAGTTCACTTCTGGGTTTTCTATTATGTTCTATTGATCTATGTGGCTATTTTATGCCACTACCATACCTTTTTGACAGTACAGTTTTGTAATATATATTGAAGTCCAGTATTGTGATGCCTCTAACTTTTTTGTTTGTTTGCTTGCTTGCTTGTTTTCCAAGACTGCTTCGGCTTTCAGGATCTTTTGAGGTTCCATACAAGTTTTAGGATTGTTTGTTCCACCTCTGAAAAATGCATTGGTATTTTGATATGGATTTCATTAAATCTGTAAATTGCTTTTGATAATATAGACAGTTTGACAATATTTGTTCTTCCAATCCATGAGCATGGACTATGTTTCCATTTTGTGTGTGTGTGTCATCTTCAATTTCTTTCTCCAGTGTTTTATAGTTTTCAGAGTACAGGCCTTTTACCTCTTTGGTTAGGTTTATTCCTAGGTATCTTATTGTTTCTGGAGCAATTGTAAATGGGATCAATTCCTTAATTTCTCTTTCTGCTGCTTCATTATTGGTGCATAAAATTGAAACAGATTTCTGTATGTTGATTTTGTATGCTGTGACTTTACTGAATTCCTTTATCAGTTCTAGCCATTTTCTGGTGGAGTCTGTAGGGGTTTCTATATATAGTATCATGTCATCCACAAATAGTGAAAGTTTGACTTCTTCTTTGCTGATTTGGATGCCTTTTATTTCTTTTTTGTTGTCTGATTGCTATGGCTAGGACTTGAAGTACTCTGTTGAATAAAAGTGGTGAGAGTGGACATCCCTGTCTTATTCCTGACTGTAGAGGAAGAGCACTTAGTTTTTCCCCATTGAAGATATTAGCTGTGCGTTTTCAATATATGGCCTTTACTATGTTGAGGTATCTTTCCTCTAAATCTAATTTGTTGAGAGTTTTTATCATGAATGGATGTTGTACTTTGTCAAATGCTTTTTATGCACCTATTGAAATGATCATATGGTTCTTATCCTTTCTTTTATTAATGTGGTGTATCACATTGATTTCTGAATATTGAAATAACTTTGCAACACAGGAATAAGTCCCATTTTATCACAGTGGATGATTTTTTAAATTTATTGTTGAATTTAGTTTGCTAGTATTTTATTAAGAATTTTTACATCCATGTTCATCAGGAAAATTGGCTGGTAGTTCTTTTTTAGTGGAGTCTTTATCTGGTTTTGGTATGTTATAATGCTGGCCTTATTGAATGAATTTGGAAGTTTTATTCCATTTTCTATTTTTTTTAATATTTTGAGAAAAATAGGTATTAACTCTTTTTTAAATATTTCATAGAATTCCCCTGAGAAGCCATCTGGCCCTGGATTTTTGTTTGTTGGGACTTTTTTGATTACTGCTTTAATTTCTTTGCTGGTTATCAGTCTGTTCCGAGTTTTCTATTTCTTTCTGTTTCAATTTTGGTAGTTTATAGGTTTCTAGGAATTTATTCATTCTTCCAGGTCACCTATTTTGTTGGCATATAGTTTTTCATAATATTCTGTTATAATTGTTTGTAATTCTGTGGTGTTGGTTGTTATTTCTCCTTTCTCATTTGTGATTTTATTGATTTGGGTCCTTCCTCTTTTCTTTTTGATAAATCTGGCAAGAAGTTTATCAATTTCATTGATTTTTCAAAGAAACATCTCTTGTTTTCATTAATCCATTCTATTATTTTTACGTTTCTGTATCATTTATTTCTGTTCTAATCATATTTTCTTTCTTCTGCTAGCTTTAGGCTTCATCTGGTTTTCTTTTTCTAGCTCCTTTAGGTGTAAGGTGAGGTTGTTTATTTGAGATTTTCCTTGCTTCCTGAGGTAGGCCTGTGCTGTATCCCAAAGCTCTTAACCATTGTGTTTTCATTTTCATTTGTTTCCACATTTTTAAAAATTTCTTCTTTGATCCATTCATTGTTTAGTAGCATGTTGTTTAACCTCCATGTATTTATGGTCTTTCCAAATATTTTCCAGTGATTGACTTTTAGATTCACAGTGTTGTGGTCAGAAAAGGCGTATGCTACAATTTCAGTCTTTCTTATATTTTCTGAGGCCTGTTTTGTGACCTATTTGTGAACTATTCTGGAGAATGCTCCATATGCACTTGAAAAGAATGTGTATTCTGCTGTTTTAGGATGGAATGTTCTCAATATTATCTGTTAAGTCCATCTGGTCTGTTGTGTCATTCAAAGCTATTGTTTCCTTGCTTATTTCTCGTTTAGATGATCTGTTCATTGATGTATGTAGGATGTTAAAGTTCCCTATTATTACTGTGTTATTATTAGTTCCTTTATGTTTGTTATTGTTTTATATATTTGGGTGCTTCCATGTTGGGTGTATAAATATTTATAGTTGCTATATCTTCTTGTTGGATTGTCCCCTTTATGATTATATAATGCCTTTCTTTGTCTTTTTTTAGTCTCTGTTCTAAAGTCTAGTTTGTATGATGTAAGTATTGCTATATTGGCTATCTTTTGACAGTCGTTTGTGTGATAAATGTTTCTCCAACCCCTCATTTTCAATCTGCAGGTGTCTTTAGGTCCAAAATGAGTCTCTTATAGGCAGCATATAGATGGATCTTGTTTTTTGTTTTGTTTTGTTTTTTGTTTGTTTATATATTGGCCTTTTATCTATGCTGACACCCTATGTCTTTTGATAGGAACATTTAGTCCATTTACATTCAGAATAATTATTGATAGATATGTATTTATTGCCATTTTATTAGTTGTTTTGTCACTGTTTCTGGAGATTTTCACTGATCCTTTCTTGTCTTTGTCACCGTTGGTCCCTCCTTTGCATCCACAGTCCCCTTTAATATTTCTTGAAGAACTGGTTTAGTGGTCACAAATTCCTTTAGTTTTTGTTTGTCTGGGAAACTCTTCATCTTTCCTTCTATTCTGAATGATAGCCTTGCTGGGTATAGTAATCTTGGCTGCAGATTTTTCCCAATCAGCATTTTGAATATATCATGCCATTTTCTCCTGAATTGCTAAGTTTCTGTTGAGAAATTTCCAGCTAGCCTTATAGATTTTCTCTTTAAGTTAAGTACTTAACTTTTCTTGCCATTTTCAAGATTTTTTCTTTGTCATTATATTTTGCAAATTTAATTGCAGTATGTTTTGGTGGTGGCCTGCTTTGTTGATTCTGATGGGAGTGTGCTGTGCTTCCTGCATCTGGACATCTGTTTCCTTCAACAGATCAGTGAAGTTTTCTGCTATTATTTCTTGAAACAAATTTTCTGCCCTTTTCTCTCTCTTCTTCTGGGACACCCACAATATAAATGTCATTATGTTTGATGGAGTCACTGAGCTCCTAAATCTATTATTGTGTTTTATAATTATTCTTTCTCTCTTTTGTTCAGCTTCATTATTTTCCATTATTTTGTCTTCTTGTTCACTAATTCATTTCTCTGCTTCTTCCAGGCTACTGTTCATTGCAATGAGCCTATTTCCAATCTTGCTTATTGCACCTTCATTCCTTTTTAACTCTTTTATCTCTGTGGTAAGAGTCTCACTGATGTCAATATTCTTTTTGCAAGCCCACTGAGTATCCTTATGATTGCTGCTTTAAGTTCTCCATCAGGAATGTTACTTATATATGCTTCACTTGGATCTCTGGCTATGGCTTTATCTTGTTCTTTCATTTGGGGTAAATTCATCTGCCTTGGGATTTTGTCTAAATTTCTTCCTTCTTCTCTGTGTTAGAAAAATCAGTTATGTGTCCTCCTCCTGAAAGTAATGGCCTTATGAAGAAGAGGTCATGTAGTGCCCAGACCTGGCACTTCAGGGAGTGTCTTGGTTGTGTGCTGCATGCACTCTGCTGTTGTGTTTTGGCTGCTCTATCATTCAGGCCAGTCATCTGCAGAGGCTCTCCTTGCCTGCTGTGGGCAACGTTTGGTCCCTGACCTGAATATAGTGAGTTTTAACTAGGTGTGCTCTGGTCTTCTAGTGAAATGAGACTTGATACCAACTCCACCAGAACTGAGGACCTGCAGAACTCTCTAATCGGGAGATGTGGTATGGGCAGGAGTTTGTGCTGGTCTTCTAGAGGAGGAGTCCACCACTCTGGTACTGAAGCAAGCTTCACCGAGAAAGGCAGTCCCTCCAGGGCACAGTGGGGTGGAGCCTGGTCTAAGCAAGTCAGGCAGCCAATATCAGTAAAGCACTGCTACCCTGTTTATAGTAAGGACAGGGGGAGAAAATGGTGCCAGCCATTTGCCATTTGTTCCTGGAGAGGTCTCCATGAATGCTTCCTCTCAGGGAAGCACTCCAAGAAGAGCGAATATTATTCCCTCCCCCTCCCCCGCCACCCCTGTGTGCTCCAGATGTTCTTCAGATCACTCTTTCCATGCTCTCTGCCCTTGGTTGTTTGCTTGCTTTCTCTCCTGGAATAGTGCAGCACCCTCCTGGCTCTATGCCACTCAAGCCTGCTGACCTTTAAAACTCCAGGCTTTAAGTCCCCCTGGTTACAATGATGCACATAATTGAGTCCCTCACAGTTTCCAAGGCAATAATTTTAGGGAAATTTTTTTCTTGTGTATTCCCCTGGGTGCTCCTCTCTCTCTCTTGCCCTTCTCCATGCCTAGAGTTCCCTCCCCTCCACAGCACGCACAACCTGTTTCTCCCTTAAACCATGTCTCCACAATTTCTACCTTCTTTGATGTGGCCTCTTCACTCCCTTTAGTTGTGGAGTTTGTTCTGCTAGCCTGCAGGTTCATTTCTGGGGTATTTAGGGTGATTTGATAGCTATCCAGTTGTGTTCATAGGATAAGTCTAGGGTCCTCCTATTCCACCGCCATCTTCCATTATTCTTGAAAACATATTAAGTGTATTCTTTAGATTGATACTTGGGCTTAGCAAAGAGAATACAAAATTGGCAAATGGAAGAGATGCCATGTACAATTTCATAAAGTTCAGTCCAACCAGGAAGTTGAAAACTGATTACACACCTTTAAATATAAGTGAAACTGCAATCATGGCAATGTGTATGACAGAGGCAACAGCATGGGCAAAAATCTTCATTAAATAAATGAATGAGTAAAGTGAGTGAGTGAGTGAATGAATGTCGCCGTAAAAGAAACTCACAGGAGGCTAGTCTAGCTAAAGCAGACAGTGACCCTCTAGGACTGCATGAGGAAGTAGAGATTGATTCTATCATGCAGGGCTTTGCTAATTTTAACCTTAGAAAAAAGAAAAGACATTGGAAGGCATTGTCTGTGCCCATACACTTAAAGTGTAAGGGTTAAAGAAGGGAAAACACACAATTTGTGTTTTTAAAAGATAACTCATACAGCTTTGTAGAGAGAAAAATAAATGATTATAGGGAGCCTTAGGTGGATACAGGAAAATAGTTATTAAGCTCTTGGAATTAGACAGATCTGGGTCTTCTACTCAATGCATGATGTAAATTTGGAAGAATGGATATTTGTTAATGGCTAAAATAATTCTTCTTTATACCTTTCTTCTTTACATGGAAGGCAGTATTAGCTGCCAGGAATAACTTTATAAATACAGTGGCTAAATTATACAGCTATTTCATGCACTATTTATCATTCAAATACAAGAAAACTAAGCTATCATAAATGTCTGTCTCTATTTGCTCAAAAAATGAATGCAGCATATTGATTACAAGATAATGAACAACAATATTCCCTTGCTTTGCTACTGAAATAGCTATTCCTTATTTTTGTGTATTTTCTCTATTACTAAATAAGTACTAAATTGAATGAGAAACATTGCAGTATTTCAAAAAGTCAAATCTATGGAAAATATTAATACAACTGTTATAAACTGTATCTCTCTAAAATTCATGTGCTGAAACCCTCATCCTTAATGTGATGGCATTTGGTGATGGATAGTTTTGAAAATAATTAGGTCATAAGGTTGGAGCCTTCATGATAGCATTAGTGCCCCTATAACAAAAGGTAGAAAATAACTTGCTCCCTCTCTCTTTCTGCCAGGGGAGGATACAAGATGTTCTTCAGTAAGCTGGGAAGAAGGAGGGCCCCCATTAGACACTGGATCTACCAGCACCTTTATCTTGGACTTTCCAGATTCTACTGTGAGAAACATTTATTGTTTAAGCCACCCAGTCTGTAGTATATCTGTTATAAAAGCCTGAGCTGATTTAGATAGCATTTACATTATACATAACAAATATTTGGAAATTTCTTACATGAAAATTAGATAAATACTTTTAAGAATTAATTACCAATATTGAGGAAAAAATCAAATTCCATGAAGATATGTGTAGATGTTATGAAAATTATACATAGGTTAGATAAATCACACAAACATAGCTTTCTAGAATATGGAGTATCAAATGTAAAATCCATTAAGATAATGTATTTTTAAGCTTTTAGTGGAAATAAAATCTGATATTCAATAAAAAGTGCCAGAGGTAGCATAAACTAAAACATAATTTCACTATCACAATATTAACTAAAAGTGTTATTATTCTAGTTTTTCAATACTAAAGTCATATACTAATGCAAGAAAATTAAAATTTATTTTTATATTACCATGATATAATAAAGCATCAGAAAAAGTTTACAATATTTGAAGTACTCCAAATTTGCAGCTTTTCTCTGGTCATTAAAAGTATATCCCAAAGTGACTGAGGAGAATTAACGCTTAAATAAGGAACAAGTACACAACTTAAATTCTTATTTTTTTTTCAGCCTTCTCAAATCATTCAACCAAAGATTTCCAACATGTGACACAAGTTTGTTCCTCTGTTTCCTTTATCTGTAGCACTGTAATTCACCCCCTAGAGCCCTTTAAGATTTATAACCACTCAGCTTTCATATCTACTATGTAGTAGTCAAATGCTACTTATTATGGGGAACAAAAATGAATAGAACATTATCTTGCATTCTACAAATTAGTAAATGCAGCAGGTGAAGGCTGGCAGTCAAACGGCTGACTAAATTCAATGCAGTAAGTACTGTGAAAATTTATGTATAAAGTGCTATGAGATCACAGATAAGAGAGTGACCAAATTTGCAGGGAACACTCTGTATAGTTAAGAATGGCTTCTAACAAAAGAAGTACTTAGAATTGCGCTTTGATATTAAATATTCCTCCCTCCCTCCCTCCCTCCCTTCCTTCCTTCCTTCCTTCCTTTCTTCCCTCCTTCCTTCCACTACTTTTGTTTCAGAAAAATAAAAGCAAGAATAAGGCAAAGATGCTAGGGAACTCAAATGATTGTAATAAATGTTCTAATTGGTTAGGGGGTTCATTTCTCAAAGAATACACTAGGTTTTCTTTTACCTCCAATTCTCTGCACAAATGTTCACTCTCTTCTGAAATACTACCTATCCTTAAAAAAAAATTTTGTCTCAAATCCAGACCACAATGACTGAAAATATGTGTTGGTCTAGTGCCCTTTTGAGGATATATACATATATTTTTAATTTGAGCTCCACTGCCCTCTCTATCTTTGAATTTCTTAAAAGTTGTCCTCCGGATTACTTATATTAACACTGTTCACATACTGCTTAGCTTCTTCTCTGTCTCACCTCTCTAAATAGTACATATTTTAACAGGAAATTTTCTATGAATATTTACAAATATTGTTTATAATGCCATTCGTAGAGAATTTATAAATATTTGTTGGATTTAACTGAATTAAATCATTTCTTTTTTCATAAGCAGTAAGTTCACCTTAGACTTCAGACCTAAACTGGGGAATGAGACTACAGGTTATTCATTTTTGCACCTCTAAATGTTTGTTTGTAGTGATGCCTAAACTTTGACTTTAAAAATGAATAAATTATAATTTCAAGGAAGACCTTGAAATACATGAGTATGATTTGAACATGCTGATTCAAAAGCTATTCCAGACACAGGAACAAAATGGTTGGAAATGTGGAAAAACATGATTTATAATAGGACAGAGAAAGTTCTGCTATGCAAAATGTAAGCTTAATAAAATAAAGTAGGTAAGGGGCACCTTGGTGTCTTAGTCTTTAAGCGTCTGCCTTCAGCTCAGGTCATGATCCCAGGTTACTGGGATTGAGCCCGCATCGGGCTCCCTGCTCTGTGGGAAAGTCTGCTTCTCCCTCTCCCACTCCCCCTGCTGGTGTCCCCTCTTTAGCTGTATCTCTCTCTGTCAAATAAATAAATAAAAATCTTTAAAAAAAATAAAGTAGGTAAGTAATGAGGGAAAACATTTATAAATGAATACTTTCTTAATTAATGGGTAAAAAGCCCAGAAATTCAGGCTGTGATTAGAATAGGGGACTCTAGAAATTTGTGTAATTAAACTCAATTCCTCAATCAATAAGCAAGAGGAAGACGACAAAATTACAAGTAGTGGGGCACCTGGGTGGCTCAGTCAGCTAAGCATTCAACCCTTGATTTTGGCTCAGGTCGTGATCCCATGGTTGTGAGACTGAGCCCGGAGTTGGGCTCCATGCTCAGCAAGGAGTCTGCTTGAGATTCTTTCTCTCTCTCCTTCTACACCCCCCCAACTCCCTCCCTCTCTCTCTCAATTAATTAATTAATTAATTACAAGTAGATTATTGATGCGTTTAGTAAAAGCTGGAATGGGGAGAATTTATGAGCATGGAAATGAAGAGGAAACTATTAATTAATACGGAAATAATAACAGAACCTGAACTAATAAGATAGGACTGAGAAATCAGAGGACACAGATGTAGGAGGGGTCATAAAGGAGGAACTATCGGGATTTGGCAAAAATTTACTATTCATTCAATACTGTATTTACTCTAGGCCACACCATTACTTGCTACAAAAAATGTCATGTGAACATGGATCCTGCCCTCAAGGAGATTATGTTTTAGTAAAGACAGAGAAAGAATTTTGAAGAAGACTAGAACTAGGGATGGAACTTGGTAGGAAGAATTTCAGTAGATCAAGTGGCTCATTCAAAGGAGAGGAAAATTCTATAAAAGCCACTGAAGTTCAGAAGGTGGGACTATGTCTAGAAAAAAGAAAGGTCTGCAATTTGGCTAGAAAATATGTCATGGATAGATAAATAAAATGAGATAAGGCTTAAAAGAAAAACTAGAGTTATGAAAGATGGAGATTTGAATATCCAGCTAAAGAGTTTATGTTAGGTGTTAGAATGGGTATCTTGACTTTAGTCACCCTGCATCTCTTACATGTTTTTATTTTAGTCTTGTTTATTTATTTGCTGTAAAAACATCCTGAATTATCTCTTGGAAATATCCTTTTTCACTAAGAGCCATTTTCTGATGGTCTCTCCGAGGAATTTGAATCCCCGCCACTGACACAGGAGAGAAAAAGGGAAGAGATAAAGCACACCAATTGCAGTGTCAAGGAGATATTTCCCTCTCCCGCCAACTTTCCCATGTCCTATCCTTGGCAAGAGCTAGTTGTTTTGCTCTCATTTTGGTTTATGAATTGCCATGAATCCTTCCAATAAAACCCTTTTGTTTCCCTTAAGTAGGCTAGAGCTGATTTTGGTTGCTTAAGACCAAAATGCTCTCACTCAGAAACCAACAGAATTACATTATATAACATTTTCATATAGACAGTGGGAGTCAGAATAAAACAGTATTTTGTTTTGTATATGTAGTTTTCAAACAAAGAATGAAAAATCAGATCTGTCCAGTGAAAGAGTTCCTGTAGTGTAGACATTATTCCAAGATATCATTATGTAGAAAATGCTGTGCTACCTTTTGAGGGAAATCATAAATCAATGTACACAAAATAACTGTGACTTAGAAAGGGCTTTTGAAAAGAATAAGTTTCTCATGCTTTTGTAGCAAACCCACAGGATCAATAATTTATATTGAGAAAACAAGGATTAGATTATTCTTCGAGAGCTTAAAGAAGATATTTTCCATTACTTGAAAATTTGTAGCTGGTAAGAAATGTATTTATATTTAAGTAATTTCTGTGTAAAAAAATAAAAGGTTAAAAGTAAACAAAGAAAGACAGACTCAGGATAAAAACAATATAAAGCAAGACATTTATTTTCATATTTAAAAATGTCCTCTGATTTATATGTCAGGTATTCATCAAACCTCTTGCTAACATTAAATAACTTTTTCTATTAATAACAGCTAAGAACAGTATTTAGAATTAAATAGCAGAGTCTATCTTGGCAACTATGCAAACTATTTCATTTAAGTTTCACAAGACAGTTATAGGACAGGCTTTATAAATCTTAAGGCTCTTCAGTCACAATGAAACACAAAGCCTGATCCAAATTTGTTTAAGCAAATAGGACATTTATTGGCTCACACAAATAAAATTTCTGGAAGAAAACTGTCTTAAAGGGCTTAAAATCTATAAACAATATTTACACTTTCAGCTTCTCACTCTGAATCTCCCCTTTTCATGAGTTATTGTTATATAACTCCTTCCTGATCACAGGATGGCTACATAAGTCCAACTGGACACACTACTAACTCAAAGTCCAGAGGAAAGAGACATTTCTTATCCATTAACATGTTGAAGTCATCCATCCAAACAACATTTTGGCTTGATTCCTACTGTCTAAATTGGATGCTACTCATTTCTGCACACAATCAGGATGACATGTGCTGACTGACTTCCACAGGTTGTAACAAAAAACTGTGTGAATAGTAATAAAAAACATCATAATCACAATAACAGCTGTGATCATTTATAGTATTTACTTTCAAATTCTAATGACTTGGACTAGATTAATTTGAAGATTTTCACATTAATTATAAAACATAATATATTATTGCTATTCACATTATATTGATTAGAAAATTGAGGCACAAGTGGTTATCTGACTGACAACATTCACACAGATGTCAAGTGGAAGAGATGGAATTTGATTAGAATTTGTCTGGCTCTTGAGTCTACAAAGTAACCATTCTACTGTAGTGTCATTCATCCTTTGAGAAGATAATAAGGAAATTCCTTTACAAACTACATGTGTTGAAAAGAGTAGAATGGTGCAACAGAAAATGTGAGGTGTTATTTCCCAGAAGATAAGGAAATGGAGGCACAAAGAAATTAAATAGCTACACTGAAGCAATTAGCCAGTGAATGGCTGAGCTAGAATTCAAACTAGGTCTGTCTGAGGGCAGAGCTCAAAGTCCTAATTACTAGAATATGCAAATACATGTGTTGATTGTTATTGAATATATCTATGGACAGATAATGTAGCCAGAATTAACATTTAAAGTGTATTACCTTAATGAATTTTCATTTCTCTCATTAATTATGTTTCTGATAGTCCAAGTCCTATTATAAATCTCTCAACCCAAGGGGAAGAAGGAGGGCCAGTGCTGCCTGGAACAAAACAGCCATGGCTAGATTTAGGTTTCAATGGGTAGTTTTGGTTTTGAACCTGCTTCTTTTTGCATGTATACCAAAGCAAAGACCTTGAAATGCAGACCCTGCCCAAAAAGATATGTAGTTTTGTTTCATTAGATTCCATTAATATATTAAAAGCCAATTCTTATAGACTAGGTCATAGAATTTTGTCCCATAATTTTGAAGGGATATCCCTGACCCCATTAATAATGAGTTGCAGTAGAAAAAGACATCACATGTGATGCAGAGAAACATTTTCCACAATGAAAGGGGTAATGGTAACCCCAAGATTTTATCAATACTAAGGCCCTAATGCAAAGTTATAAATTCAATCTCTGCAAATGGAGCCTGGTTGCCCATATCTTTTAAACAGTTACCAAGTGTTTTTGAATGTTCAGTTAGTATTAAGAAACACTGCTTTAGGAAAAGATAAAAAACACACTGCATAACCAATCTCCACATCATATAGGCAATAGCATCCCTGAGCTAGTGGGAATTTACCATGGAGATGAAGCCTGAGGAAGCTTTTCTAACTCTATCCAATTTAAACATGGCCTATAATGGATCCAGAAGTTCCTGTGTGCTTTTGGTGGGATACAAGTAGGTGCTGAGAAGGCCAGTGGATAAGCCAAGGGCTAGGCAATTTTACTTGCAGGTTCTATAAATGCAGAAAATGACCAGGATCTTAGACACAAAAATAGGTGCCCAAAAAATCTCTCTCTGAAAAGCCAGGGAATATAAGTCTCTTTCCAAGGTCAAAAGCAGAGGAGCCTCTCCACAACAAATATCCAGAACAGCACATGCATCTGAGATCTAACACCATCTTGAAGGGAACAGATAGTCATAAAAGTTGAGTATTTGTGCATTTTCAAGAAAGATATTTTTTTTAACTTTAAAAAACAGTGGTACTTAAATTCATAGTTAATTTTTGTTTGGTTGGTTTTCTCTTACGTATCAGGTGAATATGAAGGTTAAGGTCAGGGTGTAGATCGGAGGGGGAAGAAATCACATATATTGCAGATAATAAAAAGCTTTATTTCCTATGCACATTTAAATGGTAGTATGCTCATACTTTTGAGGATTAGAGATTCTTTTTTATTCTCTGTGCATTTTTCACTTTTTTGTCTTACAATCCAGCAGTTACCAATTTATGCTTCCTTGTCTACAGATAGGTTTGTGACTGGGAGGAAAGCAAAGTTTCAACTAAACAGCCCTATCATAGCTACTATTTCCAGAAGTCTCAACTCACTGAGGAAATGTTACGAAGTGCTTCTAAGAAACTATAAAGACAGAAAAATACCTCTGAAGGACATATCAAGAAGGTGAGGATTTACCTAATTCCCAGAAGAGCCCAATCTCCTGGCTGGGAAAAAGAGCATGGACTAAGAGTCCAGAATTAAGGGACACAGGGGTTTTAAAGGTCATTAGCAGCAGAATGGAGAGGGGCCACACGCCCAAACAGAATCAGTCACAGTGTTTACAAAGAAATGAGACATAGCCATTTGGGCTTACCACAGTGTTAACAAAAATCCTTATATCCGCAGTTCACGAGGAAAATTGCATAAAGCCTCCAGACCTAATGAAAGTCTCACAAGCAACCAAGGCAGTATTTTCTTCCAGGTTGGTGGGATCAAAAGCCCATTTAAAATGAGATCAATTTAAAGAAAACGAGGTCTTACTTATTGAACATCAAGATAGTATTCATACCTGCGACATAAAACATAACTTTAAACTGATGGATTAAGTTTATAAACATTCACTAAGATCTTCAATAACCATTAATTGTTTTAAAAAAGTAAATACATAATAAAATGTATACTTGAGCAAAATTTTGAGAGAGAATGAGACACTTTCACAGAAGGACAAGCCAATGCACCTCAGACTTTACTAGGCCAGAGGGTGCTATCAGAGATTTCATCTGATGAGGAAATCTCCTACTATATCCACATAAACATATATTGTCCCTGATGTATCTATATCTATATTTTACATCATTGACAAAATACAAAGCCCCTAATTTAAAAAAAAAAGAAAAAAAATCTTGAGTAAATATATAGACTCAGACAAAATACTGTAAGTTTGTGCATTTTAGAAAAATGAAGACAATAAAAACATTTTTCAGGGTAAAATTTAATTGTCCAGAAAGTCTAATGAAGGAAGGACCTCCCATTCCTCTGACTTTGAAGTGACTTCAGGCTCAAGACAGCCTATCATTTATCTGACAGAAAATAACAACTTATCCCATATTTGTCTTCAAAGTTTGGAATCTGACCTATTTAACTGGCCAGTGAATTTTAGATTTGATTAACACTTGCTTTTTTGTTTTGGGGTTTTTTGATTACACTCGTTTTAAAGATAATTATGCAGGGTCCATTTTTTAGTTTAATTTTGCTCTGCGTTATCTAAAGATGCTACTGCTGTTTAGAGGAGTGTATCATTACTCAGAAGGAAAGTGATTTATTGAGTAATTAAGGCAAGCTAACTCTACACCAATTCAGTGCAAATTATAAGTAAATGCTAACTTGGGCTAAGCTACGTGCTTTTTTTCAAATGTAAAGTACTATTTGTACTGTTGCTATTAGCACTTTAAATATTGTTGGGTTTTAATAGATTTTTCTATTTCACTTTAATTTTATGCTTGCTTTCTAAGAAAAATTATAAAATACCAAAAAATGAATATGGGCATTTTTATTGAAATTAGAAATAGTACCAGAAAAAAGCCTGGATGGTTTCAAAACTATGAATAAAATAATTTAAAATTGCATACGTGCTTATTTACTTTCTGTTAACAAACACTTCTGAGTACATGTTTAAGAACCTGGCATTGTTTTCTGTAAATGTACAATAGTAAATTTATTTTGATATGGCATATACAAATTTTCATAATTTTATTAATTCAATTCATCTACTTACTAAATTGTGAATAATGTAAATAATCATTGAGTCTTCTTTCATCTACAACTTAGTTGGTGCCAATTATTTTTTTATAGATTAAGGTGAATTGAAAATTAAAACTTGGATATGGGCAAATCTTGCAAAAAAGTTGGAAAATTCTTCCACTTATCACTAATAAAAAACAATGTGAAAATTAAATCAATAGGTCAAGAGTTTGGGAAGCAAGTAAGAGATGTATGAATGTTTGGGTTTATGTTTCCATATATATGCAACACCTAAATTCAAACACATATTAAAGAATACATATACATTTACACAGATAAGTAAATATAGAAGATACGCCAATATGGTACCATAGTAAAAATAATAAAGCACGTATGTTTGCAACAGAGGAAATTTTTATTTGATTACTTAGAGTTATACTAGAATTTTGACATTAAGATATGAACGTTCTTTCAAGTGTTTACTTTGAATGTGACTGAATGTTCTTTTTAAACTTGACACTGCTTTAAAAATATACTTTAAAATCTACCACAAATAAACCAGGAATTATTTTGTATATTCAATTATCTGAAATTTTAATAAAATTAGGATTTAGAAATATTTTAGCTATGTTTATTTTATGAAAAAGTAAACGTGTTTAATTTCTTTCTACAACTTATTTCATTGTTCAGTTATAATCTATTTTCCAAAAATTGGAACTTGACCTAATGTTAATGTTTACTAAGCAGTTAAAATCTAGAATACATTGTTACAGTACTGATCATTTTGATTCTCTTTTAAAATACTTTTTAAGACAATTATCATATGATCTCTCTGATATGAGGAATTTGAGGGGCAGGGCAGGGGTCATGAGGGGTAGGGAGGGAAAAAGTGAAACAAGATGGGATTGGGATCGGGAAGAAGACAAACCATAAGAGACTCTTAATCTCATGAAACAAACTGAGGGTTACTGGGGGGTTGGGAGGTAGGGATAGGATGGCTGGGTTATGGACATTGGGGAGGGTTTGTGCTATGGTGAGTGCTGTGAAAGGTGTAAGCCTGATGATTCACAGACCTGTACCCCTGGGGTAATAATAATAAATAATAAATAATAAATAAATAAATAAAATACTTTTTAAAATCATGACAGAAAGTTAGTCTTGATAGAAAGTAGCACAAAGGCCATTCATATTCTAAAACGAAAGATGTCTCTTAAATGTGTGCTTAAAAGAACCCTCTGAGGGACTGCTAAAATCTTGAATTGTCCTGAAGTCTAACAAGTTAAGCTGAATAAGGTAAGTTGATAAATTAAGGCAAAACTGAGTACCAAAATCAAAGATTCTCTTTTGGGGGGTCGTGGGGGGTAGGGAGGGAAAAATAATGAAACAAGATGGGATGGGGAAGGACACAAACCATAAGAGACTCCTGATCTCACAAAACAAACTGAGGGTTACTGGGGGGTGGGAGGGTAGGGATAGGGTGGATGGGTTATGGATATTGGGGAGGGTTTGTGCTTTGGTGAGTGCTGTGAAAGATGTAAGCCTGATGATTCACAGACCTGTACCCCTTGGGCAAAGAATAAAAATAAAATTTAAAAAAAAGATTCTCTTTTGTTTGATATGATAAAATTATCACCAGATTCACAAAGTTTCATTGTGATTATAGCAATGTTTTGGTGATATAAAAGCCAATACCATTGTGAAAATTAGAAATATTAAAAAAAATTAGAAACACTACTTCTCTCAATGTGGCTGTGAACCCTGCCTCAGGAATAAACATGATTCAATATTGATTCCACAGTATCTGCTTGTCTTTGAATATTTCTTGCCTTTATTTTACAGAGTATAAACATAAGTATGTCCTGTAACCCTCTTCTAACTCCTCAGATAATTTCAACTATTCCCTAGATTTCAGTTAATTATAAAAAGAGCCCTATAACACATCTTCAAATGATACACAGCACTTTATTAACAGCATTTTCAAGTCTGAAGTCCTTATTCCTTGTATAACCCCTCCTTTGATATTCTTTATTGTAGTTACTAACAACAAGTCACCCTAGCTAGCATCTTGGGCAATCTGTTGAAGTCTTTCTTTCTTCAATCTTGCAACATATTGATTGCTAAATTCACACACACTTACCTCCTAAATACTCCTGAACCTACTTCTTCATCTTAATTACCATGCCATTTATCTCTTTTCTCTTTATAATCTGTGTATACTTCTTTACATATCTTACCCATAACTATCTGTAACTATCTATCTCTCCAATTGCTACCAAGGTTAATCACATAATATTTGTCTTAGTCCGTTTGGGATGCTATAACAAAATACCACAGACTGGGTGACTTACAAACAACAGAAATTTACTTCTCACCATTCTAAGCTCTAAGTTTGAAATCAGGATGCCAGTATGGCCAGGTAAGAACTCTTTTTTTGTGTATCTCAGACTTCTATCTTCACATGACAGAAAGGAGTGAGAGATCTGTGTGGGTCTCTTTTATAAAAACTCTAATCCCATTCAGGAAGCCTCCACTCTTATGACATAAGCACTTCCCAAAGACCTCACTTACTAACACCATCACTTTGAGCATTATTATTTTGACATATGAATTTTGAGGGGGTACAAACATTAAGACCATGGTAATATCCCTTTCTTAGATAATACCAATTTAGTGTCTTCTTCTGTCAGAATAACTGACTAGATCCTTTCCAAGAAATATAAAATCAACAGCTGCATGCCCATGAAGCTGGCCCTCACATCTTATGATCAAATACAAAACTGCTTTATTAACCATAATTCATATATTACATTCCTTTTCTAAAAACTTTTATTCATAATTCTCATTTTATTTCATCCTTTCTTTAGTTTGTGTTGTTTTCTCTACTAGCAATATTCTTCCCACCTCCCCTGCTTAACATACTTCCTACTTAATATGCTAGATTACTATCTGGGTAGGGGTCATTGTCTGAGGAAGCATTACCCCCTCCTACCTCTCACACATACAACATGTAAATAAACCTAGATATTCCCCAGGCTTAAGTATGGGCATTTTTAAAATTTAATTCTACATTCTATTTATTTATTTATTTAAGAGAGGGAGAGAGAGGGGGGTGGAAGGGGGCACAGGAGCAGAGGAAGATAGAGAATCTTAAGCAGGCTCCATACTCAGTGAGGGGCTCAATCGCACAACCCTGAGATCATAACCTGAATCAAAATCAAGAGTCAGAAGCCTAACTGACTGAGCCACCCAGGCACCCTTTAACTCATTTTTATATGAGAGTCTTTTCTAATATATTCTGAACTCCTTTGGGGGGGTTATGATTTAATATTTTTTTATCTTTGTCTTTTCTGTGTATAGCATTTTACAGATGCTCAATACATAAAGGGCTCTTAAATCTAAGCAATATGTGTAGAAAAGCCGGCAATCTTCGCTTTGCTTTTCTTTAGAGAAAGTTAAAAAATTAATGAAATATACCATTGTAATAAAGGCTGAATGGTGGAGCTTAGAACACTGGCTATTCTTGGGCATTTAAAAAATGTATTCATTAGTTCTACTTCAACTAGTCATCATGTTATCAATTAGTTAACATGCATGCAAAGTCTTTGAGAAATACAAAGGTGAATTAAATGAAATATTTTGTAAAAGTCAAGTTATTTTATTAACTTAAATATGGGAATATTTTGGTTTGGTTTGGTTTTTAATGTGTATGAACCAAGTGATCTAAGTGTTGCTACAGATAGAAAAACAAGTTTCATTCAGGAATAGCACAAGCTACTAAACCAGAGTCACCTTATAGGAGAGACCCTTGCTTAAATAATTCAATTTGCCTAGCAGACTTTACCCAATTAAAATAACCAGTCACAAAATTAATTAACAAAATCTGAATTATAGTAAGGTGAAGTTCAGAATGTGAAAATCAATAGGGACAAAAGGATACAGTTTTTGTAAATGTAGCCTAGACTTTGAGGTAATTATCTATTTATCTCTCCTGACACTTCCTTACTTTCTTTTGCCCTCACCAGCACCAACGCCATGACTCTTGCTCGTTTACATGGTTTTCTAGTGATTTCTGCTTGTTATAATTTGCATACAATCATTCTCTCTTGTAAGTTATCTGAATTCATATTTGAATGTAACATTAACAACAATTTGGGAAATGTCTGTTACGTTGTTTGATACAAACTTTTAAAAAGATTGCTTTGTGGAGTCTCCACAATATGAGATAGTCTAAAGCAAAAGAGATGGTAGTAATTTAAATAGAGTAATTTTTATAACATCCTTAACATATGTGTCCATATTACGGACAACAATGAAAATCCATAGGAAAGAACACTTAGTACAAAATATGATACACACTTCACTCTTAAGTAGCTTCTAGGATTGTTCTCTCATCTGAGATACTCTTTGTAATTATTAAAGCTATGTCTGCATCATAAATAATGGTTTAAAATAAAACTGACAGAATGGCAGATTAAAGAGCAGCTGTGAGATAGCAAGCATTTTCAGCCATCACCTCTGCAATATGCACATAGAAAATGCATTTTAAAAAAAAGAAAATGCATTTTAGAGAATATTCTAAGACTGAGGTTTTAAACATTATGTAAATCTCAAAAATTTCTGTTATTATTGTTCAAAGCAATTTTCAGTATGAGAACCTGGAGGAATGAGAGTGCTCCCATCTTTGTAAGTCTTCTTTACTTACTGAATTTTATTATACTTTATTTATATTTGGTGCACAATTTCATATTAGATTGAAAGTAAATATATCCTACAAGGTACAATTCCAGAGTTTCTTTTTTTCTCTTATGTTACTATATTTAAATTATCAGTATTATCTCTTCTGTTTTCAATATCTCATATAGTAAGAAGTCAACAAAGCAATCTTTAAAGAGATTATATCAAATATAACAGACATTTCCCAAATTGTGGCTAATGTTATATCCAAATTTTAATTTAGATAACTTAAATGATACAATGATTATACACAGTTAATTACTATTCTTTTTTCTATGGCATACAAAGAGAGGAAACTCAGACAGTCAATATTAGAAGCAAGATGAGAAAGGGAAAGTCAACCATTTACTAAGTGAATATTTACTAAAAAACTAGCGCAAGTTATATTAGTGGCAAAGTAAGCAGGGAAGAAAGATACAAAAACAATGAAAAAACAAAAAATGTAAGCTCACATTTTTTGAGGAACACAGATAATGAAAACAAAAGGCAAAATATAGAATACTGAAGGTAATAAGTGCTGTGGGGAAAAATAAGGCAAATGAATTATGGGGGTGGGTGGGTAGTGCTATTTTAACTGGGTGGTCAGGAAAGGCATCCCTGAGAAGGCGTTGTGGGGGCAGAGACACCAAGAATGAGAGGTAATGCAGCTCCTGAGAGACAAATGTTAAAGATAACAATTACAAAGAAGGAGATAAGATCAGATTTGATATATTTGAGGAACATAAAATTGATCTTTGTAACTGGAGGGAAGTGAAGAGCAATAAAGTAGAAAAGAAGGAAATAAGAGAAATATTCTGTATTTAAAAGGCAGTTCTCAGAGAAGCCGGAGCAAAATCAACTTCAGTAGCAGGTATAGATCCCCTCTAGACAGTGGGTCCCTCCTGGCAGCTGATACAGGGCTTCACACACCCGTTCTATGCCACAGAGTAAAGAATCCCATCCTTTTCCGTAGGGTACAGATATGATAGTGGGGTTAGCCAGGGGTCATATGACAGACACTTCGGTAGAACCAAGGAGGACACACTGAGCCCGGAACAGGGAAAGATATTCCCACATAAACCTTGATAAGCTCAGGATAGGCAATGAGGAGTCTTTATAGAGGGTAAGGAAGTGTTGGAAGCCCAGGGCCTTAATTCTTATGTGGCCAAGGAGGGGCTGAAAGGCTCTAGGCACAACACTGCCTTTCCCAACAGTATGTTATAAACTCTTGCTGACATAAAGTTCTAAGGTACAACCTAATAAATGTATGCCATAATACTTTTTTCTGCTCTATTCCCATCCTTTCCTAGCTCGTACTCATGGCTGCATGGGGTAATCCCACTTTTGAAGGAAGAAGGAATCCATGTAGCAATAGCAAGAAGTACAGGGCCACTGTTTTGCATCCTCATTAAGTGGTATCTTTTAAGGGTTATTTTAAAAAGAAATAATCTTAGTTGGCATACACCAGGCACTATATCTTACTGTTCTCTTGGGTGGAAGGAGAAATGGCCTGACACATGGATCTGTGCTGATTCGAGGTTAACAGTTTGACCAGGATTTCAGGAATTTATAAAGATCAAAACCAGAAATTGGTTATGAGAAAGACTGAGGAACTCATATGTGGAAGGACCTCCAAGACTGGGCAGAGATTCTGAGTATACTCTCAGTAACTGAACAGCATGGACTTGTCCTCAAGCTCATCTGACTAGACTGCATAGTGTCTAAGTTACAAATGGCAAAGGCTAGTGTTGAGCACCCTCTGTGGCAGCACTCACCATGGCCATGAGCCTTTCTTTCACCTGCTGGCAGGCTGATCACATTACACCCCTTCATCACTGAGGAATAGTGAATTGCCCTCACTGGAATGGAAGTTTATTTTAGGAGTTTTTCATATACTCTCTCGCTTATCCCTGGTTTGTTATACGGGTTGCAAATATCTTTTCCTAGATTGTGGATGGCATATTTCTTTATATATTCTGTACTTAATTGGACTTTTTATTGAGGTAATTACAGCCTCACATGAAGTTTATAAGAAGTAATATAGATTTCCTGTGTACATGTTACCCAGTTTGTCACAATGGTATAATTTTGTAAAACCAGGTATAATACCACCCAAAATCTGACATTAATACAATTCCCAGCTTTTATTCAGTATGTTCCAGTTTTACTTGCTTATCCGTGTGCATGTGTATGTATCTCATTTTATAAAATTTTACGTGTAGTTTATGTTCATGACCACAGTCAAAATCCTGACCAATACCATCAAAACAATCCTTCCTGTTGACTTCATATAATAATACCCATCTCCATTTGCCATTTTTCCTCCACCTCACTCATCCACTCCACTTCTAACTCTAACATGTAACAAGCACTTATCTCTTCTTCATTTCTAAAATTTTGTCATTTCTAAATGTTGAAACGAAATTCTACAGTTGGTCATCTTTTGGAGTTGGCTTTGTCATTTGGCATGATTCCTTGGAGATTCATCCAAGTTGTTCCATGTGTAGACAACTTGTTCCCTTTTATTCTAAGTGGTATTCCATGGCATGTATGTACTACAGTTTGTTTAGCCATTCATCTGCTGGATGCTTTGAAGGTATAGTACCAGAACAGGAGGAAACTGTACCACTGAAGAGACATACTTTATCTAAAATCACACAACACAAGAAAAAACTTTTTTTTTAAGATTTTATTTATTTATTTGACATAGAGAGAGAGAGAGATTACAAGTAGGCAGAGAGTCAGGCAGAGAGAGGAAGAAGCAGGCTCCCTGCGGAGCAGAGAGCCCGAAGCGGGCCTCGATCCCAGGACCCTGAGATCATGACCTAAGCCAAAGGCAGAGGCTTTAACTCACTGAGCCACCCAGGTGCCCAAGAGAAAACTTCTATAATAAATAACATTCAAGAACATGAGAGAAGAGAATTAGAATTCCCAAGACTAATAACAGAACTATAATCATCAAGACCATAGAAAATGTTTTACAAATAATGTTGTAAAATAGTGAATCAAACATAATATTTATACATTATAGAAAAATTAAAAGGCAAAATTTCATCTAGCAAGATTTAGAATAAGTCTAAGCCAAAAGAAAGAAATTTTAAATTGAATTATTTATGATCTGTCTCTAATTCAATATAAAAAAATGATCATTTCTTCTATTGTATTATAAGTAACCAAGGATATAACTCAGTCAGAGAAAGACAAATACCATATGGTTTCACTCATATGTGGAATTTATGAAATGAAACAGATGAACATGGGGGAAAAAAGAGAGAGGCAAACCATAAAACAGACTCTTAACTATGGAGTACAAACAGGGTTGCTGGAGGGGAGGCATGAGGAATGGGCTATGTGGGTGATGGGCATTAAGGAGAGCACTTGTGGTGAGTATTGGCTATTATATGTAAGGGATGAATCACAAAATTCTACTCCTGAAATTAATATTACACTATAGGTTAACTAATTGGAATTTAAATATAAACTTGAACCAAACAAACAAAAATGGCAAAGGATATAGTTCCATAACAAAGAGCTTAACATTTGGCTCAATAATTCAAGGGTTATTTCTTGCCCATGATCTATCTAATGGGGGTTGGCAGGAAGGTCCCATTTATTCAGTATGTTCGAGGATTCAGGATAACAGTGGTTTAATCTCCACACATACGGGAATTTCTTAGGCTAGGAAAGAAAGGAATGATTGAAATCTGACACCATCCATCAATCCTTCCCACTTTCAATTGATATGGGAGACTAAGTCTGATTTCATTGACAGAAGCAAATCTAGGGCCCATGACTCTTTAAGTGGCAGGAAATTGCAATTTAATCATTTGCCTGGAAGAAGGAAAACCACAATACATTTGAATAGCCCTAATGACTATGACCAATAGTTTCTTAAACTATGTAAGATTTTTAACATGTTATTCCCATTTTTAATTTTTTTAATTTTTAAAAAAGATTTTATTTATTTATTTGACAGAGAGACACAGCGAGAGAGGGAACACAAGCAGGGGCAGTGGCAGGCAGAGGGAGAAGCAGGCTCCCCACAGAGCACGGGGAGCCCAATGTGGGGTCCATCCCAGGACCCTGGGATCATGACCTGAGCCAAAGGCAATTGTTAAACCAAATGAGCCACCCAGGCGCTCCCCCCCAATTTAATTTTTTAAAGAACTTAAATAATAAAATGATGTAAATATTTTTCAAAAGTTCCACCAGAGATTGGTTTATGAAGGGACACAACAGAGATATAATATTTTAAACTTAATAAGGTTGGTCTCTGATTTTAAAGTGAAAGATATATCTAGGAAAACAGTTATACAGTGTAGAAAACTGTAATATTAGGTCATGGTGAAATTCTTTTGGTGACCACTTTTAAATAATTATTATAAATAATTTTCCATTTCTGATGCATGGCACATTAAGTAGAGCTCCACCAAGCTTGGCTCAATGAATAAAAATACTGATATTATACAGTGGTGGAATATCCTCAATTATATTAGAACTTTATTGGAGACAAGAAACAAAAAACAATTCCTGATCCATATGTGAAATCTTTAAGCCATATATTATCTTGGAAAATCTTAAATAGGGCGCCTGGGTGGCTCAGTGGGTTAAAGCCTCTGCTTTCGGCTCAGGTCATGATCTCAGGGTCCTGGGATCGAAGCCCGCATCGGGCTCCCTGCTCAGTGGGGAGCCTGCTTCCCCCTCTCTCTGTCTGCCTGCCTCTCTGCCTCCTTGTGATCTCTCTCCCTCTGTGAAATAAACAAATAAAATCTTAAAAAAAAAAGAAAATCTTAAAGTTAAAATAACAAAATAAGACACTCAAGAAAAATATCATTATTTAACTGAGTTATTAAAAATGAGTATGAATGTAATACATGAAGAGAAATCTTAAGTGGTAGGAAAAATCTTAACAGAGAATTTGAAAATTGTTCTTATGCAGTGACGTACCTGAAATACGAATGAAATTGCCAGGCCAGGCATTTTGTAAATGTATATAGGCTGCACAGATGAATGAATAAAAGAATGGGTAAATCACCAAGAACAAAATGAAGTAAACTTTTTAAATGCAGCAGGAAGAGTTTATTATATGTTAGTGCCATCTCCTCACTTGCAGCAGTTGTGAAAAGGTACAATATTAGTGAGTGCTTAGTGTTACTGGACATTTTGTTTAGTGGTGTATAATCAATATCTTAAGGAATGCTTCAAACCATGAAAAAAGTTCTAAGTTGCTGCCTTTGATTTTAAAATATAATGAAGACAACTGATCCACGCTTGCAATTATATTATCTACCCATTGCTCACTCACTTCAGCTGTCATATATAAACATAAAGAGCAGAAAGAGTATAGATTACACCTAGATAAGAGAGGTAAACAGAATTACTGTAAATGCTACAGAAAAGTCCTCATTATTTTTGATAGTGCATGCAGAGGAAAGCAATCAAAAAAATGAAAATGGTGGGCGCCTGGGTGGCTCAGTGGGTTAAAACCTCTGCCTTCAGGTCATGATCTCAGGGTCCTGGGATCGAGGCCCACATTGGGCTCTCTGCTCGGTGGAGAGCCTGCTTTCTCCTCTCTCTCTGCCTGCTTGTGATCAATCTCTCTCTGTGTCCAATAAATAAAAATAAAAATAAAACTTAAAAAAATGAAAATGGCTTTGAAATTCACAAACCTGGTTGAATTATCTATATGTTATTTTTCACCATGAAGCCTGTGGCTCAGTCAATACTATGTTTAAGGCTTAACAAATTTTAGGGGTACCTGGGTGGCTCAGTCAGTTAAGCATCTGCCTTCAGCTTAGGTCATGATCCCAGGGTCCTGGGATCAACCCCCACATCTGGTTCCCTGCTCAGCGGGGAGCCTGCTTCTCCCTCTCCCTCTGCTGCTCCCCTGCTTGTGTTCCCTCTCTCACTGTGTCTCTCTCTGTCAAATAAGTAAATAAAATCTTAAAAAAAAAAAAAAGGCTTAACAAATTTTAGCGAAGATGCTAAAGGGCCTCAGAAGACAAGACATTTGTGAATCAAATATAGCTGCCAAGAGAGGGCAGGTATCAGCCTGGGTATGTGGTGCTATAAGAAGAGACAGACCTCTCTCTCTAGGTATTAGGTATGTAGTTGTGGTAACCAAATTAGTTGTGCCATAGTGTAAACTGTGGATGATCAAAATCTATTCTCCCTTCTATTCTCATACCCTGTCTGTTCCTTCCTACTCACAAAGTCTAACACTCTGTTATAGAAGACATAAAAAGATATTTGCTGAGTAAGTATTTATTAAAATAATGTGTGGAGCAGTCCATCTGTAAACTCACATTTTGCCAAACAAAGCCTATACTTCCTGCAATTTCCCAAATATATTCTTTGAGATTAGTTCTAAACCCTGTGGTATTTTCCTCCCTATAAAGTCTTTCTCATAAGGTCTTATTTAAACTTTCTTAAACTACAGAGCACTAAAATTTGACAGAAGCCAGGTTACAGGGGAAAAAAAAGCAAACTTTCAACTTTAGTTTATGAATTATTTCAGGAGATAAAGAGAAAAAGAAATCATTTTAAAAAGAGCTGAATAGATTAAGTACTGAGTAGGGATATAAAGTGATACAACTTTGCAGTAAATAGTAAATTGAAAAATTATATTTCCTATGCTCACTATTGTAATTCCAAGTATCCTGCTCAGAATAACATTTCTGCAAGCTGAGACATGTCAAAATGTTAAAAGGAACTTTACTAAGCCTTGTTTTTAATAGTAAAAAACAGAACAGTAACTATGCATAAATAGAGCAAGGGATAATATATGCAACATCTACTGACTGAAATACTATATAGCAATTAAAGGAACCAAATATATATGTATAGTAATACTGAAGAATCTCTGGGAAATCACTAAGTGAAAAAAGTGTAATACAGCTCATGTTACATAATACCATTTAAATAAATACCACAGATGTCAAGTGGGTATGGAGAGTAAAATAAGTCAACGCATTATACCTAGATTGAAGAATAACTATTATTACAGAAGACGGGAGCCCATGCAGTTTGCTACACAGGGAGGAGTTCTCTAACTCAGTCTGACATGTGGAGGGAAGCAGGAAAAACAGAAACTTTAAACAAAAAGTGATGCTGGAGCTAAGACTAGGAGACTGAATTAGAAATCAACCAGGCCAGGGACGCCCCTGTGGCTCAGTTGGTGAAGCCACCTACTAGTGATTTCAGCTCATGACATGATTTTAGGGTCATCAGATGCAGCCCTGCCTCACGGGACTTGGAGCCTGCCTTAAGATTCTCTCTCTCTCTCCCACTATCCCCCATCTGCCCCGCAGACCATCCCCCCGCCAAAAAAAAAAAAAAAAAAAAAAAAAAAAAAAAAAAAAAAAAGAAAAAAAAGAGAAGAAATTAGTTTAGCCAGGCCATCCTGAGGTACAGCAGAAGGCACAAAGCGACTAAAGAAGAAGAGAACATTTTGTGAGTTTCTTGAGATGAAGAACTAAGTCTTGGTTTTTGATTTTTTTTTTTTTTAAAGATTTTATTTATTTATTTCACAGAGGGAGAGAGATCACAGGAGGCAGAGAGGCAGGCAGAGAGAGAGAGAGGGGGAAGCAGGCTCCCCGCTGAGCAGGGAGCCCGATGCGGGCCTCGATCCCAGGACCCTGAGATCATGACCTGAGCCGAAGGCAGAGGCTTTAACCCACTGAGCCACCCAGGCGCCCTGGTTTTTGATTTTTTATACCACAACTCCAAATCTAGCATAATAGGAACAAACAATCTTGCTTTAATTAATGACTCAAAGGACTAGATGACCATCTATTACATCTTGTTTTCTATTTGCAAAATGAGAATATAGTTTATGTGAGCCAAACGTGAAGATTGTAAGAATCATAAAATTAGATATTTCTTAGTATAAAAGGAATATTCTATTTCAAATTTAATTTACTGTATATAAGCTTTTAATTGTGTATTTTAACTCACAGAAACATTCAATGCTTTGAATATAGCCACATTTTAAATTTATATCTGCCTTGAATGTTTTCTGATAAAAAAAAATTAATTCAAGTTGCTTGGTAACATTTACCACAAAGTGAATTTTAAGCTATTTAATCTGAGTTATTTTAACACTAATGGAGTAATTTCTAAAATATCATTAAACCATAATATACTATGACATGTTAACTGTTATTTTTTAAGGATATGCTCATTTGCAAGAAGTGTCATAACTGAAAAATGATATTGAAAAAAATAAAATATATTTTTAAGAATTAAGAGAAGAAATAAAAATATAAGACAATCAAATTGCTCCTAATAAAAATATTAGAATTTGACTATTTAATTCTTTAAATATTATTTTAGATCATTTTGACAACATTAATTCCTATTCTAGTAGTTGGCAGTAAAATTCTGTATTTACAGAATCATGACTATAATTATTTTTATGTATAAACTATTAACAAATATTGACTAAAATTCTAAAGTAAAGATTTTTCTTCTTGAGTTTACATGTAAGAATCAGCAAAGATTTTAAAAGTCTATAAAGTACAACTTTTAGTTACTATGATGGGAATTAGATAATACTATAAATGTTTTCTTAAAGAGATCTGTTTATCTTAAACATTTCAAATAACTGTTTTGCATTTGGAAAAATGACTAAAATCTGAACAATGTAGGTACAAAAAAAGAAATAAAATGGGCATTTTATGGTTATTCCATTTCACATAAACGGCAGCTCATATGAATTCTGTGATCTGCTTTTTCCACCAAATATATCCTGAAAATTATTACCTTTCATTAATGAAGATTTATATTATTTCTTTATTTTTATTTATTGTGTGATTTCACTTTTTTATTTTTTTATTCAAGTATAATTAACATACAGTGTTATATTAGTTTCAAGCGTCCAAAATAATGGTTCAACAATTCTATACATTTCTCAGTGCTTATCAAGATACATCTACTCTTAATCCCCTTTATTTATTCCCTCCTTACTCACCCACCATTTATTTTTTATTTTTTCAAGTTTTTATTTAAATTCTAGTTAGTTAACATATAGTATAGTACTAGTTTCAGGAGGAGGATTTAGTGATTCATCACTTACATACAACACCCAGTGCTCATTACAACAACTGCCCTCCTTAATACCACTTTTAATGACTGAATGTTATTCAGAACATGAAAAGTACATAATTTGTTTTACACCCATTATACTAATGAACTTTTAGGTTGATTCCAAAGTTCTGGTTAAAGCATAACAATGAAGCTTCTTGGATATGTCTTTCCATATTTAATAATATCTTCTTAGGATAAATCTTAGAAATGGAGTTGGTATTTCAAAGGAGGCTAGCTTAAACTCAGCCATCATTTACATAAACTTCCCCTAATTCACTCTCGACCGGCTGAGTTATTTGTCTCTACTACATGCACCAACTGTGACGATGCCTATACATATAGACTTTCAGAGGGCAGGGGCCATAACAACTTTATATCCTCAATACTTGGTATTTAATAAATATTTGTTAATTTGAATTATTGTTATTGACAAAATATAAAGAAATAACTTAGATCCATAAGTATTAGAATCATTACGAATACATTTAGGTAATAGAATGGTTGTGAGACACTGTAAGGCTCCAAAGATTCTCTGGGATATATCTGAGATGAAGCTACCCCACTTTGGAGAGATTTTAACTGTTCTAAAAGACACAAAGACATAATGAAGCAAATCAGTAGTATAAGTGGTATTAATGATATAAATGTTCATAGATCACTATAGTCAAAATTTCTCTATATATAATTTCTAGTTTGGAATTCTACCCTACTTATAGAAACACAGATACAACTGAATCTCTTATAATATATTCATAAGAGTTTTTGATCCTTTGATCCTTTTGCATGTGGGCCAAAGCTAGGTGCTACGGACTGAATTGTGTCTCCACAGAATTCATATGTTGAAGCCCTAACCCCCACAAGGTAATGGTATTTGAAGAGGGGACATGGGAGGTAATTAAGCCTAGATGAGGTCATAGAAATGGGGCCCTTTGGGGATTAGTTTCTTTATCAGAGAGAAGACAGAAAACAGAGGAACCTGTCCTCACTCTTTCCCTTTGTCTCCCTCTCTTCCTCTCCGTCTTCATCTCCCATTTGAGGACAGAGTGAGAAAGAAACCATCTGCAAGTTTTGAAGAAAGCTCCCACCAGAACCCAACCATGCTGGCATCCTGATCTAGGACTTCCAGCTTCCAGAACTGAGAGAAATGATTTTCTGTTATTTAAGCCATCCCGTTTATTGTACTTCGTTGTGGTAGCCCACACTGACTAAGAAGCTACAGAAAATAAGAGTACTGAAATAAACTTTTTCACTGATCCTGGTACCTAGGCTGACTGAATGTGTATTTGGATATCTGTTTAATAATTACAAATGAGATGAGGTGTCCAGGGTTCCCTTTTCTCCACAACCTCACCAACATTTATCTCTTGTCTTTTTAACAATAGTTATTCTAACAGGTGTAAGGTGATATCTCATTGTGGTGTTGATTTGCATTTTCTGATGGTTACTAATGCTGAACACCATTAATGTACCTGTTGACCATTTACTTGTCTTCTTTAGAAAAATATCTATTCACTTTCTCTGTTTATTTTTTAATTGCATTGTTTATTTTTGGTGAGGATGTGGAGAAAAGGGAACCCAGTTGCACTGCTTGTGGGAATGTAAATTGGTTCAGCCACTATGAATAACAGAATGGAGGTTTCTTAAAGAGTTAAAAATAGAACTATCATATGGTCCAACAATCTCACCTTTGGGTATATACCCAAAGGAAATGTAAACAGGATTTCAAAAAGATATCTGCACTCCCATGTTTATTGCAGCATTCGTCACAAAAGCCAAGATATGGAAACAGTCTCAGTGTCTCTCAACAGATGAATGGATAAAGGAGATGAGACACACGTGTATACACACACACGTACATACATGTATCAACTGACATATATATTCATACATATGAATATTAAATGTTATATATACACCTGTATGGATATTGAATTACAAATATATGATTTATACATAATATTATGATATTTATATTTTTATATAGAGTATTATTCAGCCATGTGAAAGAAGAAACCCTGACGTTTGTGACAACATGGATGGACCCTGAGGGCATTATGCTAAAAGAAATGTCACACAAAGAGAAATACTGTATAGCTTCTAAAAGAATCTAAAAGAGCTGAACTTATAGAAACAGTAAAATGGTGGTTACTGGGGACTAGTGTGTGGAGAATTGAGAAGGTGTTGGTAAAAGAGTACAAAGTTGTAGTTAAAAGATGAGTAAGTTAGGGTTACTGGGAAGTGGGAGGGTAGGGATAGGGTGGATGGGTTATGGACATTGGGGAGGGTTTGTGCTTTGGTGAATGCTGTGAAAGATGTAAGCCTGATGATTCACAGACCTGTACCCCTTGGGCAAAGAATAAAAATAAAATTAAAAAAAAAAGATGAGTAAGTTCTGGAGAGCTAATGCACATCACTGTGATTATAGTTAACAACACTGTATTCTATACTTGCAAGTTGCTAAGAGACTGGGTCTTAAACATTCTCACCACAAAAAAGAAATCAAAATTATGTGATGTGATGGAGATGTCAGTTAACACAATGGTGGCAATCATACTGCAATATATGACTGGATCAAAGCTACACGTTGTACACCTTAAACCAACACAATGTTATATGTAAATACATCTCGATTTAAAAAAACAGTACCTAGGACATGAAATCATTATTCCAGGGGTTTGGTAATATTTTATTTTTTTCTTTGCATTTTCATATAATTTTAAATTTCATAAATATTTATAGATAACCAATATATGCCAGATACTCTAGGAGTTAAAGAGGTACCTATAAAAAATGCCTCCCTACAGTAGGTTTAAATACAGTAAGCTAAATGTAATATGTTTCTTTCATTCAACCAATAAAAATGTTTATTAAACTTTTAGCTATGTATAGGTCCTATACTAAATATACTCCCGGCCAATTAGACCTTATAATTTAGTGAAAAGACAGACTTAATTACAAAAACAATGCATTATTATAAACTATAAAAAGTGTGATGAAGAAAATGTCTAACAGATAGACTGGATCTAATATAAATTGATAAATCAAGGGAGAGCTACTAATGAAGATAAGAATAAGATGAACAGCATTACTACTACACAAAATCAAATAACACATACGTAACAGGAGGAGTACAAAAAATGTGATACTATTTTAAAAGGGACAGATCAGACTTAGGTTTTATGCAGTAAGGAAACATTTCTGTAATTCTGATGAACACTGTCATATTTGACAAGAGTCTTGAAGTATGCATATAATTTCAGTAAGATGGGTAGAAGAGCATCTAAAGAATGAGTCTGCATAGATAAACCAACTTAATTGGAAAAGTGTGGGATAAATTTTAAAAACATCAGGCAGTTGAAATCTCACTTATGTAGAGAAATAATGGCATCTCGGACAAGCCTAGAGCAGATTGCTAGAAACCTAGGACATCATGATAGAGTTTTTGTCATACAGTTTAGAAGATCAGAGAAAATACATGAAGAAAAGAAGCAATATTGGCATCAGAGGAAAAGAGAATTTTGTGATAGAGAAGAACCTGACATTGCTTACTGAAAAGTTATCAATGACTTACAGTTTAAAATAGTAGGATCTTTGCAGAAATGTGATTAAAACAATAACCTATCAGGTGGATCCAACACTGTGAGCAAAAAGGTAAAAGTTTAAAATGGCAGGTTATGTCTAAATAAGTGAGCCACATATATATAGAGAGAGACACAAACTGGTTAAGACTCACAACACTGAATTATATCATTCTCCATCACTTTTAAGCAATACTTAACCTCTCTGTCCCTAATTTCTTCATCTGTAAAATAAACGTAATTATAGTATTTAACCCAAGGGTTGTCTGCAAATTAAATAAATACCCTTAACACTCTTGGAAGAGTACTTAGCAAGTAGTATAAATTGCTAGTTATTTATTATGTCAGAAGGAATTCCACTTTAATCAACAGAAAACATGAAGGAAAAGTTCAGCAACATTTCTTAATTCCAACATACATATATCTATCTACTTCAGACACTGTTCCAGATGTGGAGATCAAACAGTAACAAGAATAAAAAAATTACTGTCCTCATAGAACTTATATTGGAGTAAGGGAGACAGTAAAATGCAATATGAAAACAAGCACTGTAGTACCAGACAGTTCTAAGTAATATAAAAAATGAAAAAGAGGGCGCCTGGGTGGCTCAGTGGGTTAATGCCTCTGCTTTCGGCTCAGGTCATGATCTCAGGGTCCTGGGATCGAGGCCCACATCGGGCTCCCTGCTCAGCGGGGAGCCTGCTTCCCCCTCTCTCTCTCTCTGCCTGCCTCTCTGCCTCCTTATGATCTCTCTCCCTCTGTGAAATAAATAAATAAAATCTTTAAAAAAAAAATGAAAAAGACTAATGAGATAATATTAATATTAAAGTCTGTGAATGAATCTCTGAGGAAGAAATTTTAAGCAGGGACCTAAATGAAATGAAATTTGTCTATGCAAATATTTTGATATAAATTATTGCAGACTCAAGGAACAGAAAGTGCTAATGTCTGGAATGAGAAAAGCAAAAAACAGATTGGCATAATTAGGTGATGGCAAGAAGACCTGCATGGCTAAAGCAACATGGTAGAGAAGGAAGGCAGACAGAAGGTGAAAAGAGAGATCGGGCCTAAGTCCACATCATTACATGATTTTGTGGACCCTCTTAAGGACTTGACATTATTGATAAGGGTAATAGGAAATCACCAGAAAATTCTGAGGAGTGGATCATGATCTGAAACGTATTTCTAAAATATGATTTAAGAAAATTTTAGTTTGCGGGGCGCCTGGGTGGTTCAGTGGGTTAAAGCCTCCACCTTCGGCTCAGGTCATGATCTCAGGGTCCTGGGATCAAGCCCCGCATCTGGCTCTCTGCTCGACAGGGAGCCTGCTTCCTCCTCTCTCCGCCTGCCTCTCTGCCTACTTGTGATCTCTCTCTCTGTGTCAAATAAATAAATAAAATCTTAAAAAAAATATCATCCACAACAACAAGGGAAACAAGAAATCAAGAAGAAAATTTCCATTTGTTGTGAAACTAGGCAATAGTTAACTCCTCAAACTACAGAATAGTAGAAATGCTTCTGAAATATAGTGAATATAAAAACCAGCATATGAAGCAGAAGGCAAAAAGAAAACTGCAAGGCCAGAAATTTCAGCAAGAGCCAGTAAAGTTGTTTCTCAAACATGAATGCAAACATTCAGGTGTCAAAACCTATTTCACGTTCACCAAAGCAGGAATGGGGGGTGTATGTCAGAGGTGGATGACACTCTGGAATCAGCTCCATTCTAAGAAGCAAAAGAGATTCTTCTAGATAAGAAATCATACTGAAAAGTCATATTTTCAAAGAGCAGTCTCCACAGCTGTGTGAAAGGACGTGAAACTTTTCTTCTACCCCTAAAATCTTGGGTATAAGTAAACCTCCACCTAGCCTGAAATATAGCTTTGGCCAAGCACCTACATGAATTTCTTGCTAATTAATGGCTTGGGGTAATTAAACTTTTATGAAAATAAGCAAACAAAAATCAACAAACACATAACCTACAAAAAAATAATTTTTAGGGGCACCAGTGTGGCAGAGAGGGTTGTTTCCACCTCTTGGTTTCTGGCCCAGGTCATGATCTCAGAATCCTCAAATCCTCAGAATCCTGCACGGGGCTCCGTGCTCAATACAGAGTCTGTTTCAAATGCTTTCTCCCTCTCCTTCTGCCCTTCCTGCTCATGCTCTGTCTCTCTAAAATAAATAAATAAATATTAAAAAATAATCTTTAAAAAATAGGGAAATTGAAGGAAGAGAACAAGAAAAAAAATGACAGTTAAACCACCCTATGAAATTACTGCATCATGGTAGATAATCTAACATTTTCTATGAATTGTAAAAATTAATACAAATGTATCGATGGAGTATAAGCACAAACCAGTATTTTACCATCTTAAGGAAGAAATGGTAAGACAACGGAAGGAAATGTAACGTGAGGGACACCTGGGTGTCTCAGTGGTTTAAGCCTCTGCCTTTTGGCTCAGGTCATGATCTCAGGGTCCTGGGGTTGAGCCCCACATCGGGCTCTCTGCTCAGCAGGGAGTCTGCTTCCCCCTCTCTCTCTTCCTGCCTCTCTGCCTACTTGTGATCTCTTTCTCTCTGTCAAATAAATAAAATCTTTTAATAAAAATAGGAAATGTAATGTGATTCCTTTAAGGCTTTGAAAGATAGTGGAATAAAATGATAAAACTTATCAAAAAGATATGCAGGATAGAAACTGGGCAAAAATAAATACAAGTTTTTAAAAAAGGAGTTAAAAAGGATTATGAAGAAAGTGATAGACATAAAAAATAAGGAGATAACAATCAAAAGGAATATAGAGAATAAGAAATGGCCAAAGAAATGTAAGATTTTTGAAAGCTGAAAAGGGATTATGGAGAAAACAGTAAATGTGAAAGATACATAAAAGGAGCCAATATTTGTATAAGTGCATTCCCACTAAACAAAAATATTGGAACAAAGCTAATATTTCATAATATAAAGGGCTTGAATCTTCGTATTAAAAAAGGGGTATCTTATCCCAGGGAAAACTCAGCCCAAACTATCAACATTGAAGTATACTCTGGTAAATTGACATTAAAGACAACATCCTATAAAAGATGCTATATACAGAGTCGGGCCAAAAAAGAAAAAATCCTTTACACTGAGATTAAGAGGGAAAAGGTCTAATCTTGGAATTCTTCTGAATAGTTTCGATTATGAAAATAAAATGGAAAAATAAAAATGCTCAACAGAAGGAACTATGATCCAAGGAGTTTATACTAAGTCAAATAATTTTCAAGAATAAAAATAATAAAATATTTTGAATATACAAAAAATATTTGATGAACTGTTTCTGATGTAAGTGCTAAGCAATTAACCTCAGCTGGCCAAAAGACTATTATAAAGGTCTCTGGGAAAGGAGTGGAGGGGGGTTCTGTGGAAATATTTGTACATTTATCTGTACATGTAAATGTGAGGTTTGTGGGGAAGGAACAGAAGGTATGCGTTGTATGCCTTAATGCAGAAATGCCATAAGTACCAAATTTAGAGGAAAGAGCAATGAAAGCAGGAGATATGCTTATTCCTCACCTTTCTGATAATAGCTAACATCAAAAAGATAGAGCTTATAAAAATTCTCAAATTAGTACATTTAAATTCACTTAATTTTTAAAAGAGAAACATTTCCACAATGGTTTTCAAAAGGATCCTAATTCTTTGTTGTTTATAAGAGATAAACCTGAAGCAAACTGATTCATAAAGATTTTTTTAAATGTACAGAAATATAGGCAATTGAAGCATAAAAAAATGTAGAATTCACTACCGATAATAAGCAAGGGTAAATTCAGGCCAAAAAAGCATTCACAGGGACAAATCAGGGCTCTCTACAATATTAAGTGATACAAATAATATAGCAGACAAAATAGTTATGAATATCAACATATCAAATAAGAGTTTCAACACGCATTAACAAATCTATAGAAAATACAAGGAGAAAAAGAAACATAGTAGTAGTGGATATTTAATTTCACCTTTCTGGACCATTAACACCTCAAGGAAAAAACAGAACACTTAAAGATATAAGATAAAATTAAAAAAAGTTTTAAAAAATGGTAAGTCTGAGTCTCAAACTCATCATCACTGGTTCCAGAGACTAATCTCTCAACCAGCATCCTGTATTGTGATTCTAGAGTGCCTCTTGGCTGAAGCAGATAAATATATATTTTTACATTTGAAGAGGAGATGGAAATTTTTCTCCTGATTAAAACAAGAAACAAGTGAAATTGGTAGCTGTTAGAGGTTTAAGGGGAAAAAAAAGAACAACTGCTGGAATAATTTTTTGAAAGAGCAATACACTGCAGTAATGAGCAGGTTAGTGTGATTAGCAGTAGTGCTAAGCCTATTTCAGGTCAGTTGGAATGATACAGGGTACTGGATGATTCCCAGAATCCAAGAGCAGAAAGTAAGGGCAGCCAGGACCCAGAAAAGCTACTCAGGCTATTACCAGCTCTGTAACTATGGAGAGTCTCACAGAGCAACCCACCAATCCCCCCCACCTTGAGCTTTATTTCACCGTATTGTTCTCTACAGACTGCCTTGTTCTGTCCCATTTGCACAAAGTGCAGTAATGGCTGCCAAATTCCTGCCCTACTTGACTACCCAGTTTAGACACCAAATTAAGACTGATTAGGGTTCCTATAACTCTACTGTAGATTCCAGGGAAAGAGAATCTAATTACTATCATTTAGGTCATGAAGTCATGGTTATCCCACACTAATCTGGTAGGATGTAGGGCAGAATCGGGTAATTAAAAAAAAAAATTGGCTGAAATTGAGGAACTCCAGCAGTCTACTGTTAAGTATCAGTCCCATTCTGCATGTGGTCATTTAAGAAATTTACTCAAGTTCAATTTAAAAATTATACCCAGGTTGTCTATTCATATGTCCGTGCCCTCAATGATGCCATCACATTCTGTTTAAATGTTGTCTATGTAGCACAAGCTAAAACAAAGTATTTTTTTTACCCAAAACAGTTAATCACATTTTTAATCCATGGAGATATAAGTATCATAATGAAGAGAATTCAACATATAGAGTGTTTTGTGGGTGTTGGGCATGTGTCAGAATGGGATAGTTCATAAGAGTATGTGTGCTTTCCCTTAGGCTGATGTATTACAACATTTCTAGGTTGCTTCTGGGAATCAGCAACTGAGTTAAATTGAAATAGAGTGGGAATAGTGGATGTTCTGCCAAACCTCAAGTAAAATGTTAACATTGTGGTTTTATAACTTTAGCCAATGTCTATTTTTTCCTAAAATATAAAGCACAATAAAATTACTATTTTATTTCAAAAAGAAAGATTCTGAAGTCAAATAAACTCTTTAATTATGTTACTAATCCTCTATACTTCTAAAATAACACTGTGCTACTTAATTTTTAGAAAAGAGGTTCACATTATAATAGACATAGCAAGTTTTAATGCTACCATTAATAGAATTAAAATATTTCATTGTAATAAATTAGAAGATAAAAGACAATTATTTTGTTTATAGGAAAACTGCTTGAGTATGGCACCCATTCCCAAAATAATCTCAATTGAACCAAGTAAAGACTGCACCACATGTGCAGAAAAAATGGACTAGACTGGTTTTTAGCACCTTTAAGAATAATGGCACTAAACAGAGCATTTAATTAGATCCAAATTTTCTGTATTCTTGGTGCAAGAGTGTGCATTAGAAAATAGGAAACCATTTGAATTCTCTTTAAAACTGTAGGTACTATTTTCTCCTTTATATTTTCTTCAATATGTGTTTGAATAAGTGATTTTTTTGTTTTTGTTTTATCTTAATAAGCAAAGTTTCTATTGGATATTGAACTTGAAACTTCCAGGTCAGGCTCAAAGGAAAGAAGTCAAGACTAGAGTTGTTGACCTAGATGGAGCTGAAGATACAGCAGTGGATGAAACAACACAGGCTGAGTAAAAATTAAATAATAAAATTAAATTAAATAATAAAATAAAATTAAATAAATAAAACTTAGACAAATGTATAGTGAAAAGATGCACAGAAGGAAAGTATGTTGGAAAGATATGCATTTCTCACACTTAAACTAAGAGAAAGTGTTGCCGTAAATTCTGTTTGATTTTCTGATATACTCTGTGTGGCAAGGAAAAAAAAATCCTTTTAAAAGTCAAATTTTGCTTCATATTCAAGTTACCTATTTTGAAATAAGAATACGAATAAAGTCATGGCTCCATGTTAGTTAATCACAAATAAATGAAGGAGAAAGATCAACATCAAGTATAAACCTTATAAAAGGTTTACAAGCTGTCTGGGATATCAGTCAACTTAGAAAAAGATAGGAGGGCGCCTGGGTGGCTCAGTGGGTTAAAGCCTCTGCCTTCGGCTCAGGTCATGATCTCAGGGTCCTGGGATCGAGGCCCATATCGGGCTCTCTGCTCAGCGGGGAGCCTGCTTCCTCCTCTCTCTCTGCCTGCCTCTCTGCCTACTTGTAATCTCTCTCTGTCAAATAAATAAATAAAATCTTTAAAAAAAAAAAAAAAAAAAAAAAAAAAAAAGAAAAAGATAGGAACCGTTGAGATAAAAAGGCTTATTCATAGGTGGCCCCAGTCATCCCTATGACTTGAAAATTAATACCTACACTGTTTTCAGTAAGTTAGCGAATCCTCAATATCAAAATTTAAAACAGTTTTCACATGGTAATTCATGGAAGCAGGTAAGATTAAGCACTGAAAATTTCTAGAAATAGAAAAAAAGTGGATTTTAAGTAGAAAATCTGTTACAAACAAAAAGGGCACAATGAAGCTCATTATCTATAGATTTTATATTTCCATAATAGTTGATTCAATCAGAAAACATCAATACTTTCCAAGAATATTTTTTTCTATTTTAAACAGGAATTTAAAAAATTAACTACTTTATGTATTTGTCATTTTTATTTCTATTTAGAGATATGTTTTATAAGTAAAGTAAGATTGTTTATATTTAAGATTATATTTAATATATTTATATTATGTATAAGTAACATTAAGCTTATCAGGATAGAATATATCATTGTGCATCACCTTAATAAACTTCCATAAACAAACATTTTTTTGATTATTTACCTTTGCTTCATTCTTAGTTTTTAAAAAGCAGTTTTGCAAACCTTAATATAAAGTAAATTAATTTGAACATTAGTTTCCAAGCATATACTCATTCTGTGAAAAGAGACAGTCTAGAAAAACACAACCTTCACTCTTTAAGAGTGAATAACTATAAAAAGTAAACTCAGAAACGATCCATAAGTACACTTACTAGTAAATGGAGAAATAATATTTGGTAGGTCCAAAGAATGAGACACTATCTGGCAATGAAAAGGTACTACAATATGGATAAACCTCAAACACAATATGCTACGTTAAAGAAGCCAGACATAGAAGACTACATGCTGTATGATTCCATTTATATGAAATGTCCAGAAAAGGCAAATATAGAGAGACAGAAAGTAGATTAGTGGTTGACTTGAGTCAGGATGAGAAATGAGAGTGACTCTAAATAGACACAAAATTTCTCTTTGTGGTGATGGAAAGGTTCTAAAATGCAGTTGTGGGAGAGCTGCTCAAACAGTAAATGTTCTAAAAGTCACTGACCAATATACACCGAAAGCTGATGAATTTTTTTTTTTTTTTTTTTTTAAAGATTTTATTTATTTATTTCACAGCGGGAGAGAGATCACAAGGAGGCAGAGAGGCAGGCAGAGAGAGAGGGGGAAGCAGGCTCCCTGCTGAGCAGAGAGCCCGATGTGGGCCTCGATCCCAGGACCCTGAGATCATGACCTGAGCCGAAAGCAGAGGCTTTAACCCACTGAGCCACCCAGGCGCCCAGCTGATGAATTTTATGGTATGTAAATTATACCTCAATAAAGCTATTTAAAGGGGGACTTCAATATATAAGCATGTATGGTTTCCAGAGACTAAAATAAAAAATACCCTCTGCCAGAAAAAAGTAACCTCATAGGAAAACACAAATCTCACTTTCTAGTTGGTGTCAATTTGTAAAAGTACCAAATCTGATGCACAATAATAGTTTTAAAATAATATGAAAGATGGGGAGCCTGGGTGGCTCAATCGGTTAAGCTTCTGGTCTTCGGCAGGTCATGATTCTGGGATCCTGGTGTGGATCCCCAAGTCACTGGGCTCCCTGCTCAGTGGGGAGTCTGCTTGTTCCTCTCCCACTGCCCCTCCCCCATGCTTGTGCGCTTTCTCTCTCTCAAGTAAATAAAATCTTTGAAAAAAAAAAAAGATGGGAAAATAGTTGAAAAAAATAGCCTGGTGGGTATTCAGGAGGGCATGAATTGCATGGAGCACTGGGTGTTATACACAAACAATGAATCTTGGAACACTACATCAAAAACTAATGATGTACTATATGGTGACTAACATAAGACGACAACAACAAAAAATGTTTCCTTAGAAAAATAAAATAAAATAATAAAATATATGAAAGACTAAAGTTCAGAGCAGTTTGAATATGCCCACCCACGAGTGAAAAATGAAGGGTGGTTACATGGACCAGCAAGATGCCACATGCAAAACATTTATCTAATGATAATTTAACATGCATTTAATTATACAGTCTATATACCCTTCTAATCCTCTAAAAGCATCTCCTAAATAACTACTAAATTTTGCCATCCTTTAATCCTATAATTCTTACAATTATAAAACATTCTGAAGGACTGAATATTTCAAATCAACAGTTAAATATAATGCAATAGTCAAAATTTTCTATAAGACTTTAAAAGTTTAATATAATAAAGTTTGATATATGTCCACTTGAGCCATTAAAATTCCAATCAATCAAAGGAGCATTATACTTTCCCCCCTGCTTTTCTCATTTTATTGCAACAAAAAATATCAAGTGCATTTATAACTTAGAAGTGGTTTCAGTGACCCACAGCAAAAGACTAAGGGTTGCAATAATTGTTTTGACATTAATAATGTTTTCGAGGCACAAGTGTTTTGTTCTTTTCTTTGTTTGTTTTATAATTGTTTTTGCTTCTCCTGGAAAAAGAAAATTGATCATTCTCTTGTCTGAATTCTGACTTGTCTCTTACATTACAGAGCTTGAAAAAACCTTAAGGTAATATTTCAACAGCATCCTCACAATAACTTCACTATTTTTGTTTCTCTTATCCAAAGACTGAAGTACTAGATAAAATTAAAAAGAATGACAAAGCATTTTTTTCATACTTATCCATGATTCTTTTTATTGCATCTATGTAGTAAAAAAAATACATAGATGAATATACCTTAGAAATGATCCTTTAATAAGTAATAAAAATGATTTATTGCTGGATTTTGCCTCATGAATGTGTAAGGTAAAATTCTAGTACATAGTGTATGTACACCAACATGTCTATGTTTACATCTCTGCTGGGCTGCCAATGAGTAGCCAGATCTGCCAGTCCACGTTAGAGCATGGGTCTGAGGCTCACTGTCTTTTCCTTGTGTCTTCATCAATTTTCCTGTTGTCTGTATCTGCTTGCCTCTCTTATCTGCCTGCCTATTCATTCATGTCTCTCTGTAGTATGTTGCCTGTCCCTGTGTATTGGTCTGTCCATCCCTGCCCCATTGTCAGTTCTGATCTGTCAATCTCTCTCTACATTTATTTGTCAGCCTGTCCCTGTATGCATATCTGTTGGTCTCTATATATCTGTATGCAGGTATATATGTGACAGTCTATGATTCTATATGTACCTAGGTGCAGATTAAAAATTTTCCTTTAGTCCAGATTGAGTCTGTACTCTACCCTATGAACTATGTGGGTATTGACCAAAGGTTTGGAGATAGCTAGAAGGAGTTTCAAAATGAAAATGAAAGTTTTAACTAAAGCCTAATACTCTCTCAGAGTAACAACTGCTCTCAGAGTCAAAAGAGAATATATAAGAACTTAAACATTTCAGAGAATTGTTTTTATGGGAATATCCCAGTTCTCAGCATTATTCTCAACATCCAGGCTACTCTCACCCCTGTTGACAACCTAAAAATAATTTTCTTTTTGTCAATGCAAACCTTCATTTCTTCATGTAAATTCCACCAATTCTCATAAAGATTTCCCTTTCCTAAAATATTCCCAAGTTTTACCCCACAAGAATAATCCAAAGGAGGAAAAAAAAAAGAAGTCCTGGTAGAACATTTTCTAAACAGGTGCCTGGGTGCCTCAGAGGGTTAAAGCCTCTGGTTTCAGCTCAGGTCACGATCTCAGGGTCCTGGGATCAGATTGAGCCCCACATCGGGTTCCCTGCTTGGCAGGGAGCCTGCTTCCTCCTCTCTCTGCCTGCCTCTCTGCCTACTTCTAATCTCTCTTTCTCTAATAAATAAATAAAATCTTAAAAAAAAAAAGAACACTTTCCAAAGTTTAAGTTATTTTGTGAGGAATAACACTAAGTAAAAGGAAGGTGAGAAAGAACTGCAAGATAACCCAGGGTGGTTTTCAATGCTCTAATTCCTATATATTTCAAGGTCCACTTGCTGGTGAGGTGAGAAGATAAATCTCAATATCCTGCCTGTGAACTAAAGATCTGTTTTTCAAATATCTCATGGGTGATTCTTAGAAGAAAACACAAACAGACATGACACACAGACATACACATAAACACCTTCACACACACATTCACATGGCTACTCACATACTTCTTAAAAAAATTTAGAGTAAATATAAATTCATATTAAAGAAAAACAATTCCAGAACAATAGAATGCCCATAGTTATCCACCTGTCCCCAAAAATATAACCAAAGAAAGTTTACTTTGGTTTTTCCCTGCAATGTTCAGGGGCCTAATAGAACCTAAAATAACAAGACCCATTGCAATAGTTTTCTTAATAATAGTGCTTTGTTAAGATTCTACATATACACATGCATATTTTAATTACTAGACATTATGATTCAAAGCTGAAACTATTAAAATTGCTTATTTACTTTGATAGAATTTGGCAAGTGATGGACAACCTTCTACTTTGTGATGATTATATTTCTCATATCAGATGTAGACATCGGACAATATCACAAAAATATTTTTGTAGTAATAAAGTGACAGAAGACTAATTTATGAAGTAGGTCAACTGTACTTACATCGCATGGTAGTAGTGGCCTATTTTTCCTGTCACAGATGTTCTACCAAATTCAGATATGGCTAGAAAATATGATTCAGTTTTACAGAAACAATGAAGGCATATCAGATGTATTGATGAAATTAAAAAGGACAATCCAGGAATTCACACAACACAGAACGTATGCTTCTTAGAATTAAAGCAGAATTGCCACCTGGTGAAGTTTTCCTTTGAACAGGCCATTCTTTGAACACATTCAAACTGAGTACCTGTTGATTCCATGAAAATAACTAGAAATAATACAGTATTTATACCCAGGAGTCAGTTTGGTTATTCATTGTTTCCCCATATAATATGAATTATTAAATTAAGCATTAATTTACTTAAATACAAAATTAAATGTGAAATTCCTATGAGCTTCAAAATTATACTGTTTTGTTCTTTAGGTTTTCTTTGATAAACCTAACCTCTTTAACTATACTCATTCACCATATGATATTTTGAAGACCAAAAAAAAGTCTTAAAAAGATAAGTCATGAACTCCATAAGACAAACAGAAATTGCATAATTAATTAGAAAACCATCATGCCTACTACATTCACATAAAAATACAGGATTAAAATAAGCACTGCATCATTTCCCTTCTCTTTCACTTGAATTGCTGTTTGATAGTATTTTCAATATTTTCATAGCTGTTCTTACAGTAAATGTAAAACTCTGCCATGAGCTGAGAGCTTTATAGTATAGTGGCTAAATGCAAGGCTCTGAGCCTAAGATTCTCATCCAAACCTTGGTTAACCACTAAGCTACTTATGCTAAAATAACCACAGTCACTTGCTTCATCTCTCTGTCTCGATTTCCACATCAGAGAAATTATTATAATAGCAGTTACCTTGCAAAGCTATTGGTAGGATTTACATGAGAAAATATATGTTGTGTTTAGAATAGTCTTTAGCCCACAGAATGTACTCAACAGATGCAAAATGCTATTATTAATATTTTTTCATATGCCATTCTAACTTTAGGGCTATACGGGGTCCATTAAGACTGAAGATAATAAGCTCTATAAATATCCACATCAATTTGAGGAATTTGGAAAGATTTTGGCAGAAGAAAAGAATATAGTTACATTTTTAGACTAAAAATCAGTGGTTATCTGCAAAGTGACTACCTTAAACATGGAAGTCTAGGGTGATATTTTCCCCAAACTTCGGAAGGTCTTTCTGTTCTAGAACGTGGTTTGGAAAACTATGCTCATGGCCAAATACGGCCCCTAAAAGCATTTGTTTTTTTATTTTTGTTTGTTGTTTTTGTTTCACATTTTTAAAGGGGTGAATAAGGACAAGGAGAGAAAGGGAAGGAATACGTGACAGAGAGCTTATGGAGCCCCAAAATCTAACGTGTTTACTCTATTAGTTTTATAGGGCTGTTGGAACAAAGTACCACAGACTGGGTGGTATAAACAACAGAATTTTTTTTCCTCACAATTCGGGAGGCTAAAAGCTGAGATCAAAGTGTCAGGAGAGTTGGTTTCTTTTGAGGCCTATTTCCTGGCTTATAGATAGATGTCTTTTCCCGCTGTCTTTACATGGTTTCCCCCCCATATGTGTGTGTGTCTGTTTCCTCTTCTTATAAGGACATCAGTCAAACTGGGTTAGGATTTACCTTAATGACCTCATTTTAACTTAATCAGTTCTTTGTAAAACACTGTTTTCAAATACACTCACACTGTGAGTTACTAGGAGTTAGAACTCCTAGACACAAGGAGGGTATCACTAAGCTCAGAGATACCTGTTTTCCCTTTAAGATAGGTTGAGGAAAAACACCTCAAGGAATTGGGAGCTAAGCTGTTTAAGGCAAGGTCAAAGGGGCAGGGTTGACTTAATTAAAATATTTACTTAGAGGAAGCCAGAGGCAGAGGAAGAATATAGGTGAACACATATCTTGGTTCCCCAAAGGGGGTCAGATAATCACAGTGAATAACAGGAAGCCCAATATCAGGGATAGGCCTGAAGATGGTGATGTTGTGATAACTATACCTACACTTAGTACCATTTTTTAGTATTTACATCAACAAGCCCCTATAGTATGATCTTATGATATTTTGTCACTCATTCCACACAACCATATGAATGTTACTACTACCCTCCCACACACATTTACAGATTAGAAACTTAGTTGGAATTAGGACACAGGTTCTAATCTCCTTAGGTACTCAGTCAAAATATCCAAAGTTTGCAATCAAACAGCAACAGAACAAGAAATTCAAGGGTCTTATAGAGAATGATGTCAGATGCCTAAACCCTCACTTTATAGGTGAGTAGGTCGATTCATTGATTTTAAGACAGGATTGGCACTGACAACAGATACTGACTCAAAAAAAAAAAAAAAAGAAGAAGAAGAAAAGAGAAGGGAAGAGAAGAGAGAACAGCTTTTCAGCAGTTACTTGCTTTTGTGTCCACATTTTGATCTAGTCATAATGTGCAAGCTAATTTCCTGTAACACATTTTCAAAATAATTACTTGGTGATTCCCTTTTATAAAGAGGACATTTGTACATCTGTTTCCAAATTCCAGTAAAAGACATATGAAAGACATATGATGCTTAATTTACCTCTCCATATAACTCAAATATTAAAGTAGGTTTTCTATATATGCTTAACTCAATATGAAATGTATCTGAGAAACTCAAACTCAGAATTTTTCAGCAGTCTCGTGACCTAAAGAAAGCAGTTTCTAGCTTGGATTTGCATACTATTTTTATAAAGATTCAAACTCACAGTTAAGGTCAACATCTGGCTGGATTGAACATTCACATTTAACAGTTTCATTTTCATTAAAAAATGCTCAGCATTTTTTCAAAGCAAAAGATGTCTTTTGTTTTCATAAAGGTATTCATATATTTGCTTTGTTCCTTGAAGGGATAGTTTGTATGCTTAAACTACTCTGTGCAGTTAGAATTTGAGGCCACCTCACTAGACAAGCCACTGTGGCAAAATAAAATGCAAACAAAAAGGGTAAAGGCCACAAGATAATGAGCAAGAGGGTTTACTGGCTTGTCTTCTATTTCCATATCTTTTGGGAGAAGGGAAAATGGGAATATGCAATACAGTTCTATCTGCTTTCTCTGGTAAGGTATGGTTGAAAATTTAGCCGTTTGATAGCCATAGAGAATATGCCAAGCTATTTCTCAAGCTAATCTTAATTTCTAATTTCATCTGTGTATAGAGTACTTCTATAGAGTACGTTAGTGCTGAGCAATAATGACACCATCAATACATTATTTTAATTACAAGCCTGTTAAACAATGGATCTATGATAATGCACATATACTCATACACATTCATACACACACATACATCATTGAAGAAAGAGGAGTCAAGTTAGTTTCAATTGGTACGTTCTGTACGTGAGACTCTATGATACAATGCATTCAGAAATAAATACTGTTTATCAAATATATGCTGTCCACACAATATGAGTTTGTCAGTTAATGTGTGATCTCTACTACTCACAAGAATCTAAAAAGTAGATAACACTATCTCTATTAGATACCTAATAGGGAGACCAATTAACTTACACAAACTTGCTTAACACATTTAAATCTTGTTTTCCTTATCCTCAATCCAATGTTCTGCCTATGAAGACACACTGGCCTATGGAGTAGAGTGAAGAGAATATTTGAATACAATTGGATGATAAGTCTGGAATCCACAGTAAAGCTGAATGCAAATCATTGACTGAATACAGGATATTTCATGTCTTACATGTGCATAAGCAGCCACTTAAAAGCCAGACTTAATTGCCTTCCTCTGTGGGCACCAATTAGAAGTCCTGAAATATTAATAAGCTGGCTGATTTAAGAGAAAATACCATTATGTACTTTCTTCCTACATCTTGCTCTGAAACACCAAACAGATCATGGGCACTCAATAAATATTAAATATTTAAGAGCAACTAATAAAATGAAATTATAGTAATATATTTTGCAATGAACTCACCATTAGATGAAGTAAAACAAGTTTTAGCACTAGACCTGGGAGTTGAGCAGATTTAGATAGCTGGGTAAGTGAATGAACCCTATAGGGAGGCAAGAGACACTAGCATGATATGGTAGAAAAGGTTAATAAGAAGTCAGAGCAATAAAAAATTTTATTGCAATTTAACAACTTAAACTGCCCCTTCTGATTTTCATATTTGTTCTATTCATCTAACATCCAAAATATAAATTAAAGGATATATTACTAAGCTGTTGTCATATATTTCCTATGCTCGAATAAATAAATAAACAGTGTTAAATCACTTTAGCTTTGACATTCGTAAGTCAGTGAATTATAAAATTCTGAGACACTCAGGAGTGTATGCAATTTCAAAGAGCATACTTCTGTAGATTTAAATTAGAGCTGCAAGTTACTGGGGAAGAAACCAGACTGAGAGCAAGCTCCCTTTTTTTTTTTTTTTTAAGTGAGTGGAGGGAAAATATTCCATAAAGGAGAGAAAGCTTGCCAAATGGAGGAATCCATAGGGAAACCTTAATTTAGGCCCCTGTTCCTCAATCCTTGTAAGATTCATGAAAAAAAGAAGCACTTAACAGTACTCTTTGAGGACTCTATTTTCCTTCATCTTTTCCATTTTTTGCCTTTTACAATCCCTCTGAGGATAAGAGAAAATAAACTCCAAGTAACTATGTGGGTGACTCAATCCTTCTTCTCCCTCTCCTTCATTCTTCTAATAGTCTCTCAAATGCTCAAAAGAAATGAGAGCACATTTAACAAGTGCTTTCATGAAGCTGAGCCACCATTTCCTCTCCCGAGCCTGTGATTAACCCACTGATGGGTCCACAAACTCTGTGTTCCAGTCCAAGTACAGCAGCAGGTGTACCACACTCCAGGTCAAATACACCTGCTAGTCTACCTATTCTAATAGTCATTTTTAACACGGAAGAGTATCAATACCATGGTAGGGTTCACTAAGCCTATTCACACAATAAAACCCTTAAAAACATCAAGAGCCCTAATACCATATTTTTAAAATATTTCTTCAGCTTTCATAAACTCACTGTGATTACTGTGTGCTTGCTTTCTACCCTACAGCCCCACTCACTTGCTGACACAAAACACCCTCCTACACACATACCTTTAACTTTTAGGAAACAGGCATAGTAGTCACCCCTCTTCCTGTTCTAATATATCATAGGTACTATAAGCTAAAAATGGTCTTTCTCCATTTTTATTAATTCAGTTAATATTCAGAAGTTTGCCAGCTTTTCACATTTTACTTTGCTAAACAGTTTTGTGTACTTCATAGATGTATTGGGGCTTTTCACTTGACAGAATAAAGTTGAATAACAAATTTTTATGGTAAGCATATTTTACTAGAAATATAGCAATTAATTTTAGGAAGATTCTTTCAAACTTAAAAATAAAGACCTATAAAGCCAGAAAAGTACACCAAGATAATATTCTCATAAAGACTCCCACTGGAGTTTCTTTAAATCGAATACTTTTATCATTCATATATTTATATACAATAAATATCAATGGCACCAAAATTAACAGCAGCATTTGAGACAAAGTTTGTATTAGAGAATATATGGAGGAAACATCATTATCATGTAAAAATATTTTTAAGATGTATAAGGTTAACTGAGTTTCCAAAGTGTGTATTTCCCTTCATTATATGCTGCAGCTACAAAAAATCCTCAAGAGAATTAATATGAACTTATGATAATGCAGCCTGCAGCACGGTTTTGTTTTGGTTTTGCCTGTTTTTGCTGACAATGCAATTCAAACTATACCCTACTAATCCTTACTAAAGGAGTCGGATTATTCACCTATAAACATGCAGCAATAAAGTGTCATTCTTTAGTCAATACTGACTACTTAACATCTTTCTCTTTTTTACCGGTTTGGATCTCCAGCTCATTAGATCATTACCTGATAAATAGGAGAGGGTAATGAATTGAGAAAATACGTACCTTCAGAGAAAACCTGCCCGATAACAATAATCCATTAGAAAACTGGCAATATCCTCTGATCTATTGCCCGCAAAGCTATGACTTGATGGAGAGTTTCATTCCCTGGGCTCAGTTCTCCAGAAGAAAATCAGCACAATTTAAATATTTCTTGGAATGTGACAGCTCTCCAGATCCCTGGTTGCATTCTGTTCCCCAGGGATGGCAATCTGGTGTTCCTGTGTGCATAGAGCAGTGAAGATGAATTGAAAATGCTTGAGATAAATTAGGAATGGCTAAGTTAAAATTGTCTCTGCTCCAGACTCTCTCATCTGCAGTCTGTAAGCCTGTTTTTCTGTGAAAAAGCTAGATGGCAGGCTGCCTCAGTAAGTTCTTCTTAAGCGACACAGAGCATTTTCAATGAAGAAAAATTCTCCCATTATCTAAGCTAATGTGACTGCTGCTAAAATCTAGTTTTTAAAGTGTCTACTGGCATGAAATTCATTTTCACTATTGCCTTCTTTCAAACTACAGTCTAGAATCCATACTATCATGCTATATACATTTCTATCTGAGAGAAACATTTAAAGTTTTCAGCTAACATATTAAATCATATCCCTTTTGCAGTTTTAAAGATCATTTATGTATAGAACATGTCTTCTTTAGGTCCTAAAGCCATTTTATTTCACTGAGTTATATGTAGAAGGTTTTGTTTTAAATTCTAGTACCTTAATAGGAATAATTATATTTTTTATTAAAAGTCACTTCTTTTAAGGTGGTTTCACAAAGAAATGCATCATTTTCAATATAAGTTTAAATTCAGAAGTTATATACAAATAGAAAAGGGGATATAGAATCCTAATATGTGACCACAGAAGTAAATCTTGACCCTTTGAATATTCTCCTAAAGAAAATAAGACGTTCCAATTAAAGCATGCTTCATAAATTATTCTTTCTAAATAAAAATGATCCGTTTTGAATTGTTTCAGTTGAATGATATATTGTGATATAATATTTTTTCTGCTCAACTAGGTAGTTCTTTTACAATTTCAACAATATTCTGGATTTGAGACTTAATACACTTTACCAGTGTGTCAGCAATACACAAAACACAGAAGGGTTATCAAAATTTTCAGCTCCATTTTTTTTACTTGGATTTTCTATATAAAACAATTTATATATTATCAGAAAGGAAAATTAAGACCATCATAATCCATGAGTTCATGGACCTTTTTTTAAATGCTGCTTTAAAAAATCCCAATATTATCTTTCCATAACTTTCCTTATGACATTCTGTAATGTTCTATGTCTGGTTATTTCTCGTGTAACAAATTGTTGCTTCCAAGACAAAACTTAGTTGTATACATTGTGAGGGAAGCAAAAATGATCTGATGTGATGACCTGAGAGACAAAAGAAAAAGTAAATCAAATTTTCCATTTTTCCTCCATCCGTCCTATAGCTGATCACTTTACTCAGGAGGTGGAAGGGAGAAGAAATAGGAAAGGGATAAAGAAACACTGGAGCAAATGCTCCAGCTTCTCTCCCTCTTCGGAAGTGGCAAAACTGTAGCTATCACTGGAAAGAAAACACAAGAGAGTCCAAAAGAAGTAGCTTCAGTATCATAGTGAGGAAGTAGAGTTATCTAGCAGGTTTTCAAAGACTGTGAAAGAAAAAGGAAGGAAGGAAGGGAAGGAGGTAAGCTATTTTACCACTCTCAATTGTTGTTTTTATAATGACCATGGTGGCTGAAGATACATAAAGCAAATGATTAAAGTTAATATATCTAATAGCTGACAATTGAACCAATATCCAGCTGCATTGCACACATATGTATTGAGCATCTCTGTTAATATAATTAATAATTACAGTAGTGAACAAAGCACATACTTTAAGAATTTCAGATGTATATCTTCACTTAGAAACTGCCTATTTTACTAACACTATATCAAAGATAAATTCAGGACCATATGCAATTATATATGAGTATACTTAAACTATTCTTGGGTTATTAGGACTTGTTTCTTATAGAAGTAACAGTTAGGAAAAGGCTAAGTAAAGCCTGGTTAAAAGGATAAGGAATATTTCCAGGCACTGGGAACAAAGCCCCAGGGGAAATATGCATATTACATTTGGATAAGTGAGAGTAATTCAGTATAGCTGAAGTGTAGAGTGAGGCACGAAGGGCATTAAAAAAAAAAGATGTGTCAGGAAAGATAATGAGTCATTTATGCTATATAAAGGAGTTTGGACTTTATCTTTGAATAGAGAGTCTCTGAGGGCTCTTAAATTGGGGTGAGAAATAATCATATTTGCATTTCAGAAAGATCACTCCTCATGTCACACTAGTCAGGTAAAAAGCATCACCACATACCTAGTTTGCCAAGCCAGACACTTAGTAGTCATAGTATTTATGCCTTCTTCCTTTACTTCTAATATCGAGATCATTATCTATTGATTCTACCTTCTTTAAAATCTTTTGTTATTTCTAGCTTTCATGATATTATTTCTAGCTTTCACCATCTCTTAACTACATAATGGCAAGAACCTTTTATTTCATTTCCCTGTTTCAAGTGATTTACTACATCAAAACCTATTATATAGCTGCCAATTCTGTCTAAAGTATGCATAGTTATATCATTTTCCTGCTTACAGCAATTTATGTACTCATCACCACCTGAAGAATAATGCACAAATCTTTAAAATGATCTGCAAGTGTTGGTTTGAAACCTTGGAAACATCTGGGATGAAGTCTGAAACTGGCCCCCATAAGCAAAGGAGTTGGAGAGACAGAAGAAGCAGGCCACTCCACATGGGTGGGTGGCAAGTTTAATAAGCAAGTGAACTTATCTGGAAGGCTTGTCTTGGGTGGCTGTAAGATGAGTAGATGTCCACACCTTCCCTAAGCTTAAAAGTTAATATAGAGGCTTTAACTGAATTGAGCAGTCTCTCAAGGCTGCATCCTTGAAAACAGCTCCCACTGCAGAGATGTTGTGCAGGATGTTAATTCCAAGAACAGAAGGGCTACTCAGGTCCACTCATGGGTCAGAGTGGTCACATCCTCTTGATGACCACCTCTAATAAGATCTGACTGTGGTGCTTTCTCAGTTGACACCCACCCTGACAAGACTGCAACCTTAGGGACAAAAAAGACTAACCACATTGTTGGATTTTACTTCTAAAACCTCTACACATGCTGCCCCTTTTACCAAGAGATTTTTAGTAGAACTGTCTAGATCTCCTTTATATGGATTTCCTAAATACTATTTTCACTCTGAAGCCATCCTAATTCCTTCACATAGTCAGTTTTGTTCTTTGAGATGTTTGTCTCTTACATGATGGTTTAGTGACCATCTCAATAAAGTCAATTCTCATTTAAAATATATATTCCCTTTTGGAAACTCCTCCTCCTTCCCTTCCCACTCCTCCCCTCTCCTTTCCTGGACTCTCTCCTTTTCTTTCTCCCTCCCTCCCTTCCTTTCTTCCTTAACAATTTATGCTTGCTTTTCACTTTCTATACATTTATGTAGATTTATATATTTTATTTATTTATATATTTTATTTATTTATATATTTTAAGTTTGTGATGAATACTGTACATCTCAGTTCTCTTGCCCTCTATTTTTTTCCCGATATTTCCATTTCTAGTTTTCCACTTCTCTCTTTTACTGTTTTTCTTCCTACTTTTTATTCGCCTCTTCATTCATTCTTCTATATTTTTCTATTCCTCTTGCTTCTTTCTGATCTCTTGGTTGCTTCATATCTCCTCTTTTCTCCTCCTTTCTAATTCCTTAGTATCTTTTTTTTAAGTTTTTATTTAAATTTCATTTAGTTAGCATACAGTATGGTATCAGTTTTAGCTGTACAGTATTGTGGTTCAAAACTTCCATACATAACCCAGTGCTCATCACAAGTGCACTCCTAATCCCCTTCATCTATTTCATTCATCCCCACCCACCATGTTCTGGTAACCATCAGTTTGTTCTCTATAGTTAAGTGTCCCTTACTATCTTAAGAAAAAAAAAAAAGACCTTGAAACCATTTTACTAACTTCTGGAGAAATATACTAAAAAAATCTCCAACTAATGAACACTCTCATTTTCTTATTTTCTTCAATTAATGATGCAAAAACTAAGTTGCGGGAAAGGTTTGCATTTGATTTCCATTACATAGTTGTGATATAGGTCTACACAGAAATTGTTTTTTTATTATTTTGTTGTTAAACTCAAGGTTCTCTCAAGCTTTATTGTAAAATATTACTATTCCCAAGTTATACTTTCAATTAAAATATTAAAATCTGAATGTCCAGCAAAATTATTTTTATCATTCAAAATTTACTTTTAATAGCAATAATCACAATGGAGATTTACTTCCTTTGTCACTATATATGATTTATAAAATAAATTATTTTCTCTTAGTTTAATGTTAGCTATAGCAGTCCAAAAATGTGGCTATTTTATTAAAAATCAGCCTAACATTTATCCATTGTTAAATTTTAATAACTTATCTATCCTTAAGAAGTTATTAGGGTAACCAACTTTACAACATGGGAAATAGTTGCACCATGATAAAGTTAAGAATGAAGTAAATATAGACATAGCATCTTGCTTATAAGTAGAAGAGACACAAGTCTAGTAGCTAGGAAATATTTATGAGAACTTTAATAAAAAGCAACTTACATAGAACATTTTTCTAAGCTGAGGGAATTGAAAAGAAATAGAGACTTACATTAAAAACATGTAACAAATAGTGAACTTAGGAATAAACTTAGCCAATGAAGTGAAAGACTTCCACCCTAAAAACTATAAAACATTACCCCCTCCCCAAAAATTAAAGAAGACACAAATCAAGAGGAAAGACATTCTGTGTACATGGATTGGAATACTTAATATTGTTAAGATGTCAATACCACCCAATGCTACCTGAAGATTCAGTGAAATCCCTATCAAAACGTCAAAGGCATTTTTGGCAGATATAGAAAAATCCATTCTAAAATTCATATTGAAACTCAAAGGACCTTGAGTAGCCAAACAATCTTAAGACAGAAATTAAAATGGGAGATCTCATCTTCCTAATTTCAAAACTGACCACAAAACCACAGTCATCAAAACAGTGTTGGTACTGGCATAAAGACAGACATACAGAACAGAAAAGCGCAGAGAGTAAAAAAATTACATATATGTATAAAAATTACATATATGGTCAAATGATTTTTTTTCAAGATTTATTTTAGAAAGAGAACAAGCATGAGCAAGAGGGGTAGAGGGAGAGAGAGACTCCCAAGCAGATAAGTACAGAGCCTTATCTCATGACCTTGAGATCAGGGCCCTTGAGATCATGACCTGAGCCCAAAACCAAGAGTTGGGTGCTTAACAGACTGTGCCACCCAGGTGCCCCATATGGTGAAATGATTTTTGACAATGGTACCAAGGTCATTCAAGAGAAAGAACAGTCTTTTTAACAGATGGTGCTGGGAGAACTACGTGTCCACATGCAAAAGAATGAAGCTGAACGCTTACACTACATATAGGAATTCACTCAAAACAGATCAAAGACTTAAATGTAAAACTTACAACTGTAAGACTCTGGGAAGAATGCAGAGGGAAGCTTCCTGACATTGCATTAGGCAATGATATCTTGGATATGACATCTGAAACTACTGGACGACATCAAATTTAAAAATTCTGAGCAAACACACAATCCACAGAATCAAAAGGCAATTCACAGAATGACAGAAAATATTTGAAAGTCATATATCAGATAAGCGGTTAATAATTAAAACATTTATAGAACTCCTAGAACTCAACACCAAAAAAAACCCTAACAATACAATTAAAAAAAAAATAGGCACAAGTTAAATAAACATTTCTTAAAAGAAGATACACAAATGGAATTAAGCATATGAAAAGATGTTCAATATCACTAATCATTAGAGAAATGCAAATCTAAACCAAATGAGATGCCCCTCATTAGGATGGCTATCATCAGAAAAACAGAAAATAACAAGTGTTGGGCGGCACCTGGGCGGCTCAGTCAGTTAAGTGTCTGCCTTTGGCTCAGATCCTGATCCTGGAGTCCTGGGATCAGAGCCTCACATCAGGTCCCCTGCTTATTGGGGAACCTGCTTCTCCCTCTTCCTGCTGCTCATTCTCTCTCTTGTTCTCTCTGACAAATAAATAAATAAAATCTTAAAAAAATTTTGTTGGTGAGGATGTGGAGAAATTCAAATTCCAGTGCACTATTAATAGGAACATAAAATGCTGAAGTTGCTATGAAAACCAATATGGCAGAGCCTCAAAAAATTAAAAATAGAATTACTATAAGATCTAGTAATTTCACTTCTGGGTATATACCCAAATGAACTGAAAGGGACTCAAACAGATATGCATGGACCCATGTTTATAGTGGCATTATTCATAATAGCTCAAAGGTAGAAGCAACCCTATTCCCATTTAAGGATGACTATACAAAATATGGAATATATATGCAATGGGATATTATTCAGTCTTCCAGGGAAGGAAATTCTGACACATACTACAATACGGATGAATTTTGAAGACATTATGCTGAGTAAAATAAGCCGGGCACAAAAAGACAAATTCTGTATGATTGTACATATACTTAAATTAGTCAAATTCATAGAGATAGAAAATAGAGTTGTGATTGACAGGGACTGGAGGGAGAAAGAATGAGGAGCTATTTTCTAATGGGTATGGAGTTTCAGTTTGGAAAGATGAAAAAAGTTGTAGATGTGAATAGTGGTGATGATTGCACAGTATGGCTGAACTGTTACACTTAAAAAGTGTTAAAATGATAAATTTTATGTTATATATTTTACCACAGTAAAAAAAAAAGCCCAAAAGTAAATACTAAATCATTACTGACCTCTGATGAAAAAAATCAAAGGTAAAAAATTCTAAACTTTTTTTCCAGTGTAAGGTAATAATTTCACGTTATTATGTAGGGCAGGAATTCTTAGGAATAGGCAGAGGTTTTATAGAGAGTGAGAAAGAAAATGTTAAAATTATATACCAAGAGCCAACTTTATTGGGTCTTCCTTTAGGTTGGTAAGAAAGCTGAGCGTGATTATCATGAAAACAATATATTTTCCCCTGTCACCAAATTATTGAGTACAGAGTTTCTGGACAACCATTTCATAGTATTTTCTAATTTGTTTGAATGTGTTTTGGCCCCACTGACATTTCTTTTGGGGATGTTTTAAAATCATATACATTTAAATTTGTGGGGGGAAAAAAACTTTATAAATCATGTACTTCAACCCTTTTTTCTTTGTCTTTGTCTTTTTTCTTTGTTTCCTTGTTTGGTGTGTTCCCCAAAGGCAGTGACAGAAAATCTACAACCAACAGTTTTAGCGTGTACTCATTTCATCAAACCATACTACATCTATGGAAAAAGACTGGACATATCAATTACTTTACATAGTATTATTCAGCCACACAAAAATTTTAATAATTATGTTAAATCACTGTGCAAGGCACTCCAGGTGATAAAATAATGAAGAAAAATACTAACCACTCCTATAAGATCTTAGAAACAATTCAACAGGAAAACTTCAATCAAACAGGCAAAAGAACTGCACACAAGGCAAAACATACTATAACATAAAAGAGTTATAAAGAAAGTGCAATTAAGAATTCACAACAGGGATTGGTAGTCACTAAATATATCGAGGAGCAGCAAACTCGGTAGGAAAATAAAATTACTTTATAATGATAGTAGGCTATGTTCTACTGTAAAAGAGCAAGGTCAAACCTATTCTTCACCAGTGGAGTGAAGAAAGCATCATATATCAGGAAAAGTCTCATTTAATCTCTGGTAAATATCCATGCAAAACACACAACAGACTTAGGAACTATTAAAATGTATCTAGTGTTCTAGGATATTTCCCAAATTCAACAGGCTATGAACAACATAAAAAGAACTTTAGGAAATCATCTAGAAGGTCCCAAATGTGAAAAGCTAAGAAGCTTTATAAGTAGATATGCCAGTAAACCTAGAAAACATTCTGCAGTTTGCCAATTATCTACTATGAAGCATGAAGTTGGTTTAATGAAATATACCAAATCTGGAATCACTACGTCAATTTTAAAAGGTATGATAAAAAGAAAAAGTGTGATTATCAAACAAGAAGTTTATGTTCTCTAATTAGGCTATAGGAACCACCAGTCCTTCAGTAATATGCATTTTTAACTATGAACACATTACCAAGTCATCATTTTAAATGATTTAATATGCTTATAGGAAGTTTTAATTATTATCTCAACCATTTCAAATTCAATTTTACTGGTCAAATACACCAAACCTATCATTAGTTGAAAATTCTCAAATATTCTAATTAATAATGTACTCTCAGAGAATAAATACTTGATCCAAAAATAACAGACAACCAGTTATAGTCATGATAAGAAAATTGGAAAGGTAACCCACATTTAAAAGCCACTATCCAGAAGTCTATAGCATCTGCATATTGCTTAATTTGTCAATAATGTCAGCAAAAAAACCCATAGTATTAAAAGTACAAAGTTGTTTTCATGATTTTATTAAAGGGATGGGAGACTGTTTTTTTCCCCAAATGAACTATATATTTTAGAATAGTTTTTTAGAATTATAGAAAACTAACAATTTTACAGAATTCTCATATACCACCTCATCTAATTTCTCTATTATTAAAATCTTACTGGGGTGCCTATGTCTATCAGTCGCTTAAACATCCAACTCTTGACTTTAGCTCAGGTCATGATCTCAAGGTTGTGACATCTCAGGATTATGTTTAAAAAACAGTATCTGGGTGCTAAAGATGCTCATTGTTACTGAGAAATATTTGCTTCTTAAGTCCTCTCAGCTAACAGAGTAAAGAAATATACACGTGTAATACTAACCCAGGTGTATACACATATCTATAAATATTTCTATATGTAACAATCTGTGTCCACATCAAGTTACATATGAGTTTAAATGGATTCTTTCTACTATACTCTATTATCACATGGTTTATTCTATCCCCCTCCCATCTGGTCCAGGTAAGCAGACCTTCGCTTATCTGTCAACTCCAACTCCAATCACAATAATCCTGACACCTACCATCAGCCATCCATTGATTTAATTGTTTAAATCCATTATACACATACATTGGTATCAGAGTTGTTAATATGTATACCCGCTGGAAACAAATTTATCATCTAAAGTACAGTGTTCATGTACAGACTCTAATCATCTCCAAAGTTAATTAGGTCAGCATCTTTTTCCTCCTCCCCTCCTTCAGTGAGATTGTTTCATGCATTTTCAATAGAGTTAGATTGTTCATCCCTTTCACATTCCAGCCTTGGATGTCTGACCTCCAATATATATATATATATGCCATATATACCCTAATATATGCCATATATATATGTATATATGGCATATATTAGGGTTTATTATGTACTGTAAATTTCCATGTGTTTTAGCAAATGTATAGTGACACGTATTTACCATTAAAGAATTATAAATAGCTTCATGGTCCAAAAAAAAAAATCCCACTTCATCTTTCCTTCCCCCTGACACCCAAGAAACCATGGATATTTCCACAGTTAGAATTTTGAATTTATCAGAATCATACATATATCCTTTTCATATTGGCATCTTTCATTTAGCAATATGCATTTATGATTCCCCAGTGTCTTTTCATATTCTGACAGCTCATTTCTTTCTACCACTGAATATTAGTCCACTGTATTGATGCACCCATAGTTTGCTTTTTTATTCCGTAGCCTTGAAGCACACACTGGTTGCTTCCAGTTTGTATTAATTACAAAATAATTATAAAATTATAAAATAAAGCTTATATAAAGCTTATATAAAATTATAAAATAAAATTTCTATAAATATTCACATGCTAGTTTTCACAGGCACATAATTTTTTAAATCAGTTGGGTAAATAACTAGAAGTACAATTGCTGGCTCATGTAATAAGATTATGTTCATCTTTGTAAGAAACTGTAATGTAGTCTTCCAAAGTGTCTGTATCATTTGTATTCCTGCCAGCAATGAATGAGAGTTCTGTTGCTTATATCTTCACCAGTAATTTGTATCATAAACTTTTTGGATTTTAATCATTATAATATGTGTGCAGTAGTACCTCATTGCTGTTTTAATTTATAATTTCTTAATAATAAATGATATTAAGCATTTTCCCATGTGCTTGATCACCATCTGTATCTTCTTAGTTGAAGGGTCTGTTCAAATCTTACACCCATCTTCAAACTGAGCCATATGTTTTCTTATTGTTGATTTTAAAGAGTTGTGGCTTTTTTTTTTTTTTACAATTTTTGGATACAAATTCTTTATCAGATACTTGTTCTGCAAATATTTTCCCAGTGTAGGACTTATAATTTTGTTCTCTTAACAGTCTTACTTATTTAATACTAATAAAGAACAACTTGTCAAGTTTTCGTCCATGGATTATACTTTGGTGCTATAGCTAAAAACTCATTAAAGAACCCATGTTCATGTAGATTTTCTTCTATATAAATGTAGATGTAGATAAATATATAGAAGATTTTCTTCTATATATTTCTCCTTCTCTGTTTTTATCTTATTTTTTCTTTCCCTTCCCCTACGTTCATCTGTTTTGTTTCTTAAATTCCACATATGAGTGAAATCATATGGCATTTGTCTTTCTCTAACTGACTTATTTTGCTCAGCATAATACACTGTAGTTCTATCCACATAATTGCAAACAGCAAGATTTCATTTTTTTGATGGCTGAGTAATATTTCATATTCAGGTGTGTGTGTGTGACATTTCCTTTATCCATTCATCCACTGATGGATATCTGGACTCGTTCAATATTTTGGCAATTGTGGACATTGCTGCTGATATAAACATTGCGGTGCAGGTGCCTCTTCAAATTAGCATTTTTGTATCTTTTGGATAAATACCTAGTAGTGCAATTGCTAGGTCATAGGGTAGTTATATTTTCAACTTTTTGAGGAACATTCATTCTGTTTTCCACAGTGGTTGCACCAGCTTGCATTCCCATCAACAGTGTAGGAGGGTTCCCTTTTCTCCACATCCTCACCAATATCTGTCATTTCCTGAGTTGTTAATTTTAGCCATTCTGACCAGTGTGAAGTGATATGTTATTGTGGTGCGATTTGTATTTCCCCGATGCCGAGTGATATCGAGAATTTTTTTCATGTGTCTGTTAGCCATTCGTAGGTCTTCTTTGCAGAAATGTCTGTTCATGTATTCTGCCCATTTCTTTACTAGAATTTTGTTGTTTGGGTGTTGAGTTTGAGAAGTTCTTTATAGATTTTGGATACTAGCCCTTTATATGATATGTCATTTGCAAATATCTTCTCCCATTCTGTAGGTTGCTTTTTAGTTTTGTTGATTGTTTCCTTTGCTGTGCAGAAGTTTTTTTTTTTTATTTTGATGAAGTCCCAATAGTTCATTTTTGCTTTTGTTTCTCCTGCCTCTGGAGATGTATCATGAAGAAGTTGCTGTGGCTGAGGTCAAAGAGGTTGCAGCCTGTGTTATCTCTAGGATTTTGATAGGTTCCTGTCTCATGTTTAGGCCTTTCATCTATTTTGAATTTATTTTTCTGTGTGGTATAAGGAAGTGGTCCAGTTTTATTATGCATGTGGCTGTCCAATTTTCCCATAACCATTTGTTTGAAGACACTTTTTTTCATTGGATATTCTTTCCTGCTTTGATGATTAGCTGCCCATGAAGTTGAGGGTCCATTTTGGGTTCTCTATTTTGTTCCACTGATCAATATGTCTATTTTTGTGCCAGTACCATACTGTCTTGATGATTATAGCTTTGTAATACAGTTTGAGGTCCAGAATTGTAATGCCTTGAGATTTGGTTTTCTTTTTCAACATTACTTTGGCTATTCAAGGTCTTTTCTGGTTCCATACAAATTTCAGAATTATTTTTTTTCAACTCTGAAATATGCTGGTGATATTTTGATAGGGACTTCACTGAATGTGTATATTGCATTGGGTAGTATAGACATTTTAACAATATTTGTTCTTACAATCCATGAGCATGGAATGTTTTTCCATTTCTTTGTGTCTTCCTCAATTTCTTTCAGAAGTACAGATTGTTTTCAGAGTACAGATCTTTTACATCTTTGGTTAGGTTTATTCCTAGGTATCTTATGGTTTTTGGTGCAATTATAAATGGGATTGATTCCTTGATTTTCTTTCTGCTGCTTCATTATTGGTGCACAGAAATTCAACAGATTTCTGTGCATCAATGCATTGATTTTATGTCCTGCAACTTTGCTGAATTCCTGTATCAGTTCTAGGAATTTATTGGTGGATTCTTTTGGGTTTTCTACATATAGCATATCATGTCATCTGTGAAGAGTGAAAGTTTGACTTCTTCTTTGCCAAATTGGATGCCTTTTATTTCCTTTTGTTGTCTGATTGCTGAGACTAAGATTTCTAGACCTATGTTGAACAACAGTGGTGAGAGTGGACATAACAGTCATGTTCCTGACCTTAAGGGAAAAGCTCTCAGTTTTTCTCCATTGAGGGTGATATTAGCTGTGGGTCTCTCCTATATGCCCTTATGATTTTGAGATATGCTTCCTTTATCCTTACTTTGTTGATTTTTTTTTTCAAGAAAGGGTGCTGTATTTTGTCAAATGCTTTTTCTGCATCTTGAGATGCTTTTTTTGCATCTGCATGTTGAGAGAATCATATGGCTCTTACCCTTTCTTTTATTAATTTGGTATATCACATTGATTTGCAGATGTTGAACCACCCCTATAGTCTAGGACTATATCCCACTTGGTCATGGTGAATAATCCCTTTAATGTACTAATGGATCCTACTAGCTAGTATCTTGAGAATTTTTGCATCCTTGTTCATCAGGGATATTGGTCTGTAATTTTCCTTTTTAGCAGGATCTTGTCTAATTTTAGGATCAAGGTAATGCTGGCCTCATAGAATGAGTTTCTAAGTTTTCCTTCCATTTCTATTTTTTGGAATAGTTTCGGAAGGATAGTTATTCATTTTTCTTTAAATGTCTGGTAGAATTTCCCTGGGAAACCATCCAGCCCTGGACTTTGTTTGTTGGGAGATTTTTGATTACTGATGCAATTTCTTTGATGGTTATGGGTCTGTTCAGTCTTCCTATTTCTTCCTGTTTCAGTTTTGGTAATTTATAGGTTTCTAGGAATTTATCCATTTCTTTGAGATTGCCTAATTTGTTGGCATATAATTATTCATAATAGTCCCCTAAAATTGTATTTCTTCAGTGTTGGTTGTAATCTCTCCCCTTTGATTCATGATTTTATTTATTTGGTTTTTTTTCTCTTTTCTTTTTGATAAATCTGACTAGGGGTTTATCAATCTTGTTGATTCTTTCAAAGAACCAGTTCTTAGTTTCATTGATCTGTTTACTGTTCTTTTTTATTTCTAGATCATTGCTTTCTTCCCTAATCTTTATTATTTCCCTTCTCCTGCTGGATTTAGGCTTTATTTACTGTTCTTTTTCCAGCTCCTTCAGGTGTAAGGTTACGTTGTGAATTTGAGACTTTTCTTGCTTCTTAAGGAAGGCCTGTATTACTATATACTTCCTTCTTAGAACTGCCTTTGCTACATTGCAAAGGTTTTGAACTGTCATGTTTTCATTTTCACTTGCTTCCATGAATTATTTTAATTCTTCTTTAATTTTCTGGTTGACCAGGAAATTAGTAGGATGTTTAGTAGGATGGTCTTTAACCTCATGCATTTGTATTTCTTCCAAATTTTTTCTTGTGGTCAACTTCAAGTTTCATAGCATTATGGTCTGAAAATATGCATGCTATAATCTTGAACTTTTTGTACCAGTGAGTCCTGATTTGTGATCCAGTTTACAGTCTCTTCTGGAGAATGTTCCATGTGAACTTGAAAAGAATGTGTACACTCTTGCTTTAGGATGAAACACTCTGAATATATCTGTTAAAACCATCTGGTTTCATTCAAAGCCCTTGTTTCCTTATTGATCTGCTTAGATGATCTGTCCATTTCTGTTAACGAGGTGTCAATGCCTCCTCCTATTATTATATTATTGTCAATGAGTTTCTTTAAGTTTGTTATTAATTGATTTATATATTTGGCTGCTCCTGAGTTAGGCGCGTAAGTATTTATAAGTTTAGATCTTCTTGCTGGATAGACCCCTTTATTATGATACAGTGTCCCCATTTCTTATTATAATCTTTGGTTTAAAATCTAGTTTGTCTGAAATAAGTATGGCTGCTCCAGCTTTCCTTTGGTGTCCATTAGCATGGCAAATTGTTTTCTAACTCCTCACTTTCAATCTGGAGGTGTCTTCGGGTATAAAATGAGTCTCTTATAAGCAGGATATTGATGGGTCTTGTTTTGGGGGGTTGGTTTGTTTGTTTAAATCCATCCTGATACCCAATGTCCTCTGACTGGAGAATTTAGTCCATTTACATTCAGAGTAATTATTGAAAGATGAATTTAGTGCCATTTTATCACCTGTAAAGTCACTGTTCCTATAGATTGTCTCTGTTCCTTTCTAGTCTGTTACTTTTGGACTCTCTTTCAGCTCAAAGGGTTCCCTTTAGTATTTCTTCCAGGGCTGGTTTAGTGTTCACAAATTCCTTTAGCTTTTGTTTGTCTTGGGGACTCTTTATCTCTCCTTCTATTCTGAATGACAGCCTTGCTGGATAAAGTACTCTTGATTACATATTTTTCCATTTAGCACATTGAGTATAGCATGCCAGTCCTTTCTGGCCTGCCAGCTTTCTGTGGACACATCTGCTGCCAACCTTGTATGCCTACCCTTGGAGGTTCAGGACATCTTGTCCCAAGAAGCTTTCAGGATTTTATCCTAATCTTTATAATTTGCAAGCTCCAGTATAATATATTACAGTGTTAACCTGTTTTTGTTGATTTTGAGGGGAGTTCTCTGTGCCTCCTGGACTTGAATGCTTGTTTCCTTCCCCAGATTAGGGAAGTTCTCAGCAATAATTTGTTCAAATAAACCTTCTGCCCTTTTCCCTATTTTTCTTCCTCTGGAATACCTATGATGCAGATATTTTGGTTTATGGAATCACTGAGTTCCCTAAGTCTACCTTCCTGATCTAATAATTTCCTTTCCTTCTTTTTAGCTTCATTATTTTCCATAATTTTATCTTCTATATCACCTATCCTCTCCTCTACTTCTTCAGTCCTTGTAGTGATTATATCCAGTCTGTTTTGCATCTCACCTAAAGCATTTTTTATTTCAGCCTGACTAGTTTTTAGGCCTTTTATCTCTGCAGCAAGGGTTTCTCTAGTGTCTTCTATGTTTTTTTTTTCAAATCGAGTTAGTAGTCTTATGACTACTGATCTAAATTCTTATTGTGTATATATATAAATTTTATATATATATATATATATATATATATATATATATATATATATATATCAGATATATTGCTTATATCTGTTTTGAGCAAGTCCCTGGCAGGGATATCTTCCTGACTGTTCTTTCGGGGACAATTCCTTCATCTTGTGATCCTGACTAAATTTCTATCGTTTGTGTGTTATGAAAGCTTATGTTTCCTGCACCTCACAATAATGCTATATTAAAAAGAGGTCATACACTGTCCAGGGCCTGGCACCACAGGAAGAATTTCTGGTGTGTGCTGTGTGCTGTTGCATTTTGGCTGTTCTTTCCCAGCGTCCCATACTCCGCAGAGTTCCTCCTTGCTTGCAGTGGGGAGTGTTTGGACATTTATCTAGGTATGCTTTGATCTGTTTGTTGAAAAAAGCCTGTGAAGGAAGGAAGGAAGGGAAGAAGGAAAGAAAGAGGGGGAGAAAGAAAAGGAAAGGAAATGAAAGGGAAAGAAAGAGAAAAAGAAAAAAAAGGAAAAAAAAAAAGCCTGATCCGAAAATAAGAGAAAAGGAAAAGGAACGAGAAAAACCCAATCAAAAGACTATAAGCCTGATTCCAAAGAGAAAGAGAGGGTAAAAAAGGAAAGAAAAAAAAAAAAGAAAGAAACCAAATCAAAAACAAAAAACAAACAAAAAACCAAAGAGAAAGGAAATGAGAAAACTAACAAACAAAAAACTACAATTCTGACTCCAAAGGAAAAGAAAAGTAAAAGAAAAACAGAAATACAGCCTGGTCCTATTTCCTCCAGAACTGAAGGGGACACTGTGAGGTATCCTATGATCAGTAGACTTGGTGCATACGGAGTGCTGCCTGTGTAGCTCTTCTGGGGGAGAGCCTTGCTGCATAGGCCTAGAGTCAATCAATCCTGCCCCAGTAAAAAAAAAAAAAAAAAAAAAAAANAAAAAAAAAAAAAAAAAAAAAAAAGCACTTGCCGAGCACCGGGAGTGGGGAGTGGGGTTTGATGTAAGCAGCTTCCACCTCCACGGGGGACCTCTGTGTTGCTTTCTGACATCCAACCATGTTGGTAGTGGGGTAAAATGGCAACTCCCCTCTCTCTCGTCCAGAGCATGGGATCTCACACCCCCCAATGTTCAGAAAGCCCTCAAGGAAAATCAAGGGCGATCAGCACAAGTGGTGCCCATCTATCTTGAGTTCATCTCTGGTGTGGCTGGGATTCAAGACTCCAAATGTTAATGTAGCTGCCGTCTCTTGGACCTGCTCCTTCCTCTGGGTTACAGGCTCGCTGCACTCTGACTAGTGCTTTTTGTCCCAGGAAAACAGTCCCCTGCCTGTGCTGTTCATGGATTCTGTGCTTTGGCAACATGAAAAGCAGAGACCAGGTTATCCAGCCCCTGCATGCACATTTGTTCACTGCCAAAAAAAGGCTGTTTGCTAGCTCCTATATGGTCTTTTGTCCTCGGAGAGGATATATTCCATCTTCCAAATGCACTCCAGGAAGGGTACCAATCTCTCCCAGTGCAACCTCTAAGATCACTACATCACTTTGTGTGCACTCCTGGGTCAGAGCCGTCTTCTCCTGGACCGCACAGGATGGCAACTCTCCTAGGAATGTCGAATGTTGTGCACTTCCAAAAGCTCAGAGTTTGAGCTACACTCATTGTTTGAGTGTAAAAAACAAAACAAAACAAACAAACAAAACCTGTGCACTTGGTTCCCCCAGCTCCCTATTTTGTGATCCGAGAGGTTTCTTGTGCTATCCAACACCATACTGTCTCAACCTCTCTCCCTTTTCTTTCCCTGCCAAAAGGGTTCCCCCCCCTTCCCCTCTCCTGGCAGCTTTTCTCTCCCCAATTTCACTTCCACACACCTTGCACCTGCCACATTGCTCCCTCCAATAGTAGAAATCCTTCTTCGAATCCTCAAATCGATTTCCTGGGTGTTCCAAGTGATCTGACCTCAATCCAGCTCTGTTCAAGGGATGAGGAAAGCCCAGCCCTCCCTACTTCTCTACCATCTTAGAAGCCAGTTCAGAATATTTCAATCAGAGAGAGGAGATTGGAGGCAGGAACTGGTGAGCCACAATTCAAATGGATCACTATATATAGTTTTCACACATCTGTTGCACAGTTTTTGGCATTATTTATTATGTATTATTTTCATGTCGTCTGCTTTGTGAACACTGACGTTTATGTCTCCTGGAATCCAGCAATTAGGCTTTTAGTATAAAGTTTTATGTTTCTCTACTCCTACCAAACCCACAAGAGGATCTTTCTTGATTCTGTACCATGAGAAACTGGTGGGATTCCTGAAGGTAAACCCCACAAAAGCTGTCTCCCAAGACTGTGGTTCCAGTTTTCCACTCTCAAACTAGTCAGTCTACATTAAAATTACCAGTTAAGTGTTCCTGATACTTATAGTTCCAGTGTGGCATTTGTTCTAGGTAAACAGATCTTGACTCTAATTCTCGGCATTCACTCTCTCTCCAGATTTTAGGGTGGCGATTTGCCCTGCAACCTCATATATCTGATGGATTCAAAACAATTCCTTCATTTTTCATTCTGTTGTTGTTGTAAGGACAGGAGTGACAAGTTTCAAGCTCTTTGTAAGTTGGAGCTGAAACCAGAAATCCTTTGTTTCTTTCTTAAATCTCTGATCATTAAATACAGGTTTCACATTTCAGATTTTAAAATAGTTGCCAGAATGCAACATAGGAATAACATCTCCTTTTATGAGATTTTTAAAAGTATGAAAATATAAAACAAATGGATCATAAGGGGTAAAATAACAATAAAGAAAGAGAGATGGTTTCAATTCTATGAATGTGATTTAAATTTACAATGCATTTATATTTGATTTTTTCTATGCATTGGAACAGTACTTTAATGGTAAACCGTTATTTGTTTTATTTTCTCATGTTAACATAGTAGCCTATAAAGTAAAAGGGACATTAGTCTGTTTAAAAAAAGTTTTCAAAAATAAGTTCACTCATTTAAAAGATAATTGTTCTCTGTAAAATTCTTCATTCATACGCAATTAGAAATACATACGTTAAATATCTGCTGAACAAATTAAATAAATTGCAAAAAAATGGCCATTTTAAGGAAATATAGATAGAACTATCAGACATGCCTGTTTTGCACACTTCAAATAAGTCTATGCAAAGAAATATCTAGAATCAGTCTGCAACAAGAAGCCCTCACACAGCATATGGTGAGTGCACACTATTTGTTAAAATACTCTGAGATATTAATGTTATTTGCTATCATCATGATCAGTAATAATGACGAATAATGGAAAATAATGGCACACCAAAAGGTTCTCAAGAAATGTTATGTCACTAAAATAACATTCCTATCTTATACTACTATTTATCACTCAATACGACAAATATCCATTGAGTGACAAGTACACTCTATGTATTAGGTTATGCACAGAGGTTACAGCATTAAATATGATAGAAATATGACAGAAATGGCCCCTGCTTACCCAGAACTTACAGTTCAGTGTACAAAAATGCTCTTCTCATCAAATAATGGCCTTCTTAAATTACAGAACTTCTTGGTTTACAATTAATGTTGAGCATTCAGTCATTCTGGGGAAGAAATGTGGAGGTGGTATGAACCTTGTATGCAATCTATCTTTCCATGAACATGCAAAAAGTTTTTGAAACAAAAATGTTCAATCCTTGAATGGCTAAGGCAAAATGTAACTAACGTTTTCACAGTTGCAAATAATATAGAAATCTTGCTTTGCATTTTAAAAGATAACATTTTCACTAATAAATTAGGATCACCACACCCTACATGAAAAAGAAAATTCACTATAACATTTAAAGCATGTGGAAATAGACGACTTCACTCAAATAGTATCCCATGCATCTTGTTCTTATCTTGTTGCAATCTATGAATGTAAAGGAATTTTGTGCCAACGGTCGGATGGTGGCCTGTTAGGACTCAAGTGGATATAGAGCCTAGTGCCCTGAAGTAATCATATTTTTAGACTTTGAAACAAGAATTGCCAATGACAAAATTTAGTGAAATAATAGATTTGAACTAAAGAAAACAAATAAAAATAGACTGAAATGAGAAGACTGGATTTAGGTGGAAAGAGGAGTTTCCAAATGGAAAGATGGGCTAGGCTGCAATAATTTCTTCTTATGTCCCTGCTTGTCACCTCCAGCTTGAATATATATAAGCTTCAAAGGAGTTAAAAAGGAGTAAACAGTAACTTATCCTCACTCATTTTCCACACTTATTCTGAAGCAGCTGTATAATAATCTTTAAATCCTTGACATTACTTGATTATGCAGTTTAATTAGCATACTACTCATGGCTGAATATTAGTTTTTTTTAATCTCACATCTCATACCACTTTTCAAATCACATTTCTGAATGCCCTAATTTTTAATAACAATCCATTAAGCATAACCTTCATCATTTACATAAAAATATATTTTTTTAAAGATTTTATTTATTTATTTCACAGAGGGAGAGAGATCACAAGGAGGCAGAGAGACAGGCGGGGGTGGGGGAAGCAGGCTCCCCGCTGAGCAGGGAGCCCGATGCGGGCCTCGATCCCAGGACCCTGAGATCATGACCTGAGCCGAAAGCAGAGGCTTTAACCCAATGAGCCACCCAGGTGCCCAAAAATACTTTAAAAGTATATTTTTCACAATTTCACCAGAGTTCTCATTCAAAATTTGATATTGTTGTTCCAAAAAAAGATTTTTTCATTAAAAAAATCAATATATTGCATGTGATATTTTTGATAAAAAATATGCAAGTGCATCAAGTTTGCTTTTACATGATTATAATCTTACATATATAAAAGGATTTTCCCAGGCTGCAAGATTATGAAACTACTTGAACAATTTTAAGAATACCATACTCTGGAAATAATTTTGTTTCTGGTACTAGATTTTACTAAAAGAGCTTGTATTATATAGAATTATATGTTACTTGTATGAAAGAGAATAACAATATCCTGTGTGCACATGTGGGGGTACATTCATATATACATACACATATATAACTGTGATATATTGAATTGGGCTTATGACTTCAGTGATCTTCCCTAGTTTATGTGTAAAAAAAGAATTCTAAACAGATAATATTTACCTAAGTGGAGGGAAAAAAAACCTCTCACATATATCAAATTAATACCAAATTTTGTTTTCATCATTTATAGTTCAAGTTTCTGAAAGGAACTTTTCATCAGCTATAACACTAGTTTTTCATAGTAAATTTAAGTTATATTTTAAATCATCACTCTCATTTCAAACTAGTTGCTACTGTTGTGTGTGTGTGTGTGTGTGTGTGTGTGTGTGTGTGTGTGATTTCATACATTTTGCCAACTATACTTCCACTGCTAAAAAAAAATTGCTTCTTTTACAATCTGGTTCACTGATTTTTTTTTTTTTAAGAATATACTTAGGTGTGGGGCGCCTGGGTGGCTCAGTGGGTTAAAGCCTCTGCCTTCAGCTCAGGTCATGATCTCAGGGTCCTGGGATCAAGCCCCACATCGGGCTCTCTGCTCAGCAGGGAGCCTGCTTCCTCGTCTCTCTGCCTGCCTCTCTGCCTCCTTGTGATCTCTCTCTCTCTGTCAAATAAATAAATAAAATCTTTAAAAAAATGCTTTAAAAAAAAAGAATATACTTAGGTGCATCAAATACTTATATCCCACACTGTCACAGTTTATAAATTATAAAACTTTGTCCCTTGAACTACACTTTAATTATGACCATTTTAAAAGTGTATGTTGCTAGGAAAGACCCTAATGAAGACTGTTTTTGTGCTTGATTCTGCCTTCAGAAACATTTTTCTACCTCTCGTGAGAAAAGGCTACATTGCCCTTCCCTACTTGGCCAGTACACACAGGATGCAAAGATTAGCTTCTGCTAGCAGGACTTCTGACAGCTTAAAGAAACACTGAGGAGTATGAGGTACAGAGTGTGGCACTACAAAATAGAATCCACAGAGTTGCAGAAATACACTGTGTTTCAACACTTCTTTAAAACAAGCTGCACCCGTGAAAACACGCCCTATTACACATCATTTATAGCAATTTGGTAAATTTTCACAACCAAAAATTATTGGCAATGATACCAAAATGCTAACTTCAGTCCCCCCAATCCTATTACTATACTACACATGTTGACTGGAGGCACAATCCTGCCACTGCTGTGTGAGGGGACAGCTACACAGGAGGAAGCTAGGATAAAGTGAAAGCCTTATTTTCTCCACTAATGAAATGACGTTTAGCTCTCCATTTTCAAAGTATTCTCATATGGCACTGCAGACATGTATCATATATGTTTTCTAGCAATTATTATCCATCTATCAGTCTAAGGAAATAACACGGAAGGACTGTGTGGGTATTTTTATGCATTCAGTCTCATGCTCAATATTTTTTCATAGTCAAGTCACATTACCATATCCAGAAGGATTCCTTAGCACTTGTAGAATAATTTTATTGGTAGAACATGTAATATTTTGAAAATTGTTTCCTCTATCCACCCCCACAGCTTTCACCCACAAAGCCCAGATTACTTCTTTCATGAAAGTCAGCGTGACATGTTTTTTGTGGGAGTTCACATGGCAGTTTCCTCAAACAATGTGTTAGTCCATCTGATTTATCCTTCTTCCATTTCTAGTAATACCTTTAAAGCCCATGTCTGATTTCTAGCCTCAAATCTATTCATTTTATAGAGCATTTTTAGCTAAACCTACATGTCTCAGACTGTTTCACTAAAGAAAAAAGTATATGAATGTGCTAGAGGATTCTATACTAGATATTCATAACAAGTGACGTATGAATAATAATATTCATTATGAAAGCTACAAGGAATAAATGTATATAATTAAAACTCTAAGATCTCTTAAATTAAAATGACATCTTTCTATGCCTTAAAATAATAGATACATGGATCTGTTTATTATTACTCCTGGTAACTAGTGTTAAAAGTGCTTTTTGTTCAGATGCTATTAAATATATCTAATTCTTTTAATTTATAAATTTTGAAGCAGTCATTTTGTAACTGAATTGCATTTTACACTGAATTCTATGTGCCTATATACCAATATAGACCTAATCCTTGCACTTAGTATACAACTCAAAGTATAAATTAACTGTAATAGAATCTTTATATAAATTCATATATTAACTTTATTTGATATACAAGTATATATTTAAGTACTATTTAATGCAAAGTATATTTGTGTTAAAGTATACATTTGAAAATTTATTTTAAAATATTGATATATTATCACTAAAATGGTAGTAGATATGTATATAAACAAGTATACGTTATGTAAATTTATATATATGCAATATATATGTAGGCAAGTATATATTATTGTATAAAGGAATACTCAGATGTGATTAAAATTTTTAAAAACTATAAGTAGCAAACATAAAAAGAATATATGAAAATGTGTATGTACCATTAAAAGAAATGTGATCAAATAAAGCCTAGTAGCTACATGGTGGTTTCTAAATCAAAAAAGAGCTATTCACATTTAGAGCTAGGACACACACAAATGCTGACATTTGCATTCATATATATATTTATAGGGGTATCGGTGTTCTTTGGGTCAGATATCTATGAATGGAATCCCCAGGTTCAAGATAAGTGTGTTCAGTTTTCCAAAGTAGCTGTACCAACTAACACTCCACCTGCAGTGACTGAGTACTTGCTAATCCACATCCGACATTACCAGCATCTGTTTTCTAAAAGATGTTCATTTAGTGAGTAGGAAATAATGCCTTCTGCTATATTACTCTGATTCTCGATATATCTACTTCTGTCTATCCATCTATCTCTGCTTACCTACCTACCAATCAAAGTTCATAGGCAATTTGTACTTTCTCTTTGAAATTATTTTTTTTCTTTCACTATTTTTCTGGTGTTTGCTTTCTTTTCATACTGATTTAAAAATGTTCATTTTATTTTCTATAAAGTAACTAATCTTTCAATAGTTAATTTGTTTCAAGAGAGTTCATGGTGTTTCTTTTCACTTTCCTGAAAGTTGTTTAATAAATAGAAGGTTGTAATATTAATGTTGGATAATTCATGAATATTTTCTTCTGTTTATTTTTTATCCTGTATGAAAAATCCTTATAAATATCATGAATATGGTTTCTTATATTTTATTTTGAACATTTAATATAGTTACATATTTACATTCTTTCTTTGAATTTTTAAATGTATATTTTGTGAGGTAAGGATCTAATTCCATTTTTTCCCATGCAATCACCAGATACTTGGAATAAAAACAAGAAATAAAGAGATCCTTATTCCTCTGTCCAACTCCACCTTTGTCTTATCAAGTAACAATGAAAGTACTCTTTTAAGTGTCACTTGGCTATTTGTGGAAATTGAGACCATGAGAGACTATGGGCTCTAGGAAACAAACTGAGGTTTTTAGAAGGGAGGAGGGTGGGGGGATGGGTGAGTCTGGTGATGGGTATTAAGGAGGGCATGGACTGCATGGAGCAGTGGGTGTTATATGCAAACAATGAATCACGGAACACTACATCAAAAATTAATGATGTACTGTATGGTGACTAACATAATAAAAAAATGTAATAAATGAGAAAAAAAATTCTCCTACTCTCACTTCAGTCTTATGTGAGCCATGTACACCTGGAGCTGGATGATTTAATGTGGATGTGATGAAATTCAGTCTCCTTCTCTTAATCTTTATTAGACTGTTCATAGTAGAAAACCACTAATATTTGCTAATAAATATGAAACTATTAACACCAGTTTTTATGAAGTTAGTATAATGTTTCAGGTATAAACACCTTTCCTAGAACAATTTTTATTTAACAAATCCCCTTATCTCCTTGTCCTTATTTGTAAACAAAGAAATCTCAAATATTAATTAAAAAATCCAAATTTCATTTTAGATATGAGTTTACATTTTCAACTCTCTTATCTAATATCATCTTTGCTAGCATAGGAAATAAATGCATAGAACTTTCCACAAAGAAAAAAAATGACATTCAGAACACATTCCTTTTGGAAATAAAGTTGTATATTCCCATTTCAAAAAAGCAGTCTCAAGCACAATAAACATCAACTGGGGAAGACATAACATTTAGATGAAAAAAAGTGCTGTGGTCTAATTTATTTATAAATGACTATTCTACATATAATAAAATTTGATTTGAATACTTAGGAGTTAGAATCAAATATTCGTATTCAGTATTCATATAAGCTTTTAAGAGGTAATTATCTGTACTATTGTCTAATTGGAAATTTAAAGATATTCTACTTTATAATATGGTTGAATGTAGTACAGCAAAATGAGCCTTCATTAAATCCAAGAATGATCAAAGTATTTTAAGTTCTGGACATAGTTAAGTGAATATTGAATTAATTATTTCTTCAAATAAAATCCCTAAGGATCTATAAAACATTCTAAATATCTTCTCTTTCTCCATTATCCACTTGAAACTCGGAAAATGTTTCACATTTAGTTGTATAGTACCAAGTTAAAACCTATTTCTTTGAATTCAATGAGATAAGTAGTTGTTACTTGAAAGAATTTAATTAATTTTAATGTGATTTATTAATTGATAAGCCTAGAAGATATATGACTTCCTAAAGTTCCAAAGAAGTTCATTTTCAAGACTAGATGTTTTTGTCCTTGAAAAACTTTAATAATAATGACATCGATGACAAAAAATAACACTAACAGTTATGGCTAACTTACTGACTCTTCCTCTATGACAGATACTGCTTAACTCATCATATATTATCAAACATATCACATCCCCCTTTTACAGATTATGCTCCAAGATATGCAATAACTTGGCTAAGATTACAAAGTTCATTAATGGCAAAGTAGCATTCATACTCAGCCTGATTTGGGGGTCTTAGCCATTAATCATTATATCCTATGGGCTCTAAACCAATTACCAGGGTTTTAAATAGGACCTAGTATATACTATATTCTCAGTGTTCAAAATAAATACTTTAATGGAGGTCAGGATACCTTATAACTAATGAGGGCCATCATTATAGCAATAACAGTGACTTTCACCTATTCCCAAGTGAGAAAAAGTGTTTTCTAGGGAACTTTGATATATTTAATAAAGAAATCACTTTTCCATTTTTACAACCTTTGAACTGTAAAACCCTTTATCCATCACCATAACCTTGATTACCATATTTTCTTCACCACAATACTGTGCCCAGCATAGAGCCCAACATGGAGCCTGACCCCACAACCCTGAGATCACGACCTGAGCCAAAATTAAGAGTCAGACGCTTAACTGACTGAGCCACCCAGGTGCCCCAGTGCAGAGCTTCTCTTTATAACACACATAAAAATGACACACTCCTGGACAGTGTTGCTGTCTCTAGGAATTTCACTGACAACAGTTTTAATTTGTTAAATTAGAAAGGCCTTCTGAAATGATTTTGGTCAAGATCCAACACATGTTATATGATGAATAATCTTTTTTGGTACATTAAACTCTTACACAAACTCATAGAGATTTTAGCAAAACTGACATATTTATCTTTAGCGTAAAAAAGGGATTTTGTCAGAGAGGAATAAAAGTCCTCTATAATAAAAGGTCAGGGTTCAAATAATGTTAAATCCAATGTCATGTTTATTTGGGCACCACTTTCTTTCAAATGTTAAAAAAAATTCAATGCAAATATAGAATTAAATATAGCTTTCCCGTTACCCTGATAGGAAAATGTTCTTCCACTAGCTAGACCTAGTTTTCTTTTCTGCTCTACTTCACTTTAAACTTTGATAGATCTATGTAATTAATAAGAGCCATAGATTTTATCTTGACTTTTCACCTTGCTATTTTAAATTCCATTTCCCTCTTGTATTGTTTATGGTGTAGCTCTTATTAAAATAGTCAGTTGCTACATGTAATTATTTATTTGATAATGTTTATCTAGAAAAGAGTAAAGTAGTTCTCATAAATACTTCAATATGCCTGGTATAGAGTAGACAGTCACAAATATTTTGAAGAAATAAATTCAGTTTAATATTGCCATTCACCTATAGAAGATGATGGAAGAAGTCAGGAAAGTGGACTAGATGATCAAATTTTGACAGACGTTCATGACGTTTCAGATGACGAAAAGAACTAAGCCACCAGCAGAACCCTCACCTTGCTTTCACCATAGACAGGGATGACATCATGGATAACCAAGAGTTTTCTTCACGCTAACTTACATAACTATTTCTTCCAACCTTAGTGGGAATGTGGTTAAGACACAAAGGACACATATTACTTTTTCATACAGAAAGCTTGACTCCCTTGGGGATCTAGTAAAAAGCAATTCAAGTCTTAGAAACAAACTTGATTCATGCTGTTAACTTGTTCCAATGGTTAAGGTAGATTTAAAAAACAGAAGACTAAATTTTCTGAAAAATAACATTTCAAAAGTTAGTCATTTTAATATAGTTAATTTGCGTTCTTTATGAAGATCAATTTTCATTGTTTCTTTTAAAAACTGAATGATTCAATAACAATCTAATCACCATTAAAATTAATTTAAATCAGAAATATATAGTGATCAATTAGAATTTAATCAATTTTGTGGTTGTTACCAGTGTGAGTCCATCCCATTCTTTCAAACAAAGTAGAACTAGTTATACAAATATTGAGGAACTAACATTTTCCCACAGAACCCTCCTACATAGTTGGTGGGAATGCAAGCTCGTGCAGCCACTCTAGAAAAACAGTATGGAGGTTCCTCAAAAAGTTGAAAATAGAGCTACCCTGTGACCCAGCAATAGCACTACTGGGTATTTACCCTAAAGATACAAAAGTAGTGATCCGAAGGGGCACATGCACCTGAATGTTTATAGCAGCAATGTCCACAATAGCCAAACTATGGAAAGAGCATAGATGTCCACCAACAGATGAATGGATAAAGAAGACATGGTGTATATATACAAGGGAATACTATGCAGCCATCAAAAAGGAATCTTGCCATTTGTAATGACATGGATGGAACTAGAGGGTATTATACTCAGTGAAATAAGTCAATCAGAGAAAGACAATTATCATATGATCTCACTGATATGAGGAATTTGAGAAACAAGGCAGAAAATCATAGAGGAAGGGAGGGAAAAATGAAACAAGATGAAACCAGAAAGGGAGACAAACCATAAGAGATTCAATCTCAGGAAACAAACTGAGGGTTGCTGGAGTGGAGGGGGTGGGAGGGATGGGGTGTCTGGGTGATGGACATTGGGGAGGGTATTTTGTATGGTGAGTGCTGTGAATTGTATAAGACTGATGAATCACAGAACTGTACCCCTGAAATAAATAAAACATTATATGTTAATTAAAAAAATTTCCCACAGACTCTAGAAATTATGCCACTGCCTTTTATTAAAATAGTTGCAGGGGGGGAAAAAGCATGAAATGAGGCTAATATTGCCTCCTTTACAAATAACATCTGTTTTCTGCCTAGAAACTCTTAACAAAATTTTCTGTATTTTTAAATGAAAGGATAAAAAGGTATTGTATAAAGATACTAATCATGTTTTTGTTATTTTGTCTGTAAAATGAAACATATAATACTTATAGTAATCAAATGAACATGACCTAGGTATGAAATCAAATGACTGATGAAGAAATTTAAGTAGTACAGAAGCATACCATAATGGGATTTTTTGATATGCTAATAATATAAAATAACATGTGCTACATACAAAATAAATTTCAACTAGAGTGTAATAAGGGAAAAATAATTGTCTATTAGTGATCCTTTCTGAAAGAAATGTCTTTAAAATGTGCTACATAGCCTTTAAGAAGAATATTTATGAAATTCTTTTACATATTTCCTTTGCAAGGAAGAACTTAGGGGAGAAAAAAAAAGAAATGCCCTTTCTGACCTTTTTCTCTTGATTTGTAGTATTTTTTTATTTCCTCTTTATGAGAGATGTTGGAGATTTAAAGGAAGCACTTATTAGGTAAGATAAGTGTGCCCAACCTAAGAGAAGATGCTTCCCTTTCTTTCTCTTTGATGGGATGTTGCATTATTTCTCTACTGCTCTTACAACCTTACTGTCTCTCTTAACAATGGGTTATTCTACTCTTTTCCTCAGAAATTTTCTGGAAGCGTAATCAGAGAGTGAGATCAAATTGGGTCTCTAAAATCTAGGTGTTTTTCCTTCTACAAAGCAGGCTATCTACCATTGCTATTTTTCTATTTTAATACCTCACAAAGGAATACCTTTGTAGTCTGCTGATGAACTTTTTATTGAAGTCCAAGATAGCTTACAAAATTCATTAAGGCTTAATTTAACAGAGAAAAAAAATACTGTGCCCAAAGCACACAAATAAAAATATTGATTTATTTATAGCACTATATATATCTGCTCAGCAATAAAAGTCTAGATGTTGTGATTCATTATTCATTGATAGAATCCTTGCTCTTTAGAGATGTAAATGAGAAAAAAAATAAATTACAAATTCTGGAGCAAGTTTAATGTACCTGAATTACTAAAGTCAGTAAAAATGAATATATATATTAACACCAAAATGAATTTTAGCAAAATGGCTTATTAAAACCACTTTTTTTCTTTTTCTTTCTTTTAATAATAATCAGAGGATCATGATTAATTAGAGCAATGTACTGTGGTAGAATAGGAATTGGACTAAAAACGAGAAAACTTGGTTTCTTACCATGGCTTCAGTCATTGCCACTGTTAGTTATTTGAGCTTTGTTTTCTTCTGCAACCTTCCTGAACCCCATAATCCTACATCTGTCGTCACACTCAATATATGTGCTCCATTTTATTCATTATTTAAATATATGTTCAACAAATATTGACAAATGCACAACCTCAGGCTTCATAGTGCTTTAGGTTCTCAAGTGTGAAAAAGACAATTAAAAAAATACTGAAAAGTGCAGGGTAAAACAGAAGCATAAAATAAGGGGAAATAATAATCTGAGAGCTCTAGAAGACATTCAGGAGAAAGTAAATTTCTAATGTCCTTCAAAATCAAAAGTGGGGAAGAAGGGTCTGCCAAACTGAAGAGACCGCAAAGGTTGAAGTCTGGAAGTGAGAAAGAGCATAGTCCATGTATGGAACTAAAACAAGCTTCATGAAGTCTACAGTACAGAAAACCTGAACTGTGAGCTTATCTAAAAATTTAACTTTTCCTCTTGTATCCTAGCCTACTGGAGATATTACAATACTCTTCTAGGTGTATACAATTAAGGAGTATGCTACAACTGAAGAAGTTTATCACGGATAATTTCATATATTTTCCTTAACTTAGGATTCAGAAGTAAATCCTAAAAAGAATGGAAGAGTAAAGAATAAGTCAAATATGTAAATGAAATTATTTGGCTTAATAATACATGTTACCAATAATTATAAAATAATTGGTGTTTATTAACCCTCTGAATATTTTGACCTCTAAATAGCATCTATTTTAAAGCTACAATCTTGTAGCAGGTATAAAAACATACCATTTTCATAACATTCCTTCCCAGCAATGGCTCTTGGAAGTCTTTCTCATAAGTAAGGGTGGCTAACGCCCAAATTCATAGTTTAATTTTCATTTTCTATGACAGGGACACGTAGGTTGTCAGAAGGCTTTGAAGCAGCACAAGAGTTAAGAACAGAATCAACAACAACAACAGCAACCCAATTTCAAGGAGAGCTGTTTAAGCTCACTGAACAGAGTCAAAAACATGCTAGCTCCACTTCGGCATATATAATATACATCTCTGCATTGAAATGAAGACTGAACAAATAAAGAAGGTGAAATAGAAAAAAATCTGATCAGATACTTCTCAATTAATCAACACAGTTGAAAATGAGAAATACAGCTAAGAATAAGTTGTTTGTAAAAATGATTATGATGTAAATTTCATCAGAGTTTAAGCTGATTAAATCAAATGAATGTCTTTTTTTTAAAAAGATTTTATTTATTTGACAAAGAGTGAGAGATCACAAGTAGGCTGAGAGGCAGGCAGAGAGAGAGGAGGAAGCAGGCTCCCTGCTGAGGATGGAGCCCGATGCGGGGCTCCATCCCAGGGCCCTGAGATCATGACCCGAGCTGAAGGCAGAGGTTTAACCCACTGAGCCACCCAGATGCCCTCAAATGAATGTCTTAATATAATACAGAATCTGTTGAAAGTTAATAATCATAATTATTATTATTATAGCATGGATGGCTACCATTTCTGAATACTTATGAGGTGCCAGGCATTCTACATGGTAATCATCATTTGAATTACTTTAGTCACAAGAGGAAAAAATCAAATTGCCTAATCAAATATAGGCAAAATGGGGACTGACACCATTATGTCTTATAATGGAATTGCTTAGGCTTAAGAAAGCAACTTTCTTAAAAAAAAGAAAAAAGAAAAAAGAGAGAGAGAGAGAGAGAGAGAGAGAGAGAGAGAGAGAGAGAGAAAGAAAGAGAGAAAGAGAAAGAAAAAAAGAAGAAGCCAACTTTCTTCTTACTGTTTCTTAGACCAGAAAATTCTTACTTTAAGCTATACTTGTGACCACTATCCCTGCCATATGATCTCAAAGCATTGTCATTCCATAAATTCTGAAATTTCTAGGAATAAGATAAATGTATTTGTTCTATATCTCCTTATAGCAATCAAGTAACATCCTCCAAGTATTTTATTTCTTCCTTTGCTTCTTCCTGATCCTATGAGAAAAGATGGGCTAATTTCAGGACACCAAAACATGCTTCCTAAATTAGTCTACCTAAGTTGCTCCTTAAATTGGTAATGTTAACCAAATATGGATACTATCTTTTATTTTCTTTCTCACTTTCTGACTTTCTGATTCAGACACTTTGTTTATCTAACTCTCTAAAGTCTGTGAGAAATAAGAAGTCAGTGCACACTAGGTTTGTCAAAGCACTGATTACTAAAGAAAACCCTAGCCAGTGTCATTTTTCCATTATATCATATGATGGGCAGTGAGGAGGCAGCATTCTGCCTGAGAGCAGACAGTAAGGGGGTACGTATCTTTACATATTTTACAAAAATAACAAAATGTCAAAACAAAAGTTGTTCTACATTTTTATTACCACCACGATCCAGTAATTTTAAAGAATTTCAGTAGTAAAACACTCTTCCCTTAGAGAGTCATTTGTTAAAGTTCAAAATATTTTGTGGTTATATCAAGTTAAATATATATATTCCTATTTTATTATGTGTCCTTTATTAAATACTGCATACTATATGGGAGTTAATTCAAAGAACTCTCAGTTATACAGTGAGCCCCTGACATAAGAAGAATCAGATACACTCATTTTTTTCTAAATATTTTGATCTCTACATATCATCAGCTTTAGTGTGTGTCTCCAATCAACGTGTTACTACATACTACTGTTTTCAAAGGTAGACACACAATAAACAGTGACAGCACAATGAATGCATAGATGAAGAAATGGAGCTCAACTATGCCAATTTTGTCATTCTGTGTGACTGCTAGAAGTTTTGGGTTTTATCTTAAACCCTAAGAGGGTGAAATAATAAATGGACTCCGAAGTGCACAATTTTTGTTCCATAAGTTCAAATTAGGTCACATATATTTTATTGATTTTCATTAATATACTTAAAATTGGATTTTGTTATTCTATTTTAATTAATTTTTGTTTTAAAACAAAAACAAGTCAAATAAATAGAATGTCATACCAGTGGAACAATTCCATTGTTACTCAATTTAAATATTTTATGTCTTGGTTGTAAGAAAATGTACTTATTAACTTATAAAAAGTAATTTGAACAAGTTATTAAGTCAAACTATAACAAAGTTTATGATGTTCAGTTAGTATAAAACTTCTGACTACATGGTTTTTTGTTTTTGTTTGTTTTTTCCCTCTCCAGAAATTTGGAGAAGCCTCAAGTCATTTGCTACCTTACTGTAAAACCAGTAACTGGCTTATAACGATTGTAAGGATTGTAAGTTCTGTAAAGAATTTTGAAGTGAAGTACCTTACCAACATGAAATGATACCATTCTAATGGAGCACAAGGAAAAAAGTCAATAGTGAAAGTAATTGAATTATTGTCTGAATCTACTCTAGAAAGTGTAATATATGAAATATTGCACATAGTTCTGAAAATTTGTAGGAAATTCAGGCTTGCACATCTAAAGAACCCATACAAGAAACAAAATAATATTTTAATTATCCAGGTAAAGGATGACATTGAAAAGTATCATCAAGAGTCAACACTAATGATAATGATGATAAAGAGATGCTTGCAAAGATCAAGACTAAGACTTTGATGAAGAAGATATGATAAATGAAATTTTAATGTATTATGATTTCACTACTTGGTCAAGATTTGTTCCAGCTGATTGAGAGTTAACCTAGTTAAAACAAATGGATGATATTACAATAAATATTGTTATGTAGTTGAGAATGAGAAAAGTACAAAGGGAGGAAGTCAACTCTTGTCAATTTTATAGTTTTTATAGTCTTTATATATTTTCTATGTAGTGGAAAATTGTTGTGAGTCTTTGTGAGTTGTTTAGAAACTAAAAAATTATTTCTTTTATTTTTTTTAAGATTTATTCATTTATTTGAGAGAGAGAGAACATGAGTAGGGAGAGGGGCATATGGAGACGGGAAGAACCTCAAGCAGACTCCCTGCGGAACAGGGAGCCCAACGTGGGGCTCTATCTCACCATCCTGGGATCATGACCTGAGCCAAAATCAAGAGTCAAAAGCTTAACCGACTGAGACACCCAGAAAAATTATTTATTTTATTAGTTTATAGGTAATGAGACAAAATCTGGCATGTCCAGCTTAATAAACCACTTAAAAACATGTTGGAAAGTATATCCTAAAATCCCTGATCTTAAGACATCTAAACAATATCTATCTTCTTAAAAAAATGGAAAAATTTTATAATAGATATGAAAATACATATATATACACATACATATGCACACATGTAAGTATATGTATAGATGGAGATAGATTTAAAAAATTTACATCTTATTTAGACTTATTTATGCTTTCAGCCAAGTAAAATACCCTTTCCCTGATCACAAAATCTATATATCATCAATAAATAAAGGATATTACATTGACATTGAAGGAATTACTCTCAACTTATGACAAACTAATTATTATATTTAAGAATTTCTTTTGTATAATTGTCACAAGTGGAAACCTTTGAAAATAAAAAAAATTTAAAATATTTTATCAATCATGAATGAAAAGTATAATAACTTAGCTCTGCTATTTATTAAACATTAACATATGAAGATTTTGACAAAGCTTTTGACAAGTTTGCAGAACTTATGACTCAAAACTAAAATGTAATGTTAGTATTCATTTCTGTGATAGACCAGTTTGTAGATACAAAATTGTGGGGCTTTTAATATTTTATAAAAACATAGATTTTTAAAATTAAAGTGATTAAATCATTAAATTGTTTTCTTTTTATATAATGATATTCATCTTATATATATTTTTAAAGATTTTAATTTTTTGTCAGAGAGAGAGCGAGCACAAGCAGGGGAGCAGTAGGCAGAGGGAGAAGCAGGCTCCCTGCTGAGCAAGAAGCCCAATGCGGGACTCGATTCCAAGACCCTGGGATCATGACCTGAGCCAAAGGCAGGTGCTTAACTGACTGAGTCAGCCCAGAATTCCCTGTTATTAATATTTATACTATTTTACTGTTATTTTTATAGGTACAGAATTCAACAAAAGAAAAAATCCACTGTATTTGACCATTACTATTACTTTAGTTAATATCATGATTATTTCTGAAAATAATTTCCTCATATAAAGGAAAAGAGTAATAAAAAGAGATTAGTTCTGGGAATCAAATACACTAGTACAGACTGCCTTTTGGATCATTAAAATCATTAAATGTCCTCCCGAATTGTGCTTCATCAGACTAACCCCAGCCTAGACTCAATATATTATTCTATCTTGTACACTGGACCCAGCATATACACTATTTGAAAATACTCTGGTAGCAGTAGCCAGATCCACAGAAGCTTTAGAGAGCTTTTGCAGATGCAGCCTCACATAGCATTGCCTCGAGCTGAAGATCTTGCACTGTAAGCCTTACCGGTGTGGGGAATATCATTGAGTCAGACTGCCTTGTGATCTAGAAATATAAGGAATTAAAATCAACTGGGCCATCCTAGACCAATACAGAGAAAAGTATTGGACATATATTTCCCTGTTTTGTCTTTGGGTGGATAATTCTGTGGTCCATTTTATAAAGTCCTCAGAGAGTCCCCAGTAGGAATGGGTAATTGTTGCCCACAGACATAACAGCAGTAACTATTCCTCCTTTCCTATTTCATTTACTCCCACTGCCTTTAATTCCACCTCTTACCTGGGATCACATTCTAAAATAAACTAGCCTCATACAAGCTTTGACTCAGGTTCTATTTTCAGGGTAGACCTTGAGCTAAGGAACATTTAATGTGTCATCCTGTCTGTGTCTTGCCTTAGAGGCAAATGGTATTAATTTATCACGCATTTTTCATGAAAAAAAAAGCAAACAAACAGGAGGTACCTGTGTCTCTACCCAGTAAAAGTGTTCTCCTTGAAACTCCCCTTATAATATTTAAAGTTTTTACTTTGATCTGTCCAGTCATCCACCATAAAGTCTCCCCAAGTTTTCTGTGACAACTAAATAGAGCTGTCATATTTAAATGGTTGTTCCTTAATTGCTGTTGTCACCAGCTCTTGATCTGCCACTTTAGAAGATCATATGCCAACTTTCCAGCAAATCTCAGCTCCCTCTGAATGAGTCATTCTGGTTTGCTCTCTTCTCTTGTGTGCTCCTTTGCTAGATGTTATTGTATTCTTTTTTACAATATCAAATTCAGAATCACACTTGATAGACAAAAATGTCAGAATGATGCTGATGAATGTTGCTTTTACTATGGATACAGGTGAATTAGGAGGATGCAGCTTTGGTGAGTTTTAATAATGGGTTTCCTATTAATGCGCCAGAGCAAATCCTTCAATAGGGAAACTGAGATATGAACCAGAACATTAAAGAAAAAAAAACACAAAAAAACAGCCCACCAAACTATATGAACAGATGTCAATTCTGTTTAGGAAGAACTAAATATTTTAAATTTACAGCTAGTATTATTGCTTCCTTGTTTTCTCATATTTTAATAATTATCCTGGAAAATGGAAGCCCATCATCAGTCATAAAGCTCTAATTTTGTCATATGCAACAAAAAGTATTTTTTCAAATCCAAAAGTTTATTTTTAAGAAAAGGCTTTATTTTATGGATGGATTACATTGAGAATGATAGGCTTGGGGAATTCTTATTGGAACATAAAATGACTTTTGTCTTCTCAAGTGGTTTCTCCCTTATTGCTTCTTTTGAACTACATTCTAATCCTGCTGACCCTCTTTGCTTATAAATCACCTCTTGCCTACACAGATTTATGTACCTTTTGACTTTGGAAAAATCAGACCTATACAAAAAGGGAAAATAAGGAAAGAACAAATAATATCTGGAAAAACTCTCAGCTGGCTATAAGTTATTACTCATTATAATCATCTTAAAAATACTGCTCAATTAAGTACTTTCTGTAATAAGATTAAAAATGAATACGTATTTAGACCAAGCATTGTGATTGGAATTGTTTTTCTCTATTGTTGTAAATGCAAGGAAAATTCCTTTTTTATATTAAAGTGACACCAGCAGATCCTACTGTTCTGCCAGAATTCTTCTGTGTTTTACATTTCTTCCATTTGTTTCTCTCTACATATTCTTAAATCTTAAATTTCTTATTTTCCCACACCATGTCAATTTTTCCTAATTTATCCATTTGGAATATTCTGTGTTTTACCTTTTTTCAACATTGTCTTCAAGATGTAAAACTAATCTAGGGCGCCTGAGTGGCTCAGTGGGTTAAAGCCTCTGCTTTCGGCTCAGGTCATGATCTCAGGGTCCTGGGATCAAGGCCCGCATCGGGCTCTCTGCTTGGCGGGGAGGCTGCTTCCTCCTCTCTCTCTCTGCCTGCCTCTCTGCCTATTTGTGATCTGATCTCTCTCTGGGTGTCAAATTAAAAAAAAAAAGATGTAAAACTAATCTACTAAAAATGAGTAGACCTCTCTCTGCCACAAGTTCATATATGCTCATATAATGACTGGCTTTGGATATAGGTCATTTGGCTTTGAAGAACCACCACAACTTAATCTCTATGTTATCATAATTTCACCAATCTTACACTTATTCTTGCTGTTCCAGAAAACCCCACCCAGAAAGATAAAAGATGCAAGTAACATTATTTTTCCTTTCAAGCACTTTTGAAAAACTCATTAATATGAACATCAACCTGCTAACTTTCAATACATAAACACTCACTTTGGAAACTTTTTCTCAAAACCTTTGCCTTGCCTGGTCCACCAGCCCTCAACTACTATATCACAAACCAATACTAATCAAGACCTCACACTGAATACACGCCTTAAATTATATTCAAAAACCTCATAAATATCCCAATTTTTCCTGTCTTCTCTCTGAAACACTAACCACGCCTATCAACAAATTGTTTTGGTAGAATTCAGCACTTTGAATGAAATAAGTGTAAATAAGAACTGTAAACACTGTAAATAAGAACTGTGTTCATGAGGGCTCAGTTGGTTAAGTGTCTGACTCTTACTTTCGGCTCAGTCAGGATCTCAGCATTATGGGATCGAGCTCCATATGGGCTCTGCGCTCAGCGTGCAGCGCAGTCTGCTTGTCCTTCTCCCTCTGCTCCTCCCTCCACTCGTGCTCTCTCTCTCAAATAAATAAATAAAATATTTTTTTAAAAGAATTGTGTTTATGAAATTTTCTCTTGATTTTTATCCTAGAAGGGCCAGTTTCTATTATCTTACTGTAGGGATACAATTCTCCATGAGTTCCTTACTTCTCTCTGTCTTCTGAGAAGAGGCATTAACAGTTTTTTAGTTTCGGATCATCTTTCAAGATTGCTCATGAAGCAAATAGTCTTGCAAGTTAGAGAGTGCCTTCTAAAACAGAAGGCCTATTACTTTGCTCTTCACATTAATAATAGCAATGTCTCTTTCCTGGGCGAAGTTTGGGTGGGTTTGCTCATCATCTCCTTATTTAAAAATAAGGTTTTAAAATGCAGTTTTTTCTCCTAACACAACCCACTGTGTGTACAGGCATCACCCAGGCCTTGTCATGTCCCCATGTGACATGTGGGAATTAGGGCTTGGAGAACTAGCGTAGGCAATATAATGCTGACCACTGCTGTTGCTGGGAGTCATAAGCTGTCCTTTATCTCAGGCAGAAGTCTTGTGTCTTTGCTGATGTACCTGAACTTTTGGCAGGGTAACTTACTAACTTACAAAATCTCAGACCTCAGTCCCTTTACAGATCTTGACATCTGTATGAAATATGGCAGATTTTAAATTGAATTATTTGCCCTAGTGAGCTTAAAAGTAAAATCTATTTTAGCATCTGCATTTAATATCAGGAATGAACCACTCAACCCTAGCATATATAAGATGATTTTTGTAGGTTAACTAATTGCAACTATAATTTGATAAGCATTATCTATAGGTCAGGCATGTCAAAATATACTCTAGAGATGTGATTTTATGTTCACAATAAATCAGTGTGGTTTGTTTAGTTACCCCAGATATGAAGATATGGAAAATGACATTAAAAATTAAGTAACATGTTCGACATCATACAGGTGAAGACTGATAAAGTCAGATTAGTACCATGTCTAACACTAAAACCCAAGTTCTCTCTACTAGTCTACATTGTAACTTAGGGTCCCAGCTAAAATTAGACACATAGTGCCTAAAGTATCAGATTAGCTGACATGTGCCCTTTCCTATATAAATAGGAGTAATAAATTTGCTATTACTCAATAAGATGAGGAATTAAAAGCCAACTTAATAAATACAAAGAGCTGAAAAGAAATAATCTATAATCGAAGAGAAAAGAAATAAATAACCTCTCTTATTTTCTGCTACTCATAAACTTCCTTCTGTTTCTAAAATGTCATTAGCCTGACATCAGAATTACAGCTACAGAAAACAAAGGTGAAGAATTCTGAAACCCAATGGATGACATTAAAACAAATTTAGAATTGTGGCAGTGCTAGAGATCTTTAGAATTGTAGTCAGAGAAGATCACTAGAAGAAATAGATTTCAATTAGAATATAAATTAAAGAGAGTAGGAAATTCTACCTACCAAATCAGACAGCTCTAAAAACGTTCCCAATTTTCTAATCAGTGTTCTAGGAGGAATCCAGGGCATATATATAGTTCTCATAAAGTTATTTCAAATTTATGAATAATAAACAAACACACCAATAATTACAGCAAATCCAGCATAGCAAAGTACAATCATTTTTAATTTTCTACCAAGTAACCTCAGCATGCCCATTAGTAAGTTAAAAGATAATTAAGTTAAGATATAATGAAGGAAACCAAGTCTAAATCACTCACATTTCATTATTAAGTTTATAATATCAGTGTCTTTCTTTTTAATTAAAGTGCTTATGATATTTAGGGGAACATGGTATATTTGATACTGTTAGCTGAAATGTCTAAGATGATTTTCCATTAATAGTATTAGACTATTAAGGGAATTTATTTTATCAATTTACAAGTTTGTTTTTATGAAAATTCTTTGAACAGTTTTGGGAGAGATTTTCCTGTTAGAGTTTTGAGTTTTCTCTGTCATGCTTGTGTGATGCCTAAAAAAGAAAACTAAATATATGTAATTTATAAATGCAGGTAAAAAAAGTTTTAAAAAACTTTGTTAGGTAAAGTTATAAGTAGATACACCAAGTCACTATATATCCTTCATTTCTATGTGTTTGAAGCAGACAGTATCACACACCTATAACACACCAGAAATGGATATTCCAAGGTGATACCTAAACACACATTAAATAAATGGTTGATAGTACAACCAATGCATTCATTTCTCATGCTGAAATAAGTGGCAGTGATACAGCCACTATGCCATCACAGAGATTGAAATAATCACTGTAGATCTTGTAGAATTTGAAATGAATAGACCAACATATCACAAATCAGATTACTCCATAGTGGCCTAGAAACTCTCAATCCCACTTTTCAGTGATATATGCCAGGTTAAATCAAGTATATAAATTATAGTTGATCTCTTATAAAATTTACTTTCTGTAGCAGTCAGAAACTTCCTTGCTATTCAATTTAGAATTAAATATCTAGTTCATATTAAACAAGTAAAATGAGTTCAACTATTAAGGAGAGAATCATTAGGATTGCAAGTACAATTTCAGAAGAAAGTCAAGCATCAGAAGAGAGAATTTTCAAATGGAATACTGTAGTGAGGGAGAGTTCTTTCTGAAGCAGAGTAGAGTCAGCAAGGCTGCCCATAACTGTACTTTATCACAAAACACAGACTTGCATGGCTGAAAAAGATAGTGCTTCAATGCCAGATAGAAACTGCGTGGTGAGCCTGGCAGCACAGGCAAGCACTTTTAGCAAAAATGCAGACGAGGAGTGTGGAAACCCATTCACTTCCATGGGGAATGGATAAATAGCTAGAAGACTAAAAATAGACAATGCCATGTTTTCTATTAATTGAAAATAAAATGATGCTCTCTTCCCACTTCCTTTTGATGAATATTAATCACTTCATGCTATTTTAAAATTGGAAGCTGAACTAGAATATCTATGGTACATCAGAAAGAAGGTCATAATTTTCTACACTTGCATTACTTAAAACATGAGTTGCAAAATATTTTCATGTCTTCATATACTTGTGTCATTCTAAATCAATTATTTTAAGTACATACATCCATACATACCCATGAAATAAATATTTTGTATCTGTTTTAGTAGTAAAGATTACTATCTACTTTAAAGTACATAAAATACAATGTTATTAATTTAATTATTTAGGTGCATAAGACACTGAGAAAATTCTAAATCGTAACATCTTCTCCCAAATGAGAAAGAAGAGAGACATCATATTTCAAATACTTCCAACTGTTTTCCATTGTTAATCTGTTCACCTGTTCTAATGAAATAACATAGGCAAAAAATGTAATTAGCATTGGTGACGACAATATTAAACAGTTACAACTTGTTTCAGTTTTATTTTAAAGTTATTAAGTGAGAAGGGTGTATTTCATTAGAACATTCTAATGAAAGTGGTTTTAAAAAGAATCATTTTAGTCTTTTTCACATGTTTATGATTGTTTCAATAGTATTTTCATATCTGTAAAACATAAAGTAAAAGTAGCAACTGAAATAAATGTGAACAGATCACATCATGATGCTAGAAATTTTAAGTACATCATTAAAAGATAATACAAAATGATTATCTTTCCGCAGAGCAAGTCTTCCCAATGAATTTTCAAAACGCTCTAATTTATAGAATTGTAAAATAAAATCCCAGAACAAAGAATATGAGATTTTGTCTTATCGTTATTGAAAAATGAATTTTAACATTCAGCTCTGTGTTTTTCAGTATTAAATTTTCTTCTCAGGGTCACATAATTATGGGCTAAACATGAAAATAGGAGCATGAATTATGTAATATTTTGACTATCCTTGCAGAAAAATAATGAACATCTATAATCTGATTTATATTAAAGATGTAGAAGAACAATACAAGTAAGACATAGGTTTTCTCTTCCCAAAGTCCTCAGCCACTTCCTTAAACTACATTCTGTAGAATTATGCAGTCTCCTGTCTGGCCAGAAACCACTCATACTACAATGGTTTACATATAGTCTGCCCAAATAGAATCACTTGGTTTCATCGTGGCTTTGTTCAAGCACTGCTCAACATTCAGTGGTCTGAGTGCCAGATGTACCAGATTGCCATTTCTTTGATTCCTCTGATCATGTGTACTTTTTAAAAATCTATTTTATTTTATTATTATTTGCCCCAGGGGGATCATGTGTACTTCTATCCATAGCTGACAATTTGCCTGAGCTAGAGCTGCATGAGAACAAGTGACCACAACTTAAGTGAAAGGATATAGAGAAAGCAAAGAAGCAAATACATCTTTATAACTGAATTAATTTCTTTAATATGTAAATTGCCTTTCAGGGCAAAGAAACATTTTCTCCCACTCCAATGAATACGTTTATCTAAAGTAAATTTTGAGGTGTCACATCACTATGGTAATTTTCAATTATTGACGTGTTTTTCAAAGGCTGACGATGATGATAATGGACATGAACTGACCAATATGAATTGGAGCATGGGTTAGTTACATTAACTCATTAAGTCTCTCTCATTTTTTTTAACATTTATTTTTATTTTAGAGAGAGAGAGCACGAACTGGAAGGGCAGAGGGAGAAGGCAAGAGAATCCAAAGCAGACTTCGCACTGAGCATGAAGCCCAATGCAAGGGTTGATCGATCTCATGACCCTGAGATCATGACTGGGCTGAAACCAAGAGTCCTAAGCTTAACCAACTGCGCCATCCAAACACTTCTCATTGAGTCTTTAAATATCATTACATTACTCCCATTTTATAGTTAAAGGAATTGAGGATTAGAGCTGTTAAGTACATTTCCCAGTGTAATACAGGTGGCTAAGTGGTAGAGCTACAATTCAAACTCAGACATCCTGAGCTAGTCTGCAATTTCCCCCCTTATGCTATACTCTAGTTGGAATGGATCACTATTTACTGAAGTTTTGGGAAAAAAAACAGAACGAAAGAAAAACAGAAGATTTAACAAAGGATAGGTTATGCTGGTGACAGATACATCAGTAGAGCTGACTGTTTGTGAAAAATAAGAGTTCCTACTAGAGAAGCAGCAAAATAATAAAGCAATTAAGATGGTACCTACTAAGCTTGATGAAGGTTGAGGATTTGAGGTCTTTGAAAGTGGGATAAAGAGTTATAAAACAAATTAAACATATGAGGAGCACAAGTGTGAATAAAAACAGGCACAAGTAAAATATTCTCATGAGTGATACCACTAAGATAATCTCAAGAGAAAACTCCTTAAACACAGACCATCCTCCTGAGCTTTAAGAAGAATCATCCTTCTGAATTAAAAAAAAAAAGCACCAACACAGCAATTATTAGTTTAAAGTAAAATTTTATATTCATAGTTTAAGTTGTCCATTCTTTTTACTTATGTTCAATTCATAATATTAAATAATACATCAACAGATTTATTTAAAGAGTGACAAAATTATCCACCTGTATTTATATGAAAAAAAGTTGATGGAGAAGCAATTTTATTATCGTATAAATACTGTAATTAACCCTCAAATCAGTGTTTTTTAAAAAATAATGCAAATAAGCAAAAATTGCCAATAGTTCAATTTAATTAACCCTAATTAAATTGCAGCATGTCACTAAATGTAACTACACTGCATTTTTCATGGGGTTACATTTTATAAAGCATCAAATGCTATTATTGGTTGTGGGTGTTTTATCCTCAATAAGTAAGCTGATACTTATTTACGGGGTTTGTTATGAGTTAAATTAAACAGCTACTAAATCTTTTCTAACATAATTTATTTGGATGGGTTTGAAAAAGAATTTTTTATAGTGATATAATATCTCCAGTGGCAGAAACATCATATAAAGAAATCTCTATGTTATCAGGTACAATCAAGTTTGTTTCTACAATAATTGCATCATTTAAACACTTGAGAATCCTGTAGCTTTCCCAAATTTAATTTAACCTTTCAGATATTAGACTTTTTATAGCTTCTCACCACTACTCCTCCCTAAGGAGTAGGTATGTGTGTATCATAGGTCAGCAGGGATTGAACAGTTCTTAAAAAATTTAAACCTCCCTGAATTAATCTTGTATTTTTAGACCAAGCAATATTTCATTTTTACAATTTTATTGTACTGTTATCCATTCCCTATGAAGCTGACAATAAACTGAGCTGCCACTTGGTTGCTGTCTATGTAACAATAAGGGTTGCCTCATCAGCAGGAAAATCAAGAATATTTAAATTTTAATATTGGGGATGGAAGGAGATTGTGCTGTCTAAAAGTGGGCACCAAATAAACAATCATGGTGCTTAATTTGATAATTCATTTGAGTGAAGCCATTGAAAATCATAGTTAAAATGCAAATGTCTTTTGGATAAGAGGACAGCTTAGACTTAACAATAGTAATAATAACAACACCCTTTTGGACAAACTCTACACTAGCAGCTTGAATAGGAAAATACCTATGTACATTAAACAGACAAGAAAACAAAGGCCAATGTTTATAGAACACTTAAGAAATAAAGGTTCATTCAACATGGCTGTGTCTGCACCAGTAGCCTATACATACATTATGTTGTCTCTCACAATTTAATGGCATCAGTTAGCTCTATGTATTAGCATTAGTTGCAAATGCAGGAATTAAAATAGATTTAATTCAATCCAATTCATACCATATTTATAAAGTTTACCATAGGCATTTTCAAATATAATAAAAAGAATATGACAAAAGTTCAGTGAGTGCATAGAGAAGGGAGTGATTATCTTGGTTTGAGGTGAGGTCAAGAATCTTTCTAAAAGTCACTTTTAGAATTTAAACCAAATTTGAGGTAAGGAGGGAAAATCATGTACAGGTAGAAAATACTTAAGTTCAAAAGAGGATCTTATTTGAGGATGGCTATAGGAACTTATAAGTAAATTTTAAAAGTTTGCAAGGTTACAAGTTTAATATACAGAAATTTATTTTATTTTGAAATAACAGCAATGAGCTATTAGAAAAGAAAATAAGAAAACAATGAACACACTTAGATTAAGAAATGAAATGCTTAGAAATAAATATGATAAAATGTTCAGAAGGTAGTCCAAGATGGCAGCACAGAGAGACCTGAATTCACCTCTTCCCACAGATATACCAAATCTACAACTACATACGGAATACTTCCCATTGGAAAAGAAAGAAAATGTAGCTGAACAGTTCCCTCCAAACAAGGGATAAAATGGCTAAATCCAGATGAGTAGGAGAGGCAGAAATATGGTCTCATCAAAATATTTCCCATTCCCAGTCACAGTAACCCCCATTGGGAGGAATGTCATGGGTCTGGAGCATCTCTCTGAAAAGAGAGAGGTTTGTTTTTCACACTAGCCACCTCAACCCTTGGGACTTGCACCAAGAAGACAAGTCCCTAAAAGAATCTGGCTTTGGGAACCAATAAGGCTTATGCACAAAAGATCTGGGAGAATGTGTAGATCTGAAATATTCCTTTTATGGGGCTCATGTGCAGACTCACTCAACTAGCAATTTGAGAAGTGATGGGATTAAAAGTGAAGGAGATTCATTTGCTACATCTTAAAACATCTTCTGGAGGAGCAAGGACCAGTTAGGACTTTTGGCGGGGGGGGGGGGGGGGAAGGGGNACATAATATTAGAAGTCCTAGTCACAGCAAATAGGAAAGACAAATAAAAGACATCAGAGTTGAAAAGGAAAAGGTAAAATTGTCTCTACTTGCAGATGACATTCTATATATAGAAAATCCTAAAGACTCTATTAAAACATTGTTAGAATAAATGATTTTAGTAAAATGGCAGGATACAAAATTGATAATCTGTACCTTTTCTATACAGTAATAATGAATTATCAGAAAGAGAATAAAGAAAAAATACCATTTATAATTGCATCAAAAAGAGTAAAACAACTGGAATAAATTTAACCAAGGAGATGAAAGACCTATATGATAAAAAATAGAAGATGTTGGTGAAAGAAATTGAAGAAAGCACAAACAAATGGAAAGATATTCTGTGTTTACGGATTAGAAGAACTGATATTATTACAATGTCTCTACTACCCAAAGCAATCTACAGATTCAATGCAATCCTTATCAAAATTCCAGTGGCATCTTTCACAAAACTAGAACAAATACTTCTAAAATTTGGATGGAACCACAAAAGACCTTGACTCACCAAAGCAATCTTGAGACAAGAACAAACCTGGAGGTATCACTCTCTGATTTCAAACTATCTACAAAGCTGAAGTAATTAAAACATTATAGTACTGGCATAAAAACAGAAACATATATCAACTGAAATACAGTAGAAAGCCCAGAAATAGAGAACCACACAAGTTTATGGCCAACTAATTTACAACAAAGGAGCTAAAATTATACGGAAAGGACAGTCTCTTCAATAAATGGTGGTGTGAAATCTGGACAGCCACATGCAAAAGCATTAAAACTAGACCACTATCTTATACCATTCACAAAAATTAATGCAAAATGGATTAGAGAGATGAATTTAAGACCTGAATACATAAAACTCTTAGTAGAAAACATAGGTGGTAATCTCCTTGATAGAGGTCTTTGTGTTGAATTTTTTTTACCTTATTCCAAAAGCAAAGGCAACAAAAGCAAAAATAAAATAAGTGGGACTACATTAAACTAAAAAGCTTCTACACAATAAAGGAAATCATCAATGAAATGAAAAGGCAATGAAATGAAAATTTCTCTCTGAATGGGAGAAAATATTTGAAAACCATGTTTCTGAAAAAGGGTTAATATCTAAAATATATAATGAACTCAACAGCAAAAATTTTAAAAAATCTGATTAAAAAAATGGGAGAAGTCCTAAAAAATTTTTTTTTCCAAAGACATACAGATGACCAAAAGACACAGGAAAAAATGCTTGAAGTCACTAATTATCAGGGAAATACAAATTAAAACCACAATGAGATATCACTTCACACTTATTAGAAGGGCTATTATCACAAAGACAAGAAATAATAAGTGTTGGAGAGGGCGTGGAGAAAAGGGAACCCTTGTACACTGTTGGTAAAAATGTAAACTAGCCAGTATGGAAAACAGTATGGAAGTTCCTCAAAAAACTAAAAATAGAACTATCTTATGATTTAGCTATCCCACTTCTGGTTTTTTATCCAAAGAAAATAAAACACTAATTCAAAGATATATGCACCCCTATGTTCATTGCAGCATTATTTACAATAGTTAAAATATGAAAATAACCTAAGTATTCATTGATATATCAGTGGATAAAGAATATGTGGGTGTGCATACACACACACACACACACACATGCACGCATGCGCAATGGAATACTACTTAGCCACAAGAAAGGAAATCTTGCCATTTGCAACCACATGGGGGTACCTCAGTTGAAGGTATTATGCCAAGTAAAATAAGTCAGAGAGAGAAAGACAAATATCATATCATTTCACATACATGCAAATTTAAAAAAACACAAATGAACAGACAAAACAAAACACATAGATACACAAAACAGATTGGTGATTATCAGAGGGGAAGGGGGTGAAGATTGGAGAAATGGGTGAAAGGGTAAACTGTATGATGACAGACAGTAATAGATTTATTATGGTGATCCCTTTGTAAAGTATACAAGAACTAAGAATCAAATTATTGCATTGTGTACCTGAAACTAATATGTTAGATACCAATTTTATCTCAATAAAAAATACATTTTTAATAAAAAATATTTAAATTAAAAAAATAAAAACAAGGTAAATCTATTATAGCTGGTACCAAGATTATATAAATTCCTCAAAGACTGAAGGATTTTAACCTCGGTTAAAACCTTTTAATTATTATTATTATCATTGTTTTATTGTTGCAAGCTGGCTTTTTTTGGACTTTGTTTGACAATATTTGCCTTACTTTTGGCCTGTACTCTCCTCCAAGTTTAATAATTTTAGTTCTTGCATTTCATACTATGAACCATTTTGGATTTTTGTTTTAATGATATAACATATTATATATATTAAATTTTAAAAATTATGGTAGGGGCACTTGGGTGACTCAATTTATTAAGCATCCGATTCTTGATTTCGGCTCAGGTCATGATCTCAGGATCATGAGATCAGTCCTCACATCAAGCTCTACACTGGGCCTGGAACCTGGTTGAGATTCTCTCTCTCCCTCACCTTCTGCCCCTCCTTTCTCTTTCTCCTCTCTCTCTCTCTTCCTTTCTGTTCTTAAAAATGAATGAATGAATGAATGAATGAATGAATGAATGAATGAATGAATGAATGAATAAATAAGGTATATTACTTTGGTGTGAATCTCAGCTCTTCTCCATATATAATCTTAGGCAGACTACTTAATCTCTCAATTCCCAGTTTCCCTGCCTATGAAATCGGGATAATAATAGCATCTCTCCGATAGGGCTGTGTTAAGGATTAAATCACAGCAATTCCTGGAACTTAATATAAACTCAATAAATAGTAGTCATTAAAAAAATAAAAATAAAATTATGGTATTTACACTAATATGCCATGCTTATTATATATATGCTTTTCCCCCTCCTCTGTCTCCAAAGTTTACTATAATATCCATCATTCTATTTTTATTGGTTTACTCTATGAAAATTTAACCGTTTTCAGTGACACTTAATACGACCCTCTTTGTCAAGCTGGCACACCCAACCCGCAACTACTTGATTATATATGTCAGTTCACTGGCTTGGAAGGGTCTTGAGTATATTTAGAAAATACTGATATTTCTTTCATTTGCCCCCCAAATTTTCTGACATTGAAAAAATTTATAATGTAGAACATTTCCTCATAAAATGAAATAATTTATAAATTCATTAAAAAGAAAACAGTGTGAAACTCAAGGAAGTCAGGGGAAAGGATTTTGAATCACAACTCATTCAGCCAAAAGAATTAAAAACAAAATAAAATGATTTGAAACTTCAATTAGTAGATCTTTATTTTTTGGTGGAGAGGCTATTTACTTTTTATTTGTTTTCTTAATTGTATATAATCATATGTAAATAAATGTTACATGTTGTTCTAAGACCCAGGCCTATATACAGGTTCTCTTTTATTCTTTATTTTTTAAAGATTTTATTTATTTATGTATTTGAGAGAGAGAGAGAAAAGGAGCAACTTGAGAAGCAGAGGGAGAAGCAGACTCCTCACTGAGCAGCGAGCCCCATGTGAGGCTAGATCCCAGGACTCCAGGACCATGACTCAGACGAAGGGAGACACTTAACCAACTTAGCCACCCAGGAACCCCTACATGTTCTCTTTTAAAAATATCACATTTTCCTCTCTTTTTGGCAAGAAAAAAGGAAAAGGAGGGAAGGAAGGCTGGAAGGAATGAAGGAAAAAGCTTGTTGAATTTTAGTAAATATTAATCTTATTTTAAGATTACAAAAGGAAATGCTAGTTTGAATGGGAATGAGCCTTCTTAAGTCTTTCGTATTTTTCTAGTGTCCAGATCTTTAGGGCAAAGATTCTATATTGAAAGAGAGAAATAAATTAAAAACAAATCAAATTTACATTTATCAGAAAGCATCAGACTTCACCCATTTTGATTTACCACCAAGTCCTCTCTATATTTAGTTCCTATTACAATACATAAAAATGAGGCACTTAGAAAATAAATAACTCTACTTAACTCTAAAAAATTTAACCTAACTTAGACTCCTAAGTTATGTCCCCTACATCTTTCCCTTAAAAATTATAAATATGGAAATGATTACCTTACGGTGATCATGTACATATGCATATGTGTGCTTCTGTGTATACGAATCATACTGGAATATATTTTTCTATGAATAGACAACTTTAAGATGTACCATATCAGTCTTTTGACATTTTTTCTCATCTAAATTTTTTCTTAAGACAAAAGCTAATATTCATAAGAGAAATACAGGAAGTTAATATCTAAAATGCCCATGTGCAAATATTATACATTTCTTAGTCACCGAAAAGTACTATTAAGGGAAAGATTTGTCTTTGTATTACACCTTGTTGTTTTTGTGACTGTTTTTTGCCCAACTTATGGGTGTATATATGTTATAGTCCAGCTCTTTTAAAAACCACACTTTTTAAAGATACTCTTTCAAATAATATAATACCAAAATTTCTAATTTAATTTATCTATCTAAAAAGGAAGTGGCATTCAAATTACTCAGGGGTATAAATTCTTGATTCCATATAATTAGTTTTAAATTATATCTGTCAAACACATGTTAAAGGTGAGTTATTATTTATACATTTTTTTAAATGTGACTATGAAATATAAAAGTTACTTAGAATTTTATATAATTATAGTCTACTTTCTCAAATACATTCTATGTTATCAAATAAAGTTTCAATTAGAATTCTCAGGCCCAAAATGTCATGTCTTTCTGCCACTTCTTGAATAGATGATGTATGTGCCAGCATGCTGATGTGCTAGGAGTGTGCAACTGAACGGCTGTGCCTGGGCAAGCTCCCTGCCCCTACCCCGTAGTACATGAATAAAAGCTTCCTGTACTAACCCTAAGGGAAGACAGGGCTTTGAGAGCTATCTCCCCATCTCCTTACTTGTAACAAATAATAAAGTTCTTTGTTTCCAGAACTTCCGTGGGTTGTATTCAGTTTGATGCATCCCAAGTGGTGAACCCCTTGAATTTGGTTACAATTTCTGTTAGAATCTTTGTTGGGTAATACTATATATATAATGTGTGTGTATGTATGTGTATATACACACACACATATATATA
>LNAC01000144.1:2764474-2783457 GCA_002007465.1 Ailurus styani | reverse complement strand
CACACACACACACACACACACACACACACACACACACACACACACACACACACACACACACACACACACACACACACCCCTCCTCCTCAGTAACAAACCTGGGTCTCCAGACAGTGATTACTGTTCTTTGTTATTCAGAATACAATGACAACTCCTGTGTCCCAAAAGGAAATCAGTCATTAAAGACTTTAGAGAAATCTGTTGCTACTTATTCTATCTAGACAGAACCATTCCACAGTTTTCAGATATGTTAAATCCTATTACCAATTCTCCTATCTCCCTACCACACAGATTCTGCTTACTAATAACTGCAATTTTTGACGTCTGCATTGTTCTAAAAACCTATGCCTCACTTAGTACCACACTGACTTTCCTTCTTTGCCTCTTTTATTTACGTTTTTCCAGAGAAAGTGTCCGATGGGGTTGAAAATCACCCTCCAAATCACTGTTTTCACAAGATACCTCATCATGAAACAATGATCAGACTAGGAATGCGACTTCATTCAAGTTTTGATCTCTGTCTGCAAGATTTGTTTACAAACAACTAGGACCCATGGGATGTAATCAGAGAAGAACCTTTATTTTCATTCTTTAAAAATATTTCTGTAGGTTTCTCCTTTGCTCCTAGATAAAAACTTGGGCAAATCTCATGATTTTCTAGAATCCTCTTATGTAACTTAAAATTTTCTATCACTAATGCCAGAAAACACAGCCTTGATTTAGAAATAATCTTATATACAGTTTGATATTATTACTCAGCTCCTTAATCCAAATTGAACAGTAAGTTTTTTTTTGTTGTTTTTTGGGGTTTTTTTTGTCCTCTAACTAGCACAGGTTAAAAGCAGGTTCTCTGCCTTTTTTTAAAAAAAAAAGCAAACACTTGGAGTCTTCATTCTTTTCTGTTCTTTTCATTTGCCACTCATTAGCTACTATTTCTGACCCTTCAGGATAAGAGCAAAAATGAGAAAGAAAGGAGTACAGAAAAATTTCTACTTGGTGGCTGCTCTTGTAAAAGAACTTATTAGCACATTCTGTGCTTGGCAAATATTTAAAGCTTACTACTACTTCTCTCACATAGCCACTCTGGATCCATCAACTCAAACTCTAATGATCCGATGTTGACCTTGATGTTCCTTCAGCTGGCAATTCTTTTCCAGGGTCTGGCTTTCCAGCAATCTACTCCATACAATTTCTATGTCTTCTCTGAGGACAATACTCTTGGCTTGGGTAGGACTTAATTCCATCTTGGCTATCTCCCAAATGGACTACATGTGGTCCACAGGAAACATTTATACAATCTTCGGCCTTGATAAAATATGAGAGTACAGGCTAAATTCAACACAGAAGCAGTTTCTCCTTTACTCCAGTCATTGGAAGAGCTAGTCAAAATATCTCATTCTCTATTTTCCTCTTTGAAAGTCATAAGCTCAGTTAACAGAAACATCTTTATTAGTTTCCTAGTGTTCATGAACACAGTACCACAAGCTGGGTAGCTTAGAACAACAGAAATTTATTGTCTTGCTATTCTGGAGGCTAGCACTCTGAAACTGAGGTGTTGGAAGGATCATGTTCCCTCTGTAACCTTTAAGAAGAATCCACCCATGCCTCTTCCTACCTTCTGACAGTTTGCTAGCAATCCTTAGCATCCCCAGGCTCACAGCTTCAGCATTTCAATCTCCACCTTTGCCACCACGTGACAGTCTTCCCTCTTGTGTCTGTATGTGCCTCTTATCTTCATATAAGGATACTACTCAGTGAATTAGAGCCCACCTTAATGACTCCATCTTAATTTGACTACATCTGCAAAGACCCGATTTCAAATAATGTCACATTCATAAGTACCTGGAGTTAGGATTTCAACATATCTTTTTGGAGACCCAATTCAACCCATGACAGCTCTAGCTAAGCTCTCCAAATGGTCCCTTATCCCTTTAAATTTAAAGACACTCACCCCACCCATTTTCTCCTTAGCATATGGATGTAGTAGTAGGAGGGGGGCTTGCAGTATAGGAACAATCTTTTTTAAATAATTTGAAGGCAGGGCAGACTATATCACCCCAGAATGTGCTACTTTGGTATGTGGATTATTTCAAGCTGAAGGTAATCAAGGCCCAGCAGACTCAAGAAGTGTTTCTAACCTCCCTTTAACCTCCTTAAATAATTTAGATAGGGGGACTGTACCAGGAAGAGAACTATTACCAGAGATAACTCTTTATTATCAGAAAAACCTATCTGCATGAAAGGCAAACATTTATTTGCCAAACATTTGCTCTTCTCATCTTCCTGTGAATTGTCTTCTTCCCCTTTGAAGCCCTAGATCCCTACCCTCTTCTCCTTAGCTCATGATGGCATTTAAGCCTCGATTACCTGACTGCTAAAAAGTTTCATATTTTTACGGAGCTCCTGTATGTACAATATTTGTTTTTCTCCTGTTAATCTGTTATATCAATTTAGTTATTAAGTGAAAGAACCTAGAAGGGAAGGAGAAAGTTTTCTTCTCCTACACTTGCAAATAAAATCCTCTCTTACTAATCATTCTTTTGGCCTTCCTATTCCCTTCCAGTGTGAGTTAATCTTACATTTTAGAAGTTGTGAAAATGATTCCCTTGACAATCTTCTTTGATGTCTCGTCTCGCTTTGGTATTTCATACATACTGTATTTTATTGTGAGTCAAATGAACACGTTATTTTGCATATACATTTAATCACAACAAATTTGCATACCCAAGTAAGCGCCACCAAAATCAACATATAAAGAATTCCATCAACTCAAATAATTAATTCTCTCTTGCCCATTTTAAGACTAGTCATCCCCTGCCTTGCTACTCACCAACTTGTTGGACCAGAAAATAGTGATTTCATTTCTATCACTACATATTAGTTTTACCAGTTCTAGACTTTATATTAATGGACTCATGAGTATGTGCTCATTTTTTTGGATATACACTTTCACCTGTTCTAAATAAATATCTAGCAGAACTACTAGGCTGTACAGTAAATACATACTTGACATTAAAAGAAACTTCCAAATGGTTTTCAACGGATTTAGTTACTTTCCATCCTCATCAACCCTGGATATTGCTCATCTCTAATTTTTGCTATTCTAATAGGTTTGTTGTTTTATTTCATTATAGTTTAAATCTGCATTTACCAATGACTAAAAATACTGAGTTTTTTTCATAAACATGTTAGCTAATATATTTTTGTCAAGTGCCTGTTTAAAACATTTGTCTATTTATAACTGAGTTGGTTGTTTTTATTGAATTTTAAGATTAAAATATGATACAAGTCTACATATAATTTAAAAATATATGTGTATATGTATATAATTTGCCTTTTCAAATTCTTTAAAGTATTTTTCATAGAGCAGCTGTTTTAAATTTTGATAACAAAATTTTAACAATTTTTTTGTTTTTTTATAGTTTATGCTTTTTGTGGTCTGATTAAGAATGTTTTCCTAAACTAATATCTCAAAGATTTTCTCCTAGAAATGTTATAGTTTTGGCTTTTGTATTTAGGCCTATGGTCTATTTTCAAGTTAATTTTGATATGTGGTGTGAAGTATGGTTCAACGTTTGTTTTTATGAATCTCCAATTATTCCAGTTCAATTTGTTGGAGTGTTTTTCCTGACTGAATTACTTCTGCACATGTTTAAAATCAACTGACTGTGTAAGCTGTGGCTCTTCTGGACTCTCTATTCTGTTCCATTGATCCACATACCTATACTTATACCAATACTGCACTGGTTCTGATTACTGTAGTTTTATAGTATTCCAATGAAATAGGTAGTGTTAGTTCCCTAAATCTGTTACTTGCAAAATTGTTTTGATTATACCATGTCCCTAAAATACCCATATATATATATTTTTTTTTTAATTTATTTATTTGACAGAAAGAGACCACAAGCAGGTGGAGCAGCACACAGAAGGAGAGGGAGAAGCAGACTCCCCGCTAAGCAGGGAACTCGATATGGGGCTCGATCGCAAGATGCTGGGGATCACGACCTAATCTGAAGGCAGACACTTAACCGACTGAGCCACCCAGGCATCCCTCCATATACATTTTGGAATAACCTTATCAATTTCTGCAGAAGTTTGCTAGAAGTTTGACTGCCATTGCAAGGAATATATAGACTGATGTGAGGATAAATTCTATCTTAACCACATTGAGTCTTGCAATCCAATAACAAAGTATAGGTCTTGATTTATTTTGGTATTTATTACTTTCTTTCAATAGTACTTACAAATTTTGCATATATGTTTTTCCTAAATATTTCATGTCATTAAAATCTACTTAAGTGATATTTTTAAATTCAACTTTCAATTGTTTATATATAAAAATTGTTTTTGGTATACTGACCTAGCATTTTATGACTTGGTAAACTCATATCAGAATTTATTAAACTAGTAACAATTCTGTAGATCCTTTAGAATTTCTTATATACTTAGTCATATCCTCTGTAAATAAATTTACTTTGTTCCAAACTGCATGTTCAGTATCCCTTACTCTCTTTTCCCATTCTCTCTCCCTCACCCCATGTCCCTGCCTCCCCTCCACCTCTCTCTCTCTCTCCCCTCAACACCCCTGGTTTATTGTATTATCTAAGATCATGGTACATAGACTAGGAATAGTGTGAAGGTGTTCATCCTTGATTTGTTCATCATCAGGGGAGAGCATTTCATATTTATCATTAAGTATAATGTTAGCTCTATTTTTTTAAGCTATACTTTATCAGGTTGAGGGAATTCCTTTCTTATCCCAGTTTTCTGAGAATTCTTACGAATGTTGCTCAACTGTGCCAGATAATTTATCTGAATTTAGTGAAATGATGACTTTTTTCCTGATTTATCAATATGGTAGACTGCACTGATTGTCTTCAAAATTAAAACAGTCTTGAAATCCAGGGATAAACTCTATTTAATCATGATATAATATCATTTTTATACATTGGTAGATTCTAAATGCTAACATTTTATGAAAATCTTAAAGATACATTCACATTTTTGTATGTGTGTGCGCTTACACTCTCTCCTCTCTCTCTCTCTCTCTCTCTCTCTCTCTCTCTCCCCCCCCATATCAGGCTGCAGTTTTCTTGTAATGTCATTGTCTTGTTTTGTTCTATCACTTAATGAAGAATCATTACATCTCCAACTGTGATTGTGGATTTTTCTTTCTCCTTAGATGTTGTCAGTTTTTATGTCATTTGCTTTTTAAATCTTTCTTAAAATACTAACAACTTAAATAAGGCATTTATATGTTTATTATATAACATGATCACACATATTGCCAGCTCATCTAAATACTTTTTAGAGTTTAATATTTATCATTAGGAAGTTTTCAGTTAAATATTTGTCAATGAGAAATGAGAATAATACATTCATAATATCTTTCCATCAAACATAAAATGTGTTTATTAAAGTTATACAGAAATATGAGATAAGAGTTCATCACTACAACTCTTTAGAGTATTGCCTATAATAATAAGTAAGCCATTTGGTAGGTTAGAGTCACAGATACCCTGGTATGAGAATAATGGGAAAGCAGCATGGGGTTGAGCTTAGGTGAAACTGAAATTAATTTTCACAGTTTAGTTGCTGGGTGGTCTCAGATGACATGGCTGTTTAATCTTAGCTAGTACAGGTGTGAAAGTCATAATATGAAAAGTGACACATTCAAATAGAAAAAGAGACAATATTATAATTAGACTTCATACTCATGGTAAAGTGTGAAAGAGCAAGCTTTTTTACACGGTGTCTCTGAATTGTGAAAAAGCTATGTAACTTTTCGGGAAATAAATATGGACATTATATAGCTTTCATTCTCTGTGTTATTTATAACAAAGGTTTTTTTGCCTGATCTTTATATTGAAGAATTTTCATTTTACCAGTGCCCAAAATCAATTTTTAGAGCCACTCCAGTGATGCAAATATACCTACTTGCCTGGTGCAAGATTCTTTTTTATTCCATAGAGAGTGTTGTTTTTTAAATCAGAGCACAACCCCATCCCTTTTCCTATCTAATGAAGACACAAATATTATTTGGCCTGCTCATCACAGAATTCCATGTGGAAATATACCCATTAGTTACTTTTGATAAGTCTTTATGAACAAGATTTTATATATGATATTTATAATTGATAATATATGTTGACATATATATATGACATACTATATGTGGCTGAACAGATTATACTGCACTTAATGAACATTTATAATATTATGGACTAAACAGATATACAACTAACTATATTATTATTTTCTCTATTAACAAAATATTAAGAAACTGAAAATATATGTTATTCCATTGATCACGACTCCCTAGGCAGAATTAATGAATCTAAAATTCATATTTAGGGGCACCTGGGTGGTTTAGTCGTTACATGTCTGACTTGATTTTAGTTCAGGTCATAACCTCAGGGTCCTGAAATCGAGCCCCACCTTGTGCTCCGGGTTGAGCATGGGACCTACTTAAGATTCTCTACTCTCCTTCTACCCCCTCCAATCTCATGCTCTTTCTCTCTAAAATAAATAAATAAATTAATTAATAATAAAAATAAATAAAATTCACATTAAAAATTCTACTAGAAAAATAAAATTAATTTTTAAAAATAAATAAATAAAAATTCTACTGATAAGAAAATCTCTACTGAAATGGCTACTGCTTTACTGCCATTAAGACCATTGTTATTACCTATCTCTGATTTATTTCTATAATATATGGTAAGTTTATTATTTCTCACACCAAAAGCCCATATCATAAAATTTCCTAAGTCAGATATTAAATAATTGAAGTGACCTATCAATGGTATCTTACATATACATTACATTTGATTTGCCAGTAAGACTTACCTATGTAAATAAATGTGTAGGCTAAACATTCAAGTAGACAAAATAACTTTAATTCTTTATTATTGAGGACATTAAACTTTGAAAATGAAAGTGTTTCCAAGGCTATATATTAGGATTTAATTCATTTATAAAATTAAAGGAGTAAGATGCAGTTTTATACTTACTATTCTATAATCCTTAAAATGACCACTCCTTTAGTTAAAATATAAGCAGACCAACAAATTCAATCTGTGTTTATCTTTGAGTTATACATAAGGAGAGATATTAATCAGAGTATAGTGTTTGCATAGCTTAACTATATATCAAATACAGGTAATACTATAATTATAGGATAACATGTTTTGTGTTGTAGCATTCAATAAAATGTATTAACAAAAACTAGATGTTTTTACACTTAACTAATCTTTCCTTAAAATGCGTAATATTAAAGTTCAATTTAAATCATATCTCCTAAACACACTGACTGAATTACATCCTATTACATTGTATCTTAAATCTTATGTAAATTCAAAGTTTATAGGCTTTGGGTACATAACGCAAGCTTTTGTGTCAGACAAAAAAAGATTCTCAGTGAATTAACACTGAGTTATTCAGTTAATGGAAGTTACTCAACTTCCATTATGGCTCAAAATTCAATATGGTTGCCATTAGGAAATCATACCTGTTCCTTTATCTTGTGAAACTGACCTCCTTAAAATACGCCCACAATGTATTAACAGAGTGGGGAGTGGAGGGAAAGAAAAATGAAAAGATTTCAATCCAAATCTGGTTGTACACAACCTTTCTTCTCATATTCTGTTAAGTGAAATTGGTCACATACTGCCACCTAACTCCATGAGAAGAAAGGGTAGAAGAAACTGGAGTAATGCTTCTCCAGCATTACTGGAGTAGTGCCCAGGAGAAAATATGTTTGGAGAAAACATGGTTTTTCTTTTGACAGGAACACTAAACGAAAGAATCAGGAAGCTCAAAACCATATGCAAAAAGTGTGACTTATATTTTTCTGGGATTTCGGCAGTAGTGCTATCACAAATACTGGATATGTTTGGCTAGAACAATGAGAATAATATAACTGATAAAACACAAGTGCTCTATTCACTTAAACTTTATTTCAGGAAATCAAAATTAGCTTCTCAAAGAGTAGATTGTGAAGGCTTCCTCTTCTACATTTCAAAATGTGTTAAATATTCATTATCACTACAAAGTAATTCATAGTGGAATATTTCTGTTTCTTCTTTACTAAATTAGTTTGGTATTTCTTCAATGAACAAATTATCTTTTTAAATGGAAAATATAATCTCTTACTATGGATAAAAATCTGGGAAAAAAGAACTTTTTCAATGAAAAGTTGAAGTGTTCTAATAAAGTGTCATTAAACAATTATAGTTTCACAATATGAATACGGACGCCACTGTGTTAAGCATGTTCATACATCTTATTTAATTTATATGAAATATTACCCTAAAATGAATTTTTATTATTAAAGAAATGAAAAGATCATTTTACACTTAATAGAACCCCACTTCATGAGCTAATATTGAGTCATGGACTATAGGAATAAAACAATAATTATTCTTCATTGTAAAATTATATTCTACAATGTAATTAATTTGCCATAATTGTCCCTGGTGACATATTATGTTCTTGGCTCACAGGAGCTGCCTTGCGTCATGGTTATTTGTTTAGTAATCACCACAGCACTCAAAAATATGACAATATTTTTTGCAATTATTTTATTTATGTCTTATAAAATCTTGAAACTATAAGACAAGCTAAAACTTCCTAGGTGTACTCTAATACTATATAAATAGCTACCATTAGGATTATTTATACAAAATTATTTATGAGATCTTTACATGAATAATAAATGTTTATACAGTAACCTAGCACTAAAGTAAAAGTGCCACCTCTATAAATCAAATGAAAGCTAGAACTTAAAACTGGAAAACATAAGAATTTTGAAGTGGATTTCCCACCTACTGAAGCAAAATGAAAATTAAAAATAAACACTCAGTTGTTACAGTTCTCTGAGGTCAACATATGGTGTCCAAAAACTTAAACTTTTGCATGTTTAATCATAGATTGCACTACATTTCACTTGAATCAGAATATGAAAAGCATACACATTTTTTAAAAAAAGCAAAATTTTCCTTGGAAATTCTCTGTCTGTATCTGGATTTCTAAGGTTTATATACAAACCAAAAAAGGCTTTCCAATGACTGGTCAGAAAAACATATCGCAGAAAAAAACCTAACAGGTACTAATAAAATATAAATGGGTACTGAAATGATTATTTCATAGAGTAAGGGATTCTACAAACAGGTCCTAACTTGTGACCATATTCTGGGTTTCTTATTCTCAGTTATCTTGAGTGATATGTTCATACAGTGATTAAAAAAAAAGTTATCACAAAGTTGCCTGAAAATCACATCTGACTTTAATTTCAAACGAATTTCAAGCATCTGTTACTGAATTTTTAAAAATTAATAACTAATTTCAAAATCACCACTCCATTATATACAACTAAAATCAATACTATTAATACTCTTATCAGAAATGTTATTGCTATTTTATGAAAAGTCATGTTTCATTTTGAAAAGAAATAATCAGTCATAATTTGAGATAACACAAGAAACTGTATGCTTTTTAATGCTCTTACAGATATAACAAGAGAAAAATTTTTTTAAAAAAATTTAAATCATATTGATATATGGTCCATCGAATACAAAGATGATTTTTGATGTGTGATGTTTCTGGATAGAACGGTGAGAGGGCTATGATAATATAAAAGTGTTTATGAAATTTTAATTTGCAGTAATAAATTGGCTAACAAGACTAGATGTTAAGCTACTCAATGTATTTAAGCCTTCAAATGAGCTTTATATAGCCAATACTTTTCTTGCTTCTTCATAACCACGATTGCTCAAAATAATCATAGTAATGATGTATTAGGTGGTTACACTTTATGGGTTAAGTGAAATGAATGACAGCAATTTTAAAAGGACTGGAAAGAGGAACTCAGATGACAGTTATACAATAATTACACTACCAGTGAAAGAGTACCATGTTATCCAAAAGTAGAATTATTAGTTGTAAATGTGTCTTTCACACACTAGGGCAAAAAAATTTTTTTGTAAGATGTATAATTGAAATGCTAAGAAAGGAGAAAAAAAAGTGGAGTTATATAAAATACTAAATTAAAAGCAGAGAAGGCAGATGAATAGTGAGGAAAAAGGAGACAAGGATTATAACATGGTTTAAAAATAGGTTAGAAACCAATTATACCAATAATCATTTTAAATGTCAGTGGTATAACTTCACCAATTAAAAGAGACAGTCACGGGCGCCTGGGTGGCTCAGTGGGTTAAAGCCTCTGTCTTCGGCTCAGGTCATGATCCCAGAGTCCTGGGATCGAGGCCCACATCGGGCTCTCTGCTCGGCAGGGAGCCTGCTTCCTCCTCTCTCTTCTCTCTCTGCCTGCCTCTCTGCCTACTTGTAATCCCTCTCTCTGTGTCAAATAAATACTTTCTCTAGAAAATACTTTCTCTAGAAAGAAGTATGGAGGTTCCTCAAGATGTTAAAATATAGATGTTAAAAATAGAGCTACCCTATGACCAGCAATTGCACTACTAGGCATTTACCCCAAAGGTACAGGTGTAGTAGAAAGAAGGGGCACATGTACCCCAATGTTCATAGCAGCAGTCTACCATAGCCAAACTGTGCAAGGAGCTGAGATGCCCTTCAATGGATGAATGGATAAAGAAGATGTTGTTCATATACACAATGGAATATAACTCAGCCATCAGAAGGGATGAATACCCACCATTTGCATCAACATGTCAAGAAGAGAAAGACAATTATCATATGGTTTCACTCATATGTGGAACATAAGGAATAGTGCTGAGGACCACAGGGGAAGGGAGGAAAAACTGAATGGGAAGAAATCAGAGAGGGAGACAAACCATGAGAGATTCTGGGCTCCAGGAAATGAACTGAGGGTTACAGAAGGGAGGAGGGTGAGGGAATGAGGTAACCAGGAGATGGGTATTAAGGAGAGCACGTGTGGTGATGAGCACTGAGTGTTATATGCAATAAATGAATCATTGAACACTACATCAAAAACTAATGATGTACTACATGCTGGCTAATTGAACATAATAATAATTTTAAAAAGTGAAAAAAAAAGAGGGTAAATGTCAAGTTTGAAGATTAAAAGATGCTATATAAAGGTATAAATGTTTAGCTACCAGAATCTATGTTATCAGTCTCAGTGAAAGGCACTGAATATAACTCAAGATAATGGGGGTTAAAAAAGAAGTCTACCCTAATAAAAGGACAAAAGCAGATAAAATGAAAGGGATAGAGAAAAATATACCATACTAAGACTGATCAAAAGAAATCTGTAGAAAATATTTTCATTTCAGACAACTCCAATTTCATGGCAAGAAAAATTATCAGATCTAGAAAGGGGCTTACATAATATAAAGGGGTTAACTATCCAAAAAGACCTAAAGACTCATAGACTCATAATGTGTATGAACCTAAAAGCAGAGCATAAAAATATATGAGATCAAGAATGTTTTTATAGTTGGTGACTTCAATACCAATCTCTCAGTAATTTCAGATTCAGTAGGCAGTAAATCAGTAAGGATATAGTTCAAATAGAGAGTGCCATCATCAACTAAATCTAATTGAAGACTACCTCTTTCAAAAACAGCATAATGTGTATTATGCTCACGTGGACCATTCACCAAGATAAACCAAATTTGGAGCCATACCTCTTAATAAATTTAAAAGAATGGAAATCATAGTTTGCTTATAGACCATATTGGAATTAAGCTAGAAGTCAGTAAGAGAAAAATACAGGAAAAACACTGAAATATTTGTAGATTAAATAATACTTCTCCATAACACCTGGGTTTAAGAAATTTAAAAATAGTTTGAATTGAATGAAAATAAAAATAAATCCTATCAAAATTTGTGGGATGTAAAGAAAACAGTATTTAGAAGAAAAAAGAGAGACCTAATATCAATAATTTAAGCTTATACCTTAAAATTTAAAAACTAGAGAAAGGTGAAATCAAATTCCAAGTAAACCAGATATAAAGAAATAATATAGACCAGAAATCTATGAAATTAAAAACAGAAAAGCAACAGAAGGAAATTGACAAAACTTAAAGCTATTCTTTGATACGAAATTGATAACTTCTAACCAGATTAACCAAGAAAAAAAAGAAAGAAAAAACACAAATTATCAGAGACTAAAGAGAGGCTATCACTACTGAACCCACAGATATTAAAAGACCAATAAGGGAATATTTTGGACCACTCTATGCCCACAATATTGATACATTTTTGAATTAACAACAATTCCTTGAAAGACACAATCTACAAAAACATACAAGAAACAGATCATCGTATCATCTGAATAGGCCTGAATCTATTAAAGAAATTGATTCAATAATTAATAACCAAAACAGAAAGCACAAGGCTCTAAGCCCTTTACTAGTGAATTCTAATGAAGAAATGACACCAATTTTCTACAGTCACTTTGAGAAAATAGAAGCAGAAGAGATGCTTTCTAACTCATATTATGAAGCTAGTGTTAATCTAATAGGAATACCAGACAAGGACATTACAAGAAAGGAATATTAAAGACCACTGTTCTTCATAAAAAGATGTAAAAATCATCCACAAAATATTAGAAAAAATCCCAGTAGTATATAAGTATTACACACTATAAGCAAATGGAGTTTATCTCAGGTATGCAAGTTTGGTTCAATGTTTGAAAATTAATTATTGGAATCCATCATATCAATAGGCTGAAGAAGACAAACTGGACAAACAAAACTTGTTAGATGAACACTAATTGTCCTAGTTACTTTTTCACCATTTAACACTCCTAGCCCAAACTACTTTATCTTGTCAATTTTTCACCAATTTATTGTTTCTTTATTTAAAAGGTCTAAAAACTTCCTGCTTTGATCATTTCTTTAGGCCTTCATGCTCTTGTGAAGACAGTGTGCACATGTGTTACAAAAATTTAATAAACATTATGTATACTTTTCTGTTAAAAAATTTTAAAAAGGCTCAAGAAGAAAAATGGCATGCTCATACCAATAGATTCAAAAAAGCATGTGACAAAAATCAACAATGATCTATGATAAAAACTATCAGCAAACAAGAAATAGAGGAAAACTTTCTCAACTTAATAAAGAACATCTCCAAAAACCTTACAGCCAGCATCATGTTTAATGGTAAAAAAATGAATGCTTTCACACTGAGATTGGGAGAAGGTATGAATGTACCCTCGACACTTCTATCAACATTGAACTCAAAGTCCTAGCTAACGTGACAAAATTAAAAAAAAAAAGGTGGGATAGGGTGGATGGGTTATGGACATTGGGGAGGGTTTGTGCTTTGGTGAATGCTGTGAAAGATGTAAGCCTGATGATTCACAGACCTGTACCCCTTGGGCAAATAATAAAAATAAAATTAAAAAAAAAAAAGGTGGGGGCGGGGGGAATACAGCCTCATAGATTGGGAAAGAAGAGGTAAAACTATCTTTGTTCACGATGATAGGACTGGACTGTTTATATAGGAAATTCCAAAGTACTAAAGAAAGGGGACTAATAAGCAATGATACCAAGCTTGCAGGATACAAGGTTAATTGCCTTTCCATATATACCAGCTTGAAACTGAAAACATAATGCTATTTATATTCACATCAAAAAAAATTCAAATGCTCAGGTATCCATCTCACAAAATATGTACCAGAATGATATGAAGAAAATTACCATTTTAGTATATTCAGGTTGCTATAACAAAACATACCACAGACTGGGTAGCTTATAAACAACAGAAATTTATTACGGTTTTAGTAGCTGGAAACCTGAGATTAAAGTACCAGCATGGTCAGATAAGGGCTCGCTTCCTGAAGACAGACTTCTCACTATGTCCTCACAGGGTATAAGGAGCAGCAAGGGAGCTCTTTGGAATTTCTTATTTATTTATTTATTTATTCATTTATACCATTTTTTTCATTTGAATTCAATTAATTAACATATAGTATATTATTGGTTTCAGAAGTAGAGGTCTGTGATTCATCAGTTGCCTATAATGCCCAATGCTCATTACGTCACATGCCCTCCTTAATGTCTATCACCCAGTTACCCCATTCCCCCACTTCTCTCCCCTCCAGCAACCCTCAGTTTGCTTCTTATGTTTAAGAGTCTCTTATGGTTTGTCTCTCTCCCTGTTTCATCCTGTTTTATTTTTTCCTCTCTTCCCCTATGATCCTCTGTTTTGTTTCTTAAATTCCACATATCAGTGAGATCATATGATAATTGTTTTTCTCTGACTGACTTATTTCAATTAGCATAATACCTCTAGTTCCATCCATGTTGTTGCAAATGGCAAGATTTCATTTTTTGATGGCTGAGTAGCATTCTGTTGTGTGTGTGTGTGTGTGTGTGTGTGTGTGTGTGCGCGTGCACCACATCTTCTTTATCCATTCATAGATCAATGAACATCTGCACTCTTTCCATAGGTTGACTATTATGGACATTGTTGCTATAAACATTGGGGGGCAGAAGTCCCTTCGAATCACTACATTTGTATTTTTGGAGTAAGTCCCTAGCAGTGCAATTGCTGAATTGTAGGGTAGCTCTATTTTCAGCTTTTTGAGGAACCTCCATACTGTTTTCCAGAGTGGCTGCATCAGCTTGCATTTCCACCAACAGTGTAAGAGGGTTCCCCTTTCTCCACATCCTTGCCAACATCTGTCATTTCCTGACTTGTTAATTTTAGCCATTCTGACTGGTGTGAGGTGGTATCTTATTGTGGTTTCATTTGTATTTCCCTGATGTCAAGTGATGTGGAGCATCTTTTCATTTATCTGTTGGCCATCTGGATGTCTTCTTTGGAAAAATGTCTGTTCGTGTCTTCTGCCCATTTCTTGATCGGATTATTTGTTCTTTGGGTGTTGAGTCTGATAAGTTCTTTACAGACATTGGATATTAGTCCTTTATCTCATAAGACATTTACAAGTATCTTCTCCTATCCTGTCCGTTGTCTTTTAGTTTGGTCCACTGTTTCCTCTGCTGTGCAAAAGCCTGGAATTTCTTTTGTAAAAGCCCTAATATCATTTATAAGAGCTGCACCCTGATGGCTTGACCACCTTCCAAAGATCCAACCTACTAACACCATCACCTTTGGAAGTTAGAATTTCAACATTTGAATTGTGGGATTATCCATACATTCAGAACACAAAAAATATAAAACACTGATTAAATAAATCAAAGAAAGTCTAAATAAATAGAGATGTTGGATATTCATGGATAGAAGGACTCAATATTTTTAAGACATCAGTTCTTCCCAACATGGTCTACAGATTCAGTGCAATTCCAATCAAGATCCCAGCAAACTGATATTTTGTGGCTATCAACAAACTGATTCTAAAATTATAGAAAAAGGCCAAAAATCCAGAGTAGCCAACACAATATTGAAGAACCAAATCAGAGGACTGACAGTACCCAACTTTGCGTATTGGTGAAGGAATAGACAAATAGATCAATGGAACATAATGGAGAACCCAGGAATAGATCTAACAAATATATACTCAAATTATTTTTGATGAAAGAGGAAAATGATCCAATGGAAAAAGGAGTCCAAAAAGAAAAATGATAATAGAACAACTGCACATGCACATAAAGAAAAAAACAACATAAAGACCTTACGCATTTTACAAAAGTTAACTCAAAATGAATCATAGACATTTAAAATGTAAAACTCTAAGATTCCAAGAACACAGAAAATCTAGGTGATCTTGAGTTTGGAAATAACTTTTTATATACAACATGAGAAGCACCATACATGGAAGAAATAATTAACAAGTGGATCTTTATAAAAAGTAAAAGTTTCTTCTCTGCAGATACACTGTTAAGAGAATTCAAAGAAAAACCATAAACTGGGAGAAAATATTTGCAAAATGTACCTGATAAAGGACTTGCATCCAAATAAGCAAAGAACTTTTAAAGCTCAACAGTAAGAAAGCAAATAATAATGGGCAAAAGATAAGAATACACACTTCACCAAAGAAGATATACAGAGGTCAAATAAGCATATTAGAAGAAGTTTAACATCAGATGCCATTAGGGAATTGCAAATTAAAACAGTAATGATACCACTCTACACTTGTTAGGATGGCTAAAATCCAAAATATTAACAATATCAAGTACTGCCAGGATGTGGAGCAACAGGAAATTTCATGCATTGCTGGTGGGAAGGCAAAAATGTACAGACCCTTTGGAAGATAGACAGTTTCCTACAAAGTTGAAGAGTCTTATATCATCCAGCAATCACACTCCCTATTTACCCAAGTGAGTTAAAAACTTGTGTCCACACAAAAGCCTACACCAAATTGTTTAAAGCATCTTTATTCATAATTGACAAAACTTGGAAGCAACCAAGATATCCTTCAGAAGGTGAATGGTCAAATTATGGTACAACAATACAATGGAATAGTATTCGCCGATTAAAATGAAATAAACTCTCAAGCCATAAAAAGATACTGGAGAAACTTTAAATGCATATTGCTACAGGAAAGAAGACAATCTGAAAAGGCTGCATTCTGTTTGATTCCAATTATGTGAACTTCTGGAAAAGGCAAAACTATAGAGACAGTAAAAAGATCAGTGGTTGCCAAGAACTTGAATGGAGGGCAGGAAAATGAATAGGTGGAATGCAGAGAGTTTTCAGGGCGGTGAAACTATTCTGTATGATAGTGTAATGACAGATATATGACATTATATAGTTTTCAAAACCCAGAGAACTATACAAATTAAAATCTGAATCCTAATGTGAACTATAAATTTTAGTTAACATATCAATATTACTTCATCAATTATAATAAATGTACAACACTAAGGGAAGATGTTAATAATAAGATAAATTATAGGTGGGGAATGGGGACATATAAAAACTTTCTATACGTTCTATTCAAGTTTTCTATAAATCTAAAACTGTTCTAAAAAGCAAAGTCTATTAATTTTTTCAAAAATGGAGATTTTTTACGGTGTTTTTAAAATAGCATCATTTAACCCAGCCTGTCTGAGAGAGAAATTGGTACCTATGAGTTGAATGTTACCTCAAAAATTAAAGTCTATAATTCATGGCATTGTTTTACAGGTCAGGCAGCTGGACTGAGAAAAAGAAGTTACCAGAGTATGACATAGTACCCATATTAATAGAATAACAAAAAAATATTCAGGACAATACATCTGCAAAAAGTTGGAAGATGTTTAATACAGGTAATTTACCCTAGTGTAGTGGGTGATGGGATGTTAAAAATAGCTTGTTGGTAGCTTGTGTTTTTTTGCTTAGCTCTGTTTGTGTTTGCAAAGCTCTGTAAGAAACTCAAAGAATTCGTCTTTGCAACCAAGAATAAAAATGAATAGAGAGAGTCAATAAATTTAGGCATTAAGATGGAAAAGACAAGTGATATTCAGTCAAAAATTAATTAAAAAGTTAACTTTTTAGTGAAGAAATCCAGGAGATAAAAATCTAGCCTTGCCACAATGATTAAAACGAGGTCATGGCCATTGTATGATCCAATGTTTCAAACTGAAAATGAATTGACAGTGCCTGATAATTGCTTTCAATTATACTCTTATTTGGTTCTTATCTGCACAATGATCATAACAAGAGGCATTGCTCAAAAGTGAAAACATATTATGGGAAATGAATCAAGAACCCAGTACTAGCAAGGTATCCCTAGTTTAATGTGGTATGAACATATTGCTGATGTGAGGGAATAGTTTCACTGCACTTCATCTACTAGGCATATCCACACAGCTAACACGCTCAATGTATTCTGACTTTGAAAAATACAAAACATTTTGCTTTCCAGTTCAATTTCTAATCTATACTTAAATTTATTATATACAACTCGTGACTTTATACTAGAATTCTAAGCAAAATGAGAAAGTTAAAAATATTTTTACCTTTTTTCTGCTAAACTTTCCTACACTAGAGAAATGACATGCAAAAAGATTTCATCCTCAGTCAAATTTTTAAATAACTTTCTTCAACTGAGAATCTCATGTTGATCTGAATTTCTCTCTATAGGTAATATTTTTGTATGTACAACATAACTATAGTTACAGAATATCATTCAAACACCAGAAATGAATAAGAGATCTATAATAAAAGAAAATGTGGGGCGCCTGGGTGGCTCAGTGGGTTACAGCCTCTGCTTTCGGCTCAGGTCATGATCTCAGGGTCCTAGGATCGAGGCCCACATCAGGGAGCCCGCTTCCTCCTCTCTCTCTGCCTGCCTCTCAGCCTACTTGTGATCTCTCTCTGTCAAATAAATAAATAAAATCTTTAAAAAAAAAAGAATAGAAAATGTGCTTTGGGTCCTTTACAAATTATCACTGGATTAGAATAACAAGATCATATTTTCTCTTGGGAGTATTATTGTGATGCTGCCTTCTACTGATTAGGTTTAATAAGATTAAAGATTACTTTAATAATATAGTGGAGCAAATATAATAATACCAGCCTAAAATAGTATCATCTAGTAGAGATAAAAATTAAAATTTGAGTTAGGAATTATATTAAAATTAAAATGACTTAACATAAAAATCTTCAAAATCACACAAGTCATTTTTTTAATTTGGAAGAGATTTTTATTTTAAACATTAAAATATTCACTCTATTACTGATGGTCTATTGTAGGCAAAACTAAATTTAATAAGGATTTTTTTTAACTTAACTTCTTCTTCTCCAGGATCATTTTTCTTCCTTTTAAACTGATACCTTTGCTTTATGGCATCATAGGCTCACAACCTTATTCACTTCAGCAGGGAGTATTGCATAAAAGAAATGCTTGAAAGGGTAATGGCAGTCACTGCATTACTAATCTATTCTTTCAACTGTTGATTAGCATTGAAATTGATTTTGAACTTCTTGTGACTAAAATGACATTAATCTAACATTTGCTGTTAGAAACAACACCTATTTCATGTTAGCAGGTGATGACACATCATTAATTTGATAACTTGATGTTGCAACTCCTTACAAGCCATAAAATATATTAGCTCAAAAGAACTTCATAAAAGAAAGTAACTGTA
>LNAC01000144.1:2733666-2764457 GCA_002007465.1 Ailurus styani | reverse complement strand
AAAAAAAAAAAAAAGAAAAAAGAAAGTAACTGTAAATATCAGTTGAATATCTGAATATGTAACCCGTTTTTTTGGAAAGTGTTTGTACTAGGCAGTGTCAACGTGTGCACCCAAATGTGGATGTCACATTAATAACTTCTTCTTTATTATAACCCAGGGCTTCTCAACCCCAGCTGTGCATTAGATTCACTAAAAAACTATAAAAATATTGATACTCGAATGCAATTCCAGAGGTTCTGATTTATTTGGTAAGGTATGATGCCAAGGCATCAGTATCATTTAGAGCTCCCCTGGTTTAGACCTAGAAGCCAGTAATGAAAACAAGTTTTAATCCAACATTCAAACACCCACATTGATGTATGCCTATTATTATGGAATCACTCATGTCTGTTCCAAAACCATCTATAGATAATAGTAAATGTAAATAATATTTTGCTCTTGGCTCTCATGAAGGAATTTTGTGCAAGTGAAAATTACACTAATCTCTACATTTCCCTTATGATATCTATAACAAATACTGCTTTACTTTAATGGCAAGAGTTTCCAACACTCTTCACCACAATGTTTTTATTCATGTAGGAAAAAATATTGGCATTCATTTTTTAAATCTCAAAAAACTTTTCTTTTTGAAAATAGAAGCACGCTAATGAAACAAAACAAAAAAGCTTGAGTTTATGATGTTAGAATGAAATATTCATTCCCACTATTTCATCTACTGCTCTTTACAACTAGTCAGTTTTTTTGTCAAAAATAATAAAATATTCAACAGAGATAAAAAAATACTAGGAATAAAAACAACTATCTTTCTTGAAAAAACACTGGCCTAGATATCAGAGGCCAGAATTCTAGGGATGACTCCGATGCTTCCTTACTGTATGTATGATCCATGTAAACTTTTAGCTCTGCTTCTCTCCACTTCTATAAAACATGAGGTTTGAATAAGGTTCATTCTATTATTCCTTTGAGGCCTTTATCTCCCCCTCCCCCAAATCTATTTCTAACACACAAAAGAATTAAACTCACTTTAGATCTATAACTGAGGCATATTTAGTGTGATCAGCAAAAACGGTCAAAATGTTTGTGAAATGAATGTTTTGCTCACTCTACTATTTTACCTTAAAATCCACATTTTCAAAAAATTCAGATTTTATCTTTAGCTTCTCCTACTATGTAAAACATTATTTTGCAAGTTCCTTATTCAAACCTTATGCCATAAATGTTACTTCAATGGTACCATTATTAGACATTATTTTTAATTATACTATTTCTACTGATAGGAATAACAGCTTGCTTTTTATATAAATTCCTAAAGCTTTTAACATGTTTTCACATACATACCATGCCATACTTCTTACATGATGTTGTTTTCAAGGAAATTATCGTGACCTCACTTAATAGTTGAGAAAATAGCCTTGTTCTTTGAAAGTTGAAAAGTGGTTGAACATCTCTCCCTCTCCCTTTCATCACTTGCTTACTCTGATAAAGCAAGGCACTAGGCTGTGAGCTACCTTATGAAGAGACCCATTTCACAAAGAATGAAGGGCAATCTCTGGCCAATAGGCAGTGAAGAATTGAGGCCCTTACTGTGATAGCACATGATCTGAGTCCTGTCAACAACCAGGTGAGTAAGCTTGGGACTAGATCCTTCCCTAGTCAAGATTCAAGATAATTATAGGCCGAGCTGACACTTCAATTAAAGCCTCGCGAGAGATCCTGAGCCATACGTCCTAGATAAATCGTGCCTAGATTCCTGAAAACAGAAACTGAAATAATACATACTGCTGCTTTATGACACTAAGTTTTGAGGTAATGTGATATGCAGAAATAGATAACTAATACAACTAATCTTCTGTAGCAGTTTAAATTATCTAAATTACACATAATTTCTATTTGCCATTCAGCCGTTCATGATTCTCAATTTTTTTTGGAAGTCCACTTTTTATTTTATATATATATATATATATATATACACACACACACACATGTAATTCTCAAAGTGTAGATGAGATGGACAAAAAAAATAAGAGTAGCAATCGGAAATTATGTTCTTGGTGCTATAAAGGGAATTATTATTCCACCCAACCTCAAGTCACATTATCCCTGCAAGGAAGAATTATCAAAATGGTAACCCTGAGTTGCTTTCTCTTTTTTTTTTTAAAGATTTTTTTTTAATTTTTTTTTTTTTATTTCACAGAGGGAGAGAGATCACAAGGAGGCAGAGAGGCAGGCAGACAGAGAGAGGGGGAAGCAGGCTCCCCGCTGAGCAGGGAGCCCTACTGAGTTGCTTTCTCTTTGCAACTTTCTCTTTAACTGTGTATATCTTCTGAAGTGGAAGAGTGGCTGATTGAATTTGTAAAGGCTTAATACCATTGTATTACATTACCAGTATTCAGGTTCCTTAACTGCTACAGCAACAGGAATTGGTCTCTGATTCTCTGGAATCAGAGAATGGATGGATGGATGATTTAGAAGGTAAGTCTCTTTCTACTCCCTGCTACCAGCTGGTTTGCTTGGGGAAGTGTCAGATCTCAGAACCTTTCTTCTTGGGTATAGATTGGTTATTCTTTCTCACACACTCTTTTTGGATGCTAAGGAATTGGCAAAGAAAAACTGAGATGCTACAGGAAGATATCTTGTTAAATGAACCCCAAGACTGCATAGAGAGGTAAATTCTTCCCCCACCAACTGATGATGCCTCCATTTGAGGCCCTCGGTAGGAAACTCTCATCTGACACCAGCTTAAATTTGTGTTCTGCATCTTACATTTAATGAAGAATAAGGATTCTTAAGTTATTGGGTCACCATTAATAAAGCTAATGATGATACCAATTTATTTCTGTGAACATTGTTTCTAAATAGACATCAGTGACAAAAGGAGTTAAGTGATTGTACAAAGAATCCCCAAGTTCCAAATAAATCACTTACCTGTTTATGTTAGACAAGTCATAATTCCTTAGTTTCTTAACCTGTAAAAATCACTGACCCATTTACTTTTATAAACTCAGATATTATCATGACTAAATAAGATAATAATATATATAAGTTGTTGTATTTAAATTATTACATACTGCTCCAGGGAAAATTATAAATACAAATGAATACATAATATGTGTGTAGTGTTTTAAAAGGTAAACTCACATCTCCAAAATGGGAATAAAAAAAATTATATCTGGCTCATTTTGAGTCCCTTTCTGTTTGCCATTCTATATTTAACCCCTTCCTTCTACACTTCGAACAACTGCCCTCATTTCTACCTCAGGGCATTTGTTCTTATCCTCCCTTCTGCTGCAATGCTCTTCAATCTAATTGGATAGAGCTCTTTGCATGAATGGTTGCCTTTAGTCCATCTGGGGCAAGCTGCTCTTTAGAGAGGAATCACCTGACTATTCTTTATAAATGATTAGCTTGTCCTCATTTCCATCACTCTCTGTCCTTTTATCCCACCTTACACTATAATACTGAACTTATCACTATTGTATATTATCTTTTTTCTTTAGTTTCATTGTCATCATTCTCCCCACCAAGGAGAGCGTAATCTTATGAGGATCATGGCTTTATCATGTTCAATGGGTAATTTTATCAAAACAAACAAACGGGGGCACCTGGGTGGCTCAGCGGGTTAAAGCCTCTGCCTTTGGCTCAGGTCATGGTCTCAGGGTCCTGGGATCAAGGGCCGCATCAGGCTCCCTGCTCAGCGGGGAGCCTGCTTCCTCCTCTCTCTCTGCCTGCCTCTCTGCCTACTTGTGACCTTTCTCTCTCTCTCTGTGTCAAATAAATAAAATCTTTAAAAAAAAAAACCCAAAAAACAAGCAAACAAGCCACACCAGAGCCTATAATGTGCACAAAGTTGCTGAATATATACATAGTGAACAAATGAACAAACTATATTTATTAGCAGATAAAGGGTAACTAAAGTATATCTTATCTCTAACTGCCAAGTTACTCTGAATGGTCAAATGAGGAGAGAATTGGGACATCATTTAGTAAGTAAAGTTCTAAACTGACACCAAAAAGTCAAAATAAGCAAAGCAATGCAAGACTATGTCAAAATAAACTGGTTAGTTTATATAAAGTCAGAGGGTGAGTTAATGTTATCAGTCAACAAACTATCAGAAAGAATATGAAGACATCGTAAATTAACATAAGACCGAGAATTTAAAACAGCATGATACATAATGCATGGCTGAAGAAGAGAGTATAGAAGGCAAGGGGACCACCCAAAACCCTTCTGAAAAAACAAAAAGAACTCGGTCAAGCAACTGCCAAACTACAATGGCAGGGAAATCAAAAGGGAAGGGTAAAAGACAAGAGATAGAAAGCCATTGCTGCCACGTAAAATTTATTTATCTTTGGCAGGTACTGAAAAAAGAAGTTCCTATCTCTTAGTAATTCAACACATCCGGTGTATTCTGACATGCTGAATACCAAGTATATTGCTTTTCATGCTATATTTTTCCATCCAAAGTCAAACATATCAAAGGTACATTTAACCCTTTCTTATACCCACTTGTTGACATGGTGTCTGGCATGTTGCAGATGCTCAAAAAAAAGTTAATAGTGGATAAGCCCAACTTCATTTCTGATGCTAAAGAAGTTTTACTTTCTTTCCTGAGAAGACATTTAGGTACTGTTTAAAAGACAGAATGGAGGAATCTACAGTATGAAAATATATGAAAGATTAAAGATCATTTTTAGAAAAATGAATTCATGACAAATTATTGTTTTTTGAATAAACTGTCAGAAAAGTGTAAGTGTTTAAGTAGCACATTTTATGTTCTTTAATCTCTTTCTATAATCCAGAAATTGCAGATCAATATGTGTTCAACTTGAAAATAAAAGACTGAAACACTACCTCACCATAAAAATGATTATTCTGACAATGTTTTTGTGATATTTGAGGTGTAAATAATAGCAAGGGTCTATGGTCCTGCCATTTTAAAATAAGTAAACTAGTAAAAAATTAAAGACTCCCACAGAACAACTTGGGGACTATAAACATGGGAAAGCAACAATAAAAATCTCAGGAAGACAAAAACATAAGATGTTTCACTAAAGTCAAAGAAAAATAGAATTCAAGAAAAATCTCAGAGGTATGGCCATGACCTTTAAAAGTAGCTATAAAAAGAATAAAATAAATAAAAACAAATACATATGCCGTCAAGTATTTGATTCCCCTCCAGAGAAAGAAGGGGAAAGAGAATGTATGTGTACAAATGCAAGTATACCAGAAAATAGCTTCGACCTGCGACTGTGTACTGTAATACACAGTACACCCGTTCATTGTAGCAGGCATACAGCATAACATTTAAGGTGGACTGTTTCCATTAATCTGCTGATGTGCCAGTCATTCTCCATTGTTGTCTTTGTTTGAGGTTTCTGGGATAATCTCATTTATTTGTTATTCAGAGTGAATTTTCTAACCAGTGTGCCTAGCTCAGGGCTGGAAGCAAGGACTTGAACCTATTTTAATTGAAATTTTAAAACACTCATAAATTAATTGGGGAATAACAGAATTTGGGGGTTTTTGGTTTTGAGTTTTCCTATCCAAGTAAATGATTTTTTTCTATCTTTAAGTCTATTTTGTGTCTTTAAAAATGTGTTTTAGTTATTTGTATAGGTTTTCTAGTATTATTTTAAGTTTATGCCTAAGAATATTTCATTTTTGCTCTCAAAATATCTTCTCTTTCAGTATTTCCTCTTTTTCATTTTCTTTGATATTTTGCTTATATTAATCAAAGATTATTTGTTTTCAGTGTGTTGGTTGAAAAAACAGACATTTATTATTATTATTATTAAGACTTTATTTATTTGGCAGAGAGAGAGAGCACAAGCAGGCGGAGTGGCAGGATGAGGAAGAGGGAGTATGAGGGAGAATGAGGGAGAGGGAGAAGCAGGCTTCCTGCCAAGCAGAGAGCCTGATGCAGGGCTCCATCCCAGAACCCTAAGATCATGACCTGAGCTGAAGGCAGACACTTAACCAACTGAGCCATCCAGGTGCCCCGAATATATAATTTTTTAATAGAAGCATAATTGATATAACATTAGTTTAAAGTATACAACATAATGAGTTAATATTTGTATATATTGTAAAATGACCACAATAAGTCTAATTACTATCTGTCACTATACATAGTTATATTTCTTTGTGTGATGAGAACTTTTAAGATCTACTCTCTTACCAACTTCAAATATACATTACAGAATTACTAACTGTAGTCACCATGCTGTACATTTCATCCCCATGACTTTTCTATTTTATAAGTAGAAGTTTGTAACTCTTGACCTCCTTTACTCATTTCTCCCACCCTCCACCACCTGCCTCCAGCAACCACCAATCTGTTCTCTATATCCATGATCTTTGTTCTTTGTTTTGTTTAGATTCCATACATAAGTGAGATCATATGGTATTTATCTTTCTCTGTCTGACTTATTAGCTTAATATTTGTCCTCATTTTGTAATTGACTTTGTGGGGATCCCAAGATGTGTATTCCAGTTATAAGCAAATAGAAATGATATTTTTTTCCCTATTCATTGCTTTTCTGTTCATTGCTTTGTCTCAACTCGTTGCGATAAGTAACATCTCCAAAACTGTATGTCATGAACTTTAAAGGGTCTGATATGTTAACCCTATTTGCAAGCTAACAAACTAGAATGCCACAGTTGCAGGGATGCTGACAGAGACCTGAGACAAAGGATTTTATTACAGCAAAATTTCATAGTTTTATTTGTTCTCCTTGCCCTCCAAGTTCTACACAAGGGTGACACAAGGGCAACAGCCTAGGTAGATACTGTTCTAGGTAGATACAGTTCATTAGGTAGACACTGTTCACACACTGGATTTGTACCACAAGTGATGAACTCCCAAATTAAGATATCCCAAATCATGTAAAGAGGAAGTAAGTAAATCTGTTCAACCTTTGTGCCAGAGAAAGACACATGTTATCCTTACTCTGGTTAGTAAACAAGTCTGTCCTGGCCCTGCAGGAAGCCATTATGTCCATACTCTAATATGTTTACTTATACAAACACAATTAAGACACATTCTAGAACAAAAATTGATACCTGCAGAAAGACCACGGAGAATTTTCCCCCAATACATTATTAGTTAATTAGCAGTGAAAATAAAAGATATCCTTTTTAAAATTTCTAAGGAGAAAACCAATTAGCATTTCTCCATTGAGTGCCTGGCTCTAGTGCTGAGGTATATTCCTTCTAACATATTAAATGAATTGATTTTGAATTACTGGATTATCATTTTAAAAAGAGAGTAATATTTTGGTAAACACCTATTAAGAATCTACAGAGGTGGTATGTTATTTTTCTTTACTTCTATTAAAATATAATGGGTAAATGATGGCTTAATAGAGATATTAATGGATTCTTATTTCTATTATATATTGTTATATAACATTATTATATTGCAGAATAATTCTAGAATTATCAATAATGACCCCATGCCCTTAGTCAATTATCCATAATGACCCATGCCCTTCAACTTGAGTGTAGGCAGGATCTGTAACTTCATTCTAACCAACAGAATATGGCAAAAATAATGGGATATTAGACTTGTGATTGCATTACATTGCATGAAATTTTAAAAAAAGAGATTTTGCAGATATTATACAAGCCCTTAATTTTCATTAAGTTAATATAAAAGGCAGTTTATATTAGGTGGGTCTGATCTAATCAGGTTAGCCACTTAAAACCAGGTCTAGGAGTAAGAAACAGAAGTCAGAAAGAGCAGAGATGTTCTCCTTCTGGACAGGAAGAAGCTTATTCTGAACTGCAAATTGGGAGGAGGTGGCCTCTTGGTACAGAGAACCTCAGTTCTACCAATATAAGTAAGTGAATAATGCCAAGTGATCTTGAAAAAGAACCAAGACCTCAGAGGAGACATTCTGATTATAGCCTGGAGAAACCCTGAGCAGATGGAACCATTTAAGCTGTGCTTGTACTTCTGAGTCATGAAAACAGTGAGATAATAAATGTATATTGTTTTAGGATGCTAAGATTATTGACATTTGTTGGGCAACAGTATAAATTAATATATTATGTAATAGATACATTACTGGATTTTATATATATGTGTGTGTGTGTATATATATATATATTCTTTCCCTTTTTCGTGGTTACATTTTTATATGTTTGAGTAATATTTTCTAATAATTCTTTCAACTTAGCCTATGGTTATCTCGGGAATCTCTGAATATTAAAAAGATATTTCTTTTCTCTTCCACTTGAATATTCATTTGGTCATTTGCACCTGGATTCAAAATCATTGATGACAGAGGGCAGGTAAGAACACTTGTATATTTCTTCATGGATATATGTCAAGCAACTGGAACCATGATTAAAAAAATAGTAGGTGTTCCATTAAATTTGTTGATGAATGAATGACTGATTATTTCATCACTGTTTCTATGATTCTTTCTACAAGCACTGTGCATGAATTGGCTATGCATATTTTTATTCTCATACCTTTATAAGTTCCCCCACCTATCGTGTAAGTATGTTTACACAAAACTATGTATGTTTATGCTTGTTTTTAGGGGTTTTTTTTAGAAATCTTAGCATTGTGTACTTAGGTTTTTATATTCATTCTTTTCAGTACTTGGATGGTAATTTATAACTAAAATATTTTTCTTTATTTGTGGAAAACACTTTTTATTTTTTCTTTGATAACTTGCTATTTTTTTCTTTTTAGTTTCATTGTAGCTTACATTTGTATCATCTGTTTTATTTCTCTTTCATCTCTGTCCTAAATTTTACCAAATTTTTATTTAAAAAATCCTGAGTTTGGTCTTCTAGCTCATTATTTCCAATGTTTTCATTCTGTTATTAAGTGTATAGTTTTATTACTATGATTGTTAGGTATATTTCAAGGAACTTCAATGGTCTCATCTTATGTATTATTTTTTCATTAAAAAACCAGCAGAATTAATGTTTGATGAAAAGTGATGTGTATTTAGAAAGGGAAAAATAGGAGTCACATAACTGCAGCTACATTCACCCCAAAATGTGCAACAAGGGTACAAAAACGCCTATTCCTTCCTTTACAAGAAAAGCATGGAAAAGAAAAAAAAATTTAAATAACGGTACCAGCAAGAAAATACCCTTTCCCTTCATTTAATTTTGTTTAGTGCTTAACCTCTCCTGACTCTTAGGACCCAATTAGGTGACCATTTAAAGGTACATCTTGATTATAACATTCTCGCTAGGAAACAAAATTACTTTTGAATTTCATTTTATATGTTTTCAGGGTAGTCATAAAGACTTTGAGTAATGCTGTTTTATTTGTAAAATGAATTCCCCACAAATGGTATTTAAGAATTCTGATAACAAGCAGTGACCTAATTCTGAATAGCTAAGAAAGAAGTGATGTCCCAGGTGTCATCTCAAAGGGACAGAAATTCAAGCAGTTTTCCCATTATCATCCACATTTGAGGTATACCAGTGACATTCCTTCACCATTCAAAGGTCTAAGGTGGTAATAAGATGATGCATTCTTCCTCTATCATAGACACTAAGCCTACACAGAGGATTGATTCAAGCTTGTTGATTATATTACTTCAAGTTATTAAAGTGGGAAAGTGTTTATTTTCTGAAATCACTTATTACACATCTGTTTTTGGTAGAATAACTAAATTATAAGCTCATTTGAATTTGTATGCATAAATAAGAACTATTGATAGAAAAGACTGTTTTAGCCTTAAAAACATTTTACAGTTAATTTTTCTATGAACACTTTCTTTAAAAAATCACATACTGTAAATTAAAGCCGATTTAAATTGTCATTAAAATAGTCACCATTTCAGTATAACCACTCTGAATATAATGATATTTAAATAAAGGTATCTGAGGTTTTATATTTTTTAAAATGTAATCTTACTGAATTTCTAGTAAGAAAGCAATGAAAAGACAAGTGAAGTATTATAGTATAATCTGTATATTGTATTAAAAATTAAGGGAAGGAATTATATTTCTTTTTTTTAAGATTTTATTTATTTGAGAGACAGAGAAAGGGAGAAGTGGGGGAGGGGCAGAGGGAGCCGGAGAAGCAGACCCCCACACACACTTCCCCCGCCTCCACTGAGCAAGGAGCCTGATATAGGGCTCTATCCCAGGACCCTGAGATCATGACCTCAGCCAAAGGCAGATGCTTAACCAACTGAGCCACCCAGGAATTATATTTCTTATATCTAATTTTTATATATACAGAATATTAAAAAAATCAAACTTTTCAAAAGAAAACGTTGAAAAGAGTTCTAAAATTCTCTCTAGATATATTAAAATTTTACACTTAAACATCTTGAACAGTAAGGGTTACTTTTTTTGTGGTGTCTTGGTTGTACTCTATGTATGGGTATTATACTTTAATAGGTAACATATTTGTTAGATGATCAATAAAGGTTAAAATTACAAGTATCTGAATTGAAATAAAACTATAAGATGAAAACATTTTTATAAAGAATCAATTCCCATGAGAAAACAAATAACCCCTTAAAATACAAATTTGGCATTTATGTTTCTTAAAATAAGCTGAAGGACATTTGCATCAACTGGTGAATGCACTCTTTATTTGAAAAGATTTTTCAGGGCGCCTGGATGGCTCAGTGGGTTAATGCCTCTACCTTCGGCTCAGGTCATGGTCTCAGGGTCTGCGGATCGAGGCCCACACGGGGCTCTCTGCTAGGCAGGGAGCCTGCTTCCTCCTCTCTGCCTGCCTCTCTGCCTGCTTGTGGTCTCTCTCTCTGTCAAATAAATAAATAAAATCTTTAAAAAAAAAAAGAAAAGATTTTTCACATGTGTTTTTTAAAAATCTCCAGTTAAAAGATTTTTATTCTCAATAGAATTTAAGTTATGTGTGGTTATGGTTATACTGTAACTCAAGCTTTCAAAGGGCATTTTTAAGAGAATAGACTCATCTATCCATAGGTCTGATTTATAGGTAAAAATTTAGGTATGCTCCCATTTTAATTAATATTCAGGAGCCAGATATGTTATTTATATTCAAGAGCCAAATGAATTATAAGTCATTTTCTTTTTTTTTTTTNTTTGACACAGAGAGAGAGATTACAGGTAGGCAGAGAGGCAGGCCGAGAGACAGGGAGAGGAGGAAGCAGGCTCCCTGCTGAGCAGAGAGCCAGATGCGGGCCTCAATCCCAGGACCCTGACATTATGACCTGAGCCGAAGGCAGAGGCTTTAACCCACTGAGCCACCCAGGCGCCCTATAAGTCATTTTCAAACAAAGCTATTGAAAGGAAAGAAATAACTTATTAGGATTTATCATCTTCTGACAGCCTTACTAGAAAATGCATTTTCCATCTTTGAAATGTTATGGAAACTGGCTTATGCTTATGGTTTAAGAAAACTCATTATGGTCAATTCTAAGGCTTAGACACTAAGACTATACTCCCACTTCTGTTGTCAAAGGAAAAGTAATTCTGCCCCAAAGACGAAGGCTGATACAGTAAAAATTCGCTACTTGAAGGCTCTATCATATTGTTGCAATCATAAGGATCAGACCTCGTCTCCCGAATTATGCCATAGGAAGGGCTGGTTCTTCCACTAAACACCAATTCTGACCTATCAGGATGAAGCTGGGGCTGATATTCTAACAAACCACATTACTGTTGTATCCTTGCCCCCAATCACATGAGAGGAAAAACTGGTACTTCCTTAATAGGGTAGCTCAAGCTCCTTACCTCACCGGCTGGACTAAGCACTTTAAGAATCTTAGAACACAATGATTGGTTATCATTTTTTGGTTAATATTTTTTGCTTTTCCAAAGTATATAACTAACATAACTCTACGTTAAAATGTATTAGGAGCATCTTGTATAAGTAACTTTGCCAAAATAATATCATAAACTCTGAAACTTGAAGGAATTCATTCAAGGAAAAATAATGAGACTGGTTAATAACATTTAAAATGGTAGACGTGGGCGCCTGGGTGGCTCAGCGGTTTAAAGCCTCTGCCTTCGGCTCAGGTCATGATCTCAGGGTCCTGGGATCGAGGCCCGCATCGGGCTCTCTGCTCGGCAGGGAGCCTGCTTCCTCCTCTCTCTNCCAAAATAATATCATAAACTCTGAAACTTGAAGGAATTCATTCAAGGAAAAATAATGAGACTGGTTAATAACATTTAAAATGGTAGACGTATTTAAAGCTGTTTTATCAATTTAAATTAATTTTAATAAATAAAACTTCCCTACATGCCCTATTATTCTGCTAGTTCATCTTCAAAAAGATGTAATATATGCATATATATGTGTTTATATTTACATATAATATACGGTATTTATCACTGACTCTTCTTTNTAAAAAAAAAATAAAATAAAATGGTAGACGTATTTAAAGCTGTTTTATCAATTTAAATTAATTTTAATAAATAAAACTTCCCTACATGCCCTATTATTCTGCTAGTTCATCTTCAAAAAGATGTAATATATGCATATATATGTGTTTATATTTACATATAATATACGGTATTTATCACTGACTCTTCTTTGTCTTTATAAACAAAGTAGACTCACTTATTTGAACTAGGTCAGATATTTCCAGAACACCTAGCTAAAAGAAGAAAAATAAAATAGATTTTTCCAGCCAAGGGCTGTTTCATTAGTCCAGACAACACTTTGTATTGATCTTCCTCTATTTATTTCTAATTTTGTTGCCACTGATTGAGTTGAGCTCTAAATCTTGTGATGGCTTACATGCTGTTAGGATGCTGCATTGCTACCAGAAGAACAGGGTAGCAATGTTCTCATTTTAAACTCTAATTTAGTCTTATTTGCAGCAAATTAAGGTGCCTGATGTAGCATTTTAGCACTAAAAATGCTTTATTATATGTCTTTCTTTACTCACCCTCACAGAAAACACAGTGTATGCAGTCAATACAAATTTATGCATTAGCTATCCATCACAGCAACTGTGAACCAGATAAACACAGAAATTTTTCAACAACCTACCAATATACATGACACATAATGTGTGCCTATATGGTTATATTTCAAGTTGTCTACGTTTAAAACTTGCCAGAAAAGCAAAGTGATATGAAAAGGGTTGAAAGACACACCTATCTCAAAGATTTCCTTCTATCATAGACTCTGCACTCTCACAAACGGGTAAGGTTTTGTTTTGAAGTACTTTCTCAATGAAAGACTATCCATGCAGTACATTTACTCATGAACACACATTCAGAGATATTGATATCTCACATTAACAAGTTTCAGAGTATAAAACTGAGGTAGTGAAATTTTTAAAAAATTAATGAAATTAAATATTTTAAATTTTAAATTTAATATAATTAAATATGTATTATGAGAAACTGATTTTACATTTTATCTTTTGATATAAAATATAAATGCTGCACTCCCGCCCCCCCACACACTTTTTTTAACCTCATTCCTCAGTTTTCCTTTTGGATGGCTGTATTTATCTTTTGAATAGCCTTTAAAAAACTGCATTTTTACTGAGGCTAGTGGTCATACTTTAATCATTTTTTATCCCCGAAAGTAGCAAGATAATCCTTAGGCTACATTTACTCCACTTGACAATATTATAAAAAAAAAGTTAACCTACAGATCATTTTGAAGGAAAAAAAAAAAACCTTAACATGGTAAGTTTGGTAAAATTCTTCTAGTTACAATAAACCTCTCAAGCAAAATAATTGTCCTACATTTTTTACTCCAGAATAGTGATGAGCAAATTATTTCTGCCACAAAAGATAACTCATGACACACAATTTTCAGAAAACAGAGCCTTCCCAGTACTCTCATGTAGCCCTCATGATAGCTTTAGCCATCACGTCACCTTTTAGCTTTAGTCATCACATCATCTTTTAGTTTCTGGAAACTCCAGCTCAGAAAGGGCCAAACAAAAACTAACCTTTCTCTTTCTATCATCTTTATTTTTATCTCCAAATTTCACATCTACTTCTACCACTGTATTATCTATAGTGTCCTACTGGCCTATTCCAGTTGATCAAAATTGACAGTGAATTTGCCTATCAATTAGTAACCCCTGCGACGGGAGGTACACAAAATACAGAAACTCGGGTTGTATGACAACCTTAAGTCATTTCCTTTTTTTTTTTAATTAACATATAATGTATTATTTGCCCCAGAAGGACAGTCTGTGAATCATGAGGCTTACACATTTCACAGCACTCACGATAGCACATACCCTCCCCGATGTTCATAACCCAGCCACCCTGTCCCCCAGCAATCCTCAGTTTGTTTCATGAGATTAAGTGTCTCTTATAGTTTGTCTCCCTCCCCATCCCATCTTGTTTCATTTTTTTCCCTCCCTACTCACCACGACCCCCAACCCTGCCTCTCAAATTCCTCATATCAGAGAGATCATACGATAATTGTCTTTCTCTGGTTGACTTATTTCACTTAGCATAATATCCTCTAGTTCCATCCACGTCATTGCGAATGGCAAGATTTTGGTTTTTGATGGCTACATAGTATTCCATTGTATATATACACCACATCTTCTTTATCCATTCAGCTGTTGATGGGTATCTAGGTTCTTTCCATAGTTTGGTTATTGTGGACATTGCTACTTTAAACATTTGGGTGCACGTGCCCTTTCAAATCACTACATTTGTATCTTTAGGGTAAATATCCAGTAGTGCGATTGCTGAGTCAAAGGGCAGCTCTATTTTCAACTTTCTGAGGAACCTCCATACTGTTTTCCAGAGTGGCTGTACCAGCTTGCATTCCCACCTGAAGCCATTTTCTAAACACAATTAGAAACTCAACTGCAGCTATTGTCAACAAAAGTGGCTAAAATAGGGGCACCTGGGTGGTTCAGTGGGTTAAGCCTCTGCCTTCGGCTTGGGTCATGATCTCAGGGTCCTGGGATCGAGCCCCACATCGGGCTTTCTGCTCAGCAGGGAGCCCGCTTCTCCCTCTACCTGCCTCTCTGCCTACTTGTGGTCTCTGTAAAATAAAAAAAAAAAATCTTAAAAAAAAAGTTGTTTTTTTATAAATATATATGTGAAATTTCTAAGTGAAATATTGTGAAATATATGTGAAATTTCTAAGTAAAATATTGAGCCAAAGTCTTCCAATCCATTTCCTATATAATAAATAAATTAAAAAAAATTCATTTTAAAGTATATGATACAAAAAAGCAGCATTGTAAGACCATTGACATTTTGGCCATTTGACCATTCTTATATATAAAATGAAGAAAATACACAGTAGTCTAATTTAACAACAAAATGTATTCTTAGATGTAACCTTTCAACATTGCTATGTTCTAATTATATTTTCTAAAAAGGTACTCAAAAGAGAAACGTACTTAGTGTAGGAAATAAATGAATATTCAAACACAGCTATAAGCCTAATATATCCTAATGAAATTGAGACATAATGTTATATTCAGAACTGAGAAGCATGTCCATCCTTTGTTTAAAGAATTTTTAAACACATATGCATTTTTTTTTCCTCTTCTCCTGGAGCTGCTGCTCCGGTCCAGTCACATATGCATTTTAAAATAAACAAGTGATTACATTATTTATTATTCCTACCCTATATACATTCACTAATTCTAAAAAGTTCAACATTAGTGCATATATACTTCTGCCAGGAAAAGTAGAAACAAAATCAGAAAACTTTGTATTTCGTGACCATTTTTTTTTTCATTTTGGCTTCTCTCAATCTTAGAAATGTTTCTATTTTACACACACAAAAAATGTGATACTTGTTTTGTCTAAATGCATTGCATATTTCAAAATGACCCACATTTTTAAAATATAACACACAGTATGTTTTACAATATAACAAAAAGTAGTCTGATTTGCAAGTAAATTAAAATTTTAGGTCTTCAAAAACCCAGAAAAAAAGTAAGTTTATGAAGATCATGTAATTATCCAGCTTTACTTAAACACATGCCAGTGTGGACTCAGGATACTCTTCAAGGGACACGACAAATTTAACACCACAGTCTTTCCTGAAATATATCCAATAACCAACAGAACATGCATAATTCCTAAACAGAAATAAATATCATTTTAAAGGCGTCTTTTTAGTGAAAAACATTTAGACTTACTTGTATTTACAATTGGATGATTAAATAGTAAATGATATGAATAAAACTGCTAAATAAATCCAAATGTTCAAAAAAATAAATCAATTTACACTAATCAGACTTACAAAAATTAAAAGAGCTATAAGATTGACCTGTGGCAGGAACTTAGAGATCACTGTCAGTAAGAATATGAATTGATAAAGCTTGTTGGGAAAGCTACCTGTGATCCTCACTCATTCTCCTGGTTATTTCCCATTGAAATAGAAGTAATGAAAATTTGCAGGATGTGTATTAAAGAACTGATTGTAGGGCTAACATGTGGAAATACAGTTTGTGGCCATAAATAGAGAAAGTGCTCAAAAATGAACGTACATCTGTACCATATATTCTCATCTGAAATATCAGGAAGATTGAGTTAGAACAATATTGGTCCATTAATTCTACAAGGTCTTACTGAGAAAACAAGTCTCAACATATAGGATATGATCATATGGGATATGATCATATATATGTTTGATTATAATTACATAAAGATGGATAAATATACTAAGAACTCATTTCAGGAGTGAACAGGAGTGGACAGAGTGGTAAATATGGGTAAAGAAAAAGCACAGAGGCTAATGCAGAAAGCCAAGGAAAAAAGAAAAATGAACAAAGTACATGTACATAAAAAATGGCATAACCTAATAACACTTATGGAATGGCATAACCTAGTCATACGTACGGAATTTTAAACATACATATACCATAGACAGTCAACTTATAAATGACCCCAAAGTTTGAAACATTATGTATCACATTTTATAACACAATATGGAATAAACAAGTCTAAATTTTCTAGTAAAGTTAACTTTTACACACATATCTTGGTGTGTGTGCAGGTGAGATTGGTAAATATGTGTGTATATAGCCAGTAAATATGTAAGAAAATCTGCAAATAAAACTTGTAAAAGCAAAAACAAAAAAGGAATTCATTAACTCATTTATTAATTATAAAATGAAGTCTGGCTCATGGACATAATTTTGGAAACTATAATTATTTGAATGTTAATTATTTTCCAGACATTTTATTCAATAAATAATAATTGAGCTTCTATGTGTTATGTTATGTGGCAAGTTCAGTGTCAGACACGTGAGATATAGCAGTGACATGAATAGGCATAATCCTTTAAGATCACTAAGTCCTTAAGGCATGTGTAGGAGACAAGAAATAAATGAAACAAACAGAAGAGACACAAGTATAAAATAAATAAACATGGTTTCTGGGACATATAAGTGAACAAGGTATATTATACAGGATAGTAAAAAAAAAAATCTTCCTAGGTCTATAATCTGCAGGAACATGAAGAGCAAGGGTAAGTGTTCACATTGGACTATGGAGCTGTGATGGTGTGTTTCATGTATCAGTTTGTTTAGACTATTATTCAATCAAACACCAGTTATTTGATCAATCACTTATCTTGTTCTTGCTGTGAAGTCATATGGTAGATAGGATTAACATCTATAATCAGCTGACTTTATGTAAAGGAGATTATCTTCAATCAATATCTCTGTTTCTCAGATGGAACCTACCTAATACAGGAATGCAAAGGCTTTGAAGTTTAAAAATGAGTAGGTTGTGTTCAAGGGGTAAATGATTGTGTGGCAGGAACACAGTGGGAAAAGAAAAAAGGCTAAGTAGGAAGTGGGTCAATGCATTGTTTTGTTGAATCCATATGATGCTCTTAGAGATAAGTTTTACAATTTCCACTTCAAAAAGGAAGAAAAGAAACTTAGCTAAGTTATATAATGTTACCACAAATTAAATGTCAGGTAAATGGTATAGAGCTGAGGTTAAAAGCCCAGATTTATCTAAGTCCACACTCACAATTTTCCAATTTTGGTTTGCTATCTTCTCATTCATATGTAGGAAAAATAATAACAATATGACAATGATGGACTAAAATATAACCAGTATGATTGGTTCATAAACCTAATCTCAGGGCGCCTGGGTGGCTCAGTGGGTTAAAGCCTCTGCCTTCAGCTCGGGTTATGATCTCAGGGTCCTGGGATCGAGGCCCGCATCGGGCTCCCTGCTTGGCGGGGAGCCTGCTTCCTCCTCTCTCTCTCTCTCTCTGCCTGCCTCTCTGCCTACCTGTGATCTCTCTCTCTCTCTCTCTGTCAAATAAATTAAAAAAATCTTTAAAAAAAAAAAGCCTAATCTCAAGTTAGTTTCCAAACCTATATGTCTCCCCATTCCTATTTCTCTATGAGTCATTTACTTGACTTTCACTCTTATTATTCTCCATTTCTGTCATTTAACAAATTGTTTTCCTACCCATTATAAACTTAAAATCTTTACATGTGACGTCAGCACCTAAGATGTCATCTGTTCAGCACCATATTTCCCTGGCTCTTCTAATGAATCTACAAACCCATTCTACTTCCATAACACCCTGAGGTTTGTCCTCACCAAGAATATTATATCTGTGAAACACTGACGTTACCTCCCTCTGAGCACAATGTTTCCTGCTCTTTCACTCTGTGACTCAGTCTCCTTGACATCCCTAAGAGTACTTATATATCAGCTCTTTCCTATTCTTCCTATCTTTTTATATGCAGATTGGTCTTCCAAGGCACCTTTTTGTCTTGTTTTGTTTTGGCATCAATCTCCTGTTCTGCACACAACAGGGCCCGTGTAAGTACATGTCTGTACTCTCAGCTATTGCTCCTGGGCTGCTGAACACTATATGCAAACAAATTAGCCAACTTTCTAGTATAGACTATTCAGTAGAATGTTTCTGCGTTGATGGAAATCTCCTATATCTATGCTGTCTAACTGAGTAGTAAAACCGTGACTAGTGCATCTAAGGAACTGATGATTTTAATTGTTTTAATTTTTAATTTAATAGACATATAGCTACTGGTTACTATACTGAACAGCATGGCTCTTGACTAATGTTATTATAACTTTGTGGTTCCAGCCTAAGTGGGTTTTCAATGCACCCAGAAATCTTGGTATTTGCCTTGTTAGATTTTTCTCCCAATCTTCACAACTCCCAGAATCAGGCTTCCCCAAGTTCTTTCGACTTAACCTCCAATTTATTTCTCACATTCAGTAAATGACTTGGCCTTCTTAGCATACAAATACTTCACTAAGCTAGTGCCACAAACACCACAAACTTCACAAACACTAATCATTTCTTTTCTATCCTGTCACACTAGATAAACTATCCCTAATCTTTCCAAAAAATAATTATTCCTTAGATGGCCTGGGGCCCTTTAAAGATTTCTTATTATCAATTACCTCCCTTTCCCTTTACATATTTAACTTATTCTTTTCTCGGGACTCTTTTCCTAATATTTTAATATACTCAATTTCCTTAAAAATACACTTGAAAACAACTTTCCTTACTCCAACCCACAATCCACGCCAACATTCTTTTTCATTTAAAAATAGACAGCTAAAACTTGGAAGATGAATCATTTGCCAAAGAAATCCACATTTTTCCACCTTTAGCATGAATCCTTCAATTTTTGACAAAGCTCTAAAACTTACCTCAATTTTTTTTATTTTATTTACTTGAGAAAGAGAAAGAGAAAGAGAAAGAGAAAGAGAAAGAGAGAGAGAGAGAGAGAGAGAGAGAGAGAGAGAGAGAGAGAGAGAGAGAGCGCATGCGCACAAGAGAGCACAAGCAAGGGAAGGAGCAGAGGCAGAGGGAGAAGCAGGCTCAGCACTAAGCAGGGAGCCCAATGTGGGGCTTGCTCCAGGACCCTGAAATCATGACCTGAGCCAAAGGCAGATGTTTAACTGACTGAGCCACGCAGGCACCCAACTCACCTCACTTTCTAATCTTCACACTCCATTTTCCAGACTCTCCTGCCTCTGCTTGCTGCCTCTGAGCTCTCTCCTGTTTTCACTCAGCTTTCTCACTGAGCTTCAAATAACAATTCCCAACTGTGGTAGAGATGGCACTGCTCAAATCCCTTTCCACAGACTTGTGGCCCAGCTGTGGAGAGTGAACTGGTGAGACGGGCTATTGTTCTCATCACCTTCAGGATCTGCCCCAGTTGCAGAGAATCCCCTCTCCTGAGGCCATCCCAGGTGATCCTTGCTACAGAGCTCCTTACCAAGTAGGATGAGGCTTGGTCAGGCCTGCATCACACTGCAGCTTCTTCTACCCAGTCCTACTTCCTTCATATACACAACTACTTACAAGATATACTGAAACAGGAAATCCATTTAAAAGAGCAATAAAGGGACGCCTGGGTGGCTCAATCAGTTAAGTATCTGCCTTTGGGTCAGGTCATGATCCCAGAGTCCTAGGATCAAGTCACATGGGGCTCCTTGCTCAGCGAGGAACCTGCTTCTCCTTCTCCCTGCCATTCCCCTGGCTTGTGCTCTGTCCCTCTGATAAATACATAAAATCTTTAAAAAATAAATAAATAAAAGAGCAATAAAAATATGTACCTCATTTTTTAAATGAGCAACATTTGGGGGTGCCTGGGTGGCTCAGTGGGTTAAAGCCTCTGCCTTCGGCTCAGGTCATGATCTCAGGGTCCTGGAATCGAGCCCCGCATGGGGCTCCCTGTTTAGCAAGAAGCCTGCTTCCTCCTCTCTCTCTCTGCCTGCCTCTCTGCCTATTTTTGATCTCTCTCTGTCAAATAAATAAATAAAATCTTTAAAAAAAAATAAAAATAAAAAAATAAATGAGCAACATTTGTATGAGAAAAAAATGCACTACTGAAAGACCTATGAGTATATTCAAACAAATGGAAAGCCATCGCTTGTTCATAGATAAGTTTACTCAATATCATAAAGATATAAAGATATGTCTGGTTAATGTACTTCTTTAAATATATATATGCAAAAATCCCATGCTTCACTGATTAATATATTTTATACATAATGCAACCACAATATAATAGTCAACAAGCTATTCTTTGTATTTTCTGGAACAAAAAATATTAATAATAAAGTTCTTAAGGAAAAATGAACACACCCAAAGAACTTAAAAAATCTCTAAAAAAAGAGAATCACAAGGGTATTGGATAATCTAGACTTCAAAACCTGTTATTAGGGTCTGTTTAGGACTATGCCTATATTATTTATTTGTAGCTGGACCTTATATCGTAAGTAAACACATTAAATGCATTAGCTTTTGTTGGTTCTTTGGGTTTTTCTACATAGCAAAAGAAGTATTCTGTGAATAGATTCACTTTTAATTTTTTCCTTTACAAACTTTATATATTTTATGCCTTTTAATTTTTGCCTCATTGCACTGGCTTTAATTTCCAGTATGATATTGGATAGCAGTGATGACAGCAGACATTCTTGCCTTCTTCCTGAACTTAGGGAAAAAGTGTATTATTTATTATGTTAAGGTCATTCTCTCCAATTCACTGGTTGCTAAGACTATTTGTTATGAATGACTTTTTTTCTTTTTTTTTTTAAGATTTTATTTATTTATTTGACAGAGAGAGAGAGAGATTACAAGTAGGCAGAGAGGCAGGCAGAGAGAGAGGAGGAAGCAGGCTCCCTGATGAGCAGGGAGACCGATGCAGGGCTTGATCCCAGGACCCTGAGATCATGACCTGAGCCGAAGGCAGAGACTTTAACCTACTGAGCCACCCATGTGCCCCAACTTTTTCTTTCAAATGCCTTTTCTGTCTTAATTGAGATATCATATGGCATTTCTTCTTTAGCCTACTCATATAAAGAATTACATTGATTTCTGAATGTTGAACTAGTTTTGCATTCCTGGAGTGAATCCTACCTAGTGGTGGTGTATTATCCCTTGTATATACTGCTAAATTTAATATGTTAATATCTTGGTGAGGATTTTCGTATTTATTTTCATAAGCCATATGGGTCTGATATTTTCTTTAAATGGTTCTGTCTGGCATTGGTATTAAGGAAATGTTGACTTTTGAGTAAGTTGAGGATTGTTTGTTTCCCTTCTATTTTTGGAAGATATTGCTTAGAATTGGTAAAATTTCTTCCCTTCCATCAGCTGCAGTGAGTTTCAACCAGTGCCTTAAAGCAATAGTTTTTATTGTTTTCTCTCTGAAAACTAAATATATTATTCTGAATGGGAGATAGAGGAAATAGGATCTGGACAAAATTTCAGGAGCTGATGTTTATCTACTTCCTCAACCATACCAGGAGAAGAGCTTTCTTGGATTCTCCCTGATTTTTTTCTGTAACATGGTCAGGTTCAGGAAAGTCTGAAAAAGTTTGTGAACTACTCATATCTTGCTGCTCCAGTGGGCTTCCAACTAGTTTAATCCATATCAGTCTTTAGCAATTTGTTAAAATAATCTTATCTGTGTTTCTTATCCACTCCAAGTAAGCAAATAAGAAGGAATCCGGTTTTGGTTTTGTTTTGTTTTGTTGCTGCAGGTGGCTCTCTTTCCTAAGGTTTCAGGTTACTTAATTGCAGCAAACTAACTGTGATGGGTTCGAGAAAAGTATTAATGTGCAATTTGTCCCAGGTTTGTCAATGTTGCAAGGATGAGAATGATCCTCTTTTTAGCTCTCTATATCTCTGAGCTAAAAACAAACAGAATCTTTTTAAAAAAAGAAATCTGGCATTTAAGTCTGTCTTGACAATTTATTTCAGGAAATATGTTAAGAACTCATCAAAATCATCAACATGATCTCCATGCAAAAATCTTTTGCTTCTCTAATTAATCCTTTATAAAATCACCAAAATACACTTCCCTTAAACATGGAAGTAGTTTAATCTATTAAATTTCAAGTTAACTGAAAGAGCAAAAGTTTAAGTTGTTTAAAAAAATATTTTAAATTATATTTAATGCTTATATTTTAATATTTTCTAGGACATTACAAAGGTATTGCATAGAATACAAATTCAAAGACCCTGGATACTAAAACCCAATTATGGATACTAGAAGAGTTTTAGTTCTTTAGAAACAGAAATTTTCCATTAAACATGTAAGTCTCTTCCTTATGCATTCATTTTCTTAAACATTCTTAAAAGCTCTTTATTTATAAGAATTGAGAATACCCTATTACATGTCTGAAGTGTTTTCATTCACATACCTTAGCCTATTGCAGACAATATTTTGAGACATTAATCTATTATTTATCTCTATCCATATCATACTACATAATGGTATATACTATTGGCATTTTTCTTTTCCCAATTAAAGAATTTAGTTGATATGATAAGAATCAAAAAGAACTTGGGGCGCCTGGGTGGCTCAGTTGGTTAAGCAGCTGCTTTTGGCTTGGGTCATGATCCCATGGTCCTGGGATTGAGCCCCATCCATGTAAGGCTCCCTGTTCAGCGGAGAGCCTGCTTCTCCCTCTCCCTCTGTCTGCCGCTCTGCCTACTTGTGCTATCTCTCTGTCAAGAAAATCTTACAAAAAAAAAAAAAATCAAAAAGAACCCGTGACTGTTCCTGGTTTTTACTCATGAAAGCCAAAACTTGTATCTAGGAAGAGGCATTTGAGTAAGGAAAGGATAGCTATACTTAGATCGATCAATCTAATCTATCACCTATCTACTGCTGTGAGCAGGCATAGCAAGTGTAGGTTCAACCTTGGATTAGGAAATTGTTCCCCTAGTCTGGGTTGGGGAAGGTAAAGAAGCTATGGAGCAAGCAGGGATATGGGATGGGAGCAGAGGGGAAGTGAAAGAGAGTGTGAGAAACTGAGCCATGCTTCCCTGCCATCACCTGGGTGAGATGGAGTTTCACAATGCCAGTAAGTCAAAGGGTTCAAAAAGAAATGACACATGTTATAAAACGAGACAGAACTGCAGATAGTCTTGTGACATGTCCTTTGTGGCCACTTGAAACATAGGCCTCGGACAGGTGATGAATCTGAGCATTTATGTTGACAATGAAGCTGTTTCAAACGATATTCTCGCATAGATGGTCTTTGCCCATGTTCAGTTCTTTGACATGTCTCTCTGAGCTTTGACACTAACCTATCCACTAACCCTGAGCATCTGAGGTTTTGCAGTGAAGTGTTTAAAATGCATATTAATTTCCATTTTATAAAATACAGTATTTGCATGGAGAGTCACACGATCCATGTGGGGTGGCTTACTCTGGACCACTAAAATCCCAATATTTTGATTGACTCTAGGTTATAAAGAAAGTAGGAGATATTTACAAATGATTGATGTTGCTCACCTGCCTGGAAAGATGGGAACTCAAAATTAAAATGAATTTGAGTTTTAGAAACTTAAGTTACAGTTCCTGCTTTTATATTTCAAAACTATTATTCTATTAAAACAAAATAAAACACCATTATTTGTTTTTATGTATATCATTCAGTTAACTCATTCTTATACTTTTTTTCCTATAGGTGTTCCCTCTTTACTTCAAACTAATACATGAAGAGATATGGAAAAGAATGAAAGTAAAACTGAATATTTCTTATCTTCCCAATGGTATTGTCAAGTTTCTCCTTATTCACATTACTGAAGAATTTAAACATCTTTCTAAACTACTTGTACTGACAGAAATAGCTTTTTTTAGGGCTCTCATTGCCTTTCCTAATATAGATTGATAGCAATGTTTTTATTAATTTAATTTTCACATCTTTTAAATAAGCATTTTATTTTTATACTTTGCAATGCATGCACCTTAACTGGCAGTTTGAAAATATTAATGTTAATCATTGGTGGCTGATTTGCACTTTCTATGACCCAGTAGAACATCAGGAAAATATAGATTAGAGAATCAAGTGACTTAAGTATATCATTTTTTTTTTAAATTCTGGTTTCCAACAAAATAGAAATGTAGATCCAGGCTATTGGTTGAAAAGGCATCTATATTTATGCAAAATATTTTTTTTACATATTAAAGTCTTGAATCAAATAGGAAAAATTGCTAATAGTTTTTTTTATTATTACGGTAATGGGAACATAGGGCTTTTTTTTTAAGATTTTACTTGACAGAGAGAGATTACAAGTAGGCAGAGAGGCAGGCAGAGAGAGAGGAGGAAGCAGGCTCCCCGCCGAGGAGAGGCTCAATTCCAGGACCCTGAGATCATGACCTGAGCCTAAGGCAGACGCTTTAACCCACTGAGCCACCCAGGCGCCCCAACATAGGGCTTTTGACATATTATCCTGTGATATATATAGGTATTTTTTTAAGAGTTTCTTTAAAAGGGCACCATAAAGTAATGAGAAGATATATAACTTTGGATGCTACATGCCATCTATTTCTCAAGGACTCCTGATTTTAATTAGTTGTTTTATTGTCTGATCATTCACTAAACTCTTTTCCTCCAATTTTTTATGTCTGCTTTATTGAGATATAATTCATGTATGTACAATTCATTCTTTTAAAGTATACAATTCAGTGGTTTTCTAATATGTTCACATCCATGCACTACCATCTTTATCTAATTTTAGAACATCTTCTGTCACTCTCTTCTTCCAGCAACCATGTTATGGTCAGTAGTTTATTATGGTGATTATCATACTTTTAAAATTATATGGATATATTAAGTTATAAAATTTAATCCATATAAAATTATATGGATATATATATATATATATATATACATATATACATATATTTCCATCCTTTGGAAAACTCTGGTTCTAAGGAGGTCAGATACTATGTATTATATTTTATTCATCATGATATCCCCAGAATTTCACTCAGAACTTGGCACATAGTTGACATAAAATATAAGTTTGGAGAGTGAGTGAAAACCTCATTTCATGGTAGAATAGGAATACATTCTGGTACCAGTAGATTCATTATATAGGTGATTCTAAAGACAGAGAGGTATGAAAGTAAAGATGGAAGGTGATAAATACAATTTTAACACTGTTAGAGTAGAGAGTATGGATCTGCATACATTTAAATGCACATTCCATGATATTCAGGGAAGGAAGGGAGGGAAGAGATGGGAAACTATTAGAAGGAATATTAATGATGAAAATACATGAAACCACAATGGTCCTCCTCCACCACCACCCTGAAGCTAAAGCAAATGATGAGTATCAGTCTGTAGGAAGAATTACCACCAACCACCAACACCTAAGTAAAGAATGACCCTCGTGACGAAATTATAGCTGTACTGTGCCTCAGATACTGAAGATAAACTTGCTCACATATGTGACTGTGTCCTGCTTTGAGTGTCTATATTAAGGTCATTATTCCTAAATCAACAAGGGTTGGGGAGTAAAGTATTCGTGCCTGCTGCAACATGAATTAACCCATAACAAATTATGCTAATTTAAAAATGACCATTACAGAAGGCCAAACATTGTATGTAGACTGAAAGTAGATTAGTGGTTGCTGAGAATTTGAAGTCTCTATATCTGAATTATGCTCCAAGCTCCTAGTAGAGGAACACTATATTCAAGAGAAGAAAAAGAAGATAATCTTATTAAACTTGTGCTAAAACATGTCCAGGGCACATTCATTACATTGGCCCTTTAACTCTCCAGGCCTGACCAATATGAGAGGGACTATCGTTCTTGCCTTCTATCACCTATGGCCCCCTAAAACGGCCATTCTGTCAATCTTTTCTTGATAGATTTTTAGTCTATTTTCTACAGTATAAACATGTTTGCCTTGTTAAGTTTTGAGTGCTCATATTATGCAAGGCTCCATAATAAATATTTCAGTTATCATTTCCATGAGCTGTTGGTCTAATGTTGCACTGACTGCCTCGGACCTCTATGAAGACTTTTAGAAAAACAGAACTACAAGTACCACCCAAGAATTTCTGATTCAGTAATCCAAAATGGTTTTGGAATTTGTTCCAGTGTTTCTGACGCATGACCTGGTCACCAAGAAAGGTAACCTGTACAAGAAAAATGTCCTTTTCTTTATTTTATAAATTTTCAAGTTCAGGATAATTAAGGTTATAAGTCTTCTCAAAGCCACATAATTATCTAGGTCAGGGGCTGACAAATCCAGTACCCCATCCATTTTTATTTATTTAATTTTAATTTTATTTTGTTTTACCTTATTTTATATTACATTTAGAGAGAGAAGGAGGGGGGAGAGGGGGAGACAGAGAGGGAGAGAGAGAATCCTAAGCAGGCTCCATAGCCAGCGTGGAGCCTGAAGCAGAGATTGATCTCACAACCCTGAGATCATGACCTGAGCCAAAATCCAGAGTTCGACACTTAACCAACAGAACCACTCAGGTGCCCCCGCCCACCACCTGTTTTTATAAAGTGGTTGTGAAAGACAGATATCCTCATTTGCCCATATATTGCCTATTGCTGCTTTTATACTACAGTGGCAGAACTAAGTAGCTGCAACAGAGATTGTATTAACCACAAAGCCTAGAATACTTACTATTGACCTTTATGTGTCTATATATTGGTCATAATTCCTGAATCAAAAATTAGGAGAAAAGGATATATTTATCTTTCCTTCTTAATTTCCATAATTTATTTTATTTATTTACTTTGCCTAATTCACAATACTTTATATGTGACTTTCCAATTTTCAATAATTACAGTAACACTGGTATTTGTAGAAATATCCATGCCACCTATTTTATATCCTCTGTCACATCACAAATAAGTACTTTCACTCATTTACTAAACTTTAATTTCCTTATGCTTCTAATCCTCAAAAGAATTGGCCTTAGTTTCTTATTTTATTAAGAATACCTGTTGAATAAGAAACAACAGGTGTTGGTGAAGATGTGGAGAAAGGGGACCCTCTTGCACTGTTGGTGGGAATGCAAACTTGTACAGACACTCTGGAAAACAGTACGGAGTTTCTTCAAAATGTTCAAAACAGAACTGCCCCATGACCCAGCAATTTTACCACTGGATATTTACCCAAAGGATACAAAAATACAGATTCGAAGGAATACATGCACCCCAATGTTTCCAGAAGCATTATCAACAATAGCCAAACTATGGAGAGAGCCTAAATGTCCACTGACTGATGAATGGATAAAGAAGATTTGGTGTGTGTGTGTGTGTGTGTGTGTGTGTGTGTGTGTGTATACACACACACACACACAAACACACACACACACACAAACACACACACACACACACACACGCAATAGAATATTATATAGCCATCAAAAAGAATTAAATCTTGCCATTTGCAAACACACACAAACACACACACACACACAAACACACACACACGCAATAGAATATTATATAGCCATCAAAAAGAATTAAATCTTGCCATTTGCAACAACATGGATGGAGCTAGAGTATATTATGCTAGCAAAATTAAGTCAGTCAGAAAAAGAAAAAGGCCATATGATCTCACTCATATGTGGAATTTAAGAAAGAAAACAGATGAACATATGGGATGGGGGAAAAGAAACAAGGGAGAGAAGGAAACAAGCCATTAGAGACTCTTAACCATAGAGAACAAGCTAAGGGGTGATGGAGGGAGTTGGATGGGGCATGGGCTACATGCGTGATGGGTATTAAGGAGGGCACTTGTTATGATGAACACTAGGTATTCTATGTAAGTGAGGAATCACTGAATTCTACTCCAGAAACCAATATTGCACACTGTATGTTAATTACCTAAACTATAAATTAAAAAAAATTTTTTTGAATTTAAAAATCCAGATATCAAATAAAACTAAGTACTGTATGTTGGCTAACTGAACATAATAAAAAATGTAAAAAAAAATCCAAATTTCATACAAGAAAAGAATACCTGTTGATACTATCAATTTTAACAATCACATTGATCTTTCTTTTATTCAAAATCTTGATGACAAATTTTAATAAATACTTTTAATAAATACTATAAGCCACATTATTTTGTTATTATTATAAAGTTATTACATCAATTACTCTATAATATAGGCATACTCAGTACACTCATTTTTATATTTTTAGAGAAGTTATATTTTATTATATACATTATATATAAAATATAATATGTATATTATATTTTATATATATGTATTACACATTAAATATTTTTATTTTTATTTTAGAGAAATTATATTTTTAGAGAAGCAGGATTTGTATCTAGGCAGAGTAACTCCCAAAGCCCTTCTTTCCATTCTTAATTATTTGTCTTTCCCTTTTTCCTATCATTCTTATCTGAAGAAATAATCTTTCCTTCTTTGTTAAGTAGATTCCTTCACCTATAGTCTTGATCCCATGCCCTCTTCTGGAACTTTGTCTAATTTGATGTGAGTCACCTAACAACTTGAATCATACTTTCTCTAATTCTTACCAACATAATCAATTCCAATGACTGGTATCAGACTCACTGTAAGAGCAGGTTAAATGAATGAATCAAATTCAATGTGTTTTTATCTACCAAATACGCAGTTGCACGATGTATTCCTATCCTGTGGCTGCTGTGACATGTGACTACAAACTGGTGGCTTAAAACAACAGAAATGTATTTTCTCACAGTTCTGGAGGCCATAAATCCAAAGTTAGCATCACTGGGCTGAAGTCAAGGCAAAAGTCCATAAGGCCACCCTCGCTTTGGAGGCTCCAGAGAAGAATTACTTCCCTGCTTCTTCCAGTTTCTAGTAGCTTTTGTCATTCCTTGAGTTGTGGCCACATCACTCTAAATTTCAAGGCCAATATCACTAAAACCCTATCTGTTCCATCTTAGCATTGTTTTTTCCTCTATGCATGTTAACTCTCCCCCTGACATCCTTTTATAGGGATATATGAGATTATATTCAGGGTCCACTGGGATAATCCAGGATAATCTCTCCATCTCAAGATCTTTAAGTATAACTACAAATAGCTTTTTTATTTTATTATTACTATTAGTCATGTAAGGTAACATACAGAGGTTCCAAAATCAGAGCATGGTTATCTTTTATAGAGACATTTTCAGCCTACCACATGTAACATAGAAATGATTCTATCACTGATATATTTTAATGTAATATATGAAAAAATAAAACAGTATGAACTATTTCTTTCAAATTTTGTTCTACATGTAACATTTCATTTATTAACCAACTTTAAGGCACTAAGCTTGGAAAAGTTATGGGATTTTGTATTGAGAAATGTGTGGAGTTAAACACAATTTAGGGAATAGTATAGCATGACCTACTCTATGATAAATGCCTAATTTATGTCCCTGTTAAGTATAAACTATGGAATACTATAATTGTGGGAATGAGAAGATTTCAGGAGCCATTGGAATTAGCTCAACAGTTACCCTTGAGTAAGTAATGTTCTCTCTTTTGCTCAGTCACATCTGGGTCACATAAGATGCCTGCCACATCTCTTCTCTTCCTCTCTGTCCTTTCCTTACTTCCATTCCTTTCCTTCCCCAAGAATAATCTGGCAGCCACATGTAGAGATATTGGGTTTAGAATGACTGAATCAGTGCATCACTGGCAATTTTAACAGAATAGCATATGTTCTAATGTGGAAGTTAACATTTTTGCTTTTTAAAAATTTTTCTTTTTTTAAGATTTTATTTATTTATTTAACAGAAAAAGAGAGAACAGAAGCAGGGGAACTGGCAGACAGCAGCAGAGGGAGAAGTGGGCTCCCCACAGAGTGGGGGTGCCCAATGTGGGATTCAATCCCAGGATCCCAGGATCACTGCCTGGGCCAAAGGCAGTCACCTAACCAAGTGAACCACCCAGGTGCCCTAAAAATTTTTCTTGCTGCTAAAAAATGATTCAGATTTTCATGGTAGCACTTCCATGTATCTTCCTTACCTTTAGCATGTGTTCGAAACTGACTACTCCTTGTGTTTGAGGGTAAAAAATAGAAGTTTGTTTGGTTACTTGGTTGACTTGTCAGTTACTATTATCAGTTTCATTTATTGTCTGGAAG
>LNAC01000144.1:2566126-2733630 GCA_002007465.1 Ailurus styani | reverse complement strand
ATTCCTTGAGTTGTGGCCACATCACTCTAAATTTCAAGGCCAATATCACTAAAACCCTATCTGTTCCATCTTAGCATTGTTTTTTCCTCTATGCATGTTAACTCTCCCCCTGACATCCTTTTATAGGGATATATGAGATTATATTCAGGGTCCACTGGGATAATCCAGGATAATCTCTCCATCTCAAGATCTTTAAGTATAACTACAAATAGCTTTTTTATTTTATTATTACTATTAGTCATGTAAGGTAACATANGAAACAATGTGTGATGACTTATGGTTTGGGCTTGAGAATCTGGAGATTTGAGGCTAGCAGAGCTGCCAAAGGGCAGAATAGTTATGGAATTTCCTATAAAAGTGCTGGCTTCATAGACCAAGAGAAGCATCACTTTAAATGACTAAATATTTGAGTTCTCAGGATTTAAATTGGGTAGAAGTCCTCTTCGGTGAACACCTGACTGGTAACTATTATCTCTCAACCTCACACCCTGACTATCAGCTAGTTTATCACATCACCTGCTTAAAGGGAGAAATCCAGCTTTTTTCCACAAAAGTCATACCTTTCACTGTCCAGCAAGAGGCATGAATACCAGTTCACCAGAACCTTGCCTAGTACCCATCTGACTACTATAGTGATTGCCTTCTATACCTCTCAGGATATGTGTAAGCCCCAAGGGACCACTGGACATTTAACAAATGTTGGAGAGGAACTTTTGTCCCATTCTTAGAGGTTTACAATGGAACAAACTCAAAACTTTAAAGTCAGTATGAAATTTATACCATTGTATAACTAGTGTCCCTATCACAAAGCTGCACTGACTTTGGCCACCTTGGGTAACACACCCCAGAGAGGGTAGAAGGTTTGAGTCATCTTATTTTCTGTAGTACCTGAGAAGGTTAGGATTCACAAAACACTAACATGCAAAGAGGCAGAAATATGTTTTTCAGTAATTCACAGGTACTGAAACTAACATCAGGATCTAAAAACATATTAAAATAGTTAATATTTTTCTCTAGAACTATGATCTTGGCACCTTCTCATAGTTCTTTATTGAAAAGGTCCCTAAAATATTAACTTACCATGAAAATTAAATAATATAAAAATCATACCTAGCATGATCATCCTGGCATGCCATTTCAATGCTCCGAAGCTATTTAAAAATTACATAATTACTACTATATAATAATAATTGTAGTGGTGTTCTCCAAGGGCATTCTCTTTTAGTACTGTCATTTCTAAGCATGCCTATCAGTCTTTATCCTGGTAATTGCTGAGGCAGATCTCTAGATGATAAAACTGGAAAAAAAAGTTCAGAAAAAATAATTTACAAAATCTATACATATAGCTTACAAAATCTGTACATATTCATATACTAGAAAAGAACTTCGCTGTCAAGTTATTTGCTACTGTGAGCAGTTTGAAAAAAGTGTGTATACTGTCACTGCTTACTTTTGGAGAAAATGATGAGGCTCTACTCCTTTTCTTCCCTTCAAAAACTTCAAAGACACAAACACTTGACATTAGAACATATAGACCATGATATTGAGCCTGATCACCTAATTCTTTCATTTCTATGAGGAACTATATACCTCTATGATTTGATAAAATAGTTATTGAAAAATCCACTGTGGAATATGTGAGTCTGGATAAGGAAGATCTCTAAGTATTGAGTGTGTGTCTGTGTTAGTGTTTTCAGGCTACTTCTCTTCTGACCTACTTGGCTTGCTAGAGTTAACATGATCGAATATTAGTAAAGCTAGAACACCACAACTATACCTCAAAGCCAAAGGACCCCATTCATTTGCTGTTCTCTAAATGTGAGAATACTTTTGGTGTATATTGAATAATGTTTAAAGTTCCAGTTCTTTCCCTTTTGGCTTTATTGTTCTTTTCTTATTGTTATTAGATCATTCTAGTTACTCTATTAGTCAGAAATGGTTTTATATACTTATAATCAACTCCTTTATGAGGAACTCGTTTTCTTGTGGCAACTTCTTATATTTAAGAAGCACAATGTCATATTTTGTGGGAATCCTTTACATTATTTATCATTGTGGTATATCAATAAATAACCACAAGGGCAGGTTAGAGCTATGTTTAGAAGTCAGAAAATCCTCTAGGGTGCCTCTTACTACCTCCATGTCTAGATATAAAAGTTAATGAAATATCTCCGACTCAATAATAGCAAAACTATTGAGAATCAAGCCTTCAGGAATGAGGTTTGAATAACCCAAACAACTAAAGACCTCTGACAATAAAAAACTCAAGTAGAGGAAAAAGGGATATAAAATGAATAAAGGAAGACTGCAGCAATATGAATTAATCCCTTATGATCAATGGTATTAGCATATTATTCCTTTTTACCTTCCACCCTTGTCCTAATATTTCATATGAGTAGTGACAGCTACCTTTGCAACTTAGTTTAAGGATACAGAATATCCATACATGGCTATGAATACAATAAATGAGGAAGTAAGATTTTGATGTGACCAGATGTATTAATCATGTTTCAAGCTTTTGTAAACTGGATGTTTTAACATCTGCCCTACATGCACGTTCTGTACAGGCCTTATTTTGGACAACCTGATAACATGGCAGTATCATGCATGGTGCCTTGGCCTCCCAACTGCCTTGTGCCACCTCACTTTCTCAAGAGGAGTCTTTCTCTTGGGAGTGCACTCTTCAAACACACACCAACCAATCCAGAGTCCACACTCCCAACTACTTTCTTTTTGGGCTTTCATACTCTCTTTTTACTGAACTTGCTTTAATCACCCCAGGACCGGGTATCTGACAATTAGGGACAGACTTTATGCCTCAGAGCCTGAAACTAGCCAATTCTAAGCTTGCTTACCCTGCCTTGCCCATTCCTTCCCACAGAAATCACAGTAATGGCTTTTGACCCATTTTCTCCATTCCATCTGCCTCATGACCAACGTAGGGGCTTCCCCATGTGATCCTTCACCTAAGGCGTGGCATGACTTTTCATCTTGAGAACTGCGAATAATAAACTATCTTTGCAATGGCAATAATCTCCTGATAGGTTCACCTTCCTATACCTCAATTTTTCTACTGATACACTATATTTTAAAACATCCATGTTGGAAGAGGGTCAGATACCTTTAGATTTATGAGAGATGCCTACATCATGTAGAAGAAGATGCTACTGTCATTACCATTTTAAGCATGGGTAGAAGGGAAAGAAAAAGTACTGAGAATCCAGAGAACTGGATGTCCCATTATTTATCTGTCTCAGCCGTTTTCACCTTTCTATGTTGATATATCTTCAGGAACGTCTTGCAAGTTAACTTAAGAAAACAATTGTCTATTATGTATCTGACACCTTTTTTGGTGCTAGAGATAACTGATGAATTCAGATATAATTTATGTTTTGGTATACATTCTTTTTAATCAATAGTTGAAAGAGTATGATTTAATCAAAGTCTCATACAATGTGAATATTAAAATCTAGTTTTTAAAATCAATAGTGGGTAACTTTTAAAATTAGTGGGCTTTACTAAAATTTATATTTATTAAATTAAATGTTATTAAAATTATAAAAATTTATTAAAATTTATAAGTTTAAAAATTATTGAAATTTATAAGACAGTGGACTTTATAAAATAATAATCTTCAGAAAATACTTTTAGGTAGTATGCATGCAAGCAATACAAATATAACTCATTTATAAGTATTAACTTATTAATTACTAAGAATCTTCAGAAAATAACTTTAGTTAGTGAACATGCAAGCAATACAAATATAACTCATTTACAAGTATTAACTCATTAACTCTCACGATGATTCTTTTATTCTTATATTGAAAAAACTGAGGTAAAGAGATATTAAGTAATTTGCTCACAAGCAAGAAAGTCTTTGAAAGTTAGGATTTGAACCCAGGCAATTTGGCCTCATTTCTCACACTCTTAGTAGAGTCTATAATATGTTGCATCTTACTTTCTTAAAAAAAAAAAGGGGGGGGCGCCTGGGTGGCTCAGTGGGTTAAAGCCTCTGCCTTCGGCTCAGGTCATGGTCTCAGGGTCCTGGGATCGAAGCCCACATCGGGCTCCCTGCTCAGTGGGGGGCCTGCTTCCTCCTCTCTATGCCTGCTTCTCTGCCTACTTGTAATCTCTCTCTCTCTCTGTCAAATAAATAAATAAAATCTTTAAAAGAAAAAAAAAAAGGAATTTCTTAAAATATTTATAAACAATATACAGTTGCATTACTTTTTATCATGCCATCACATAACTCAACAGTAATTTTCAAAACTGCAAACAAAAATGCCAAAGTGACAGTATAAAGCAGAGTTGAACATATTATAAAAACTACGTTCACTTGTATTCTTTTAATAATTTAGCTAGCACTACAAAGGTTTTTTTTTCTGCAAAGGTACAGGATTTATTCTTTCATTGTCCTAGTATTTCTATTAATGATATTGTAACTGTTTTCAAATATTTTTGAGCCCTTACTATAAAACAGTATTTGTATCATTTCTATAATGAAAATACTAATTGTATCTATTCATATAACTTCATAATTTACATAATTATCTTTTATTCATTTTCTAATTTCAACACACATAGAAGGATTTCTGGTCTTTTACCACAGATATTTTGATGGGCATTGTTCTAAAGCATATTACATGCCACAAATCAAATGCACACGACTGAGATTTCCCAATGCTAAGTCCCAAGCCTAACTTTTCTCTTTCATCATAAACAAGGTTTGAGAACTGAAGTGACCAGGAGATAAACAGATCATGTGCTTGAGTGAAGGCACTCATGGGGAGAAAGTATAAACAGAACTTATCTTTTAGGTAAAACATAGATTCTCCAGTTGGGCAGATTTTTTAATTTGCTAACCAAATTTTTTAAACATTATATTGGGTAAATAAAACAAATCTGTAGACCCACCAGTTTGAGATCAGTGCTTTGTATATTTTCTTTTGGTTACTGCAAGCACAGCCATTATTTCAATCATTTTCTACTTCTCAACATTTATCTAAGTCCAAAGTTCTCTTCTGTACTACAGTCCTGTATATTCAACTATGTATTCAACTTCTTTGGTTGTCTTAGAGATAAACAACACTCGACATGCCCCAAACGAAAACAATGTTCAATTCCATAAAATCAGTTGGCTTCTAACTTCTACCAGTGACTAAACTTCCTGTGGATGACATGAAGCTATTAAATATGATCATCTTTTTTCTTGTCATGAGAGGTCAAATACACTATGATGTGATGTTTGTTATTTTATATATATTACAGACACACACACACACACACACACACACCAATTACGTTCTGTCACATATTCCTGACTTAAAAGGCACCTGATACATTAGTAATAGATTACTTACTGCATATAGGTTGCTAGATATATATAATGAATTATGTGTGTAATAAATATGAAGCTATCTTCTTTTTCCCCATTTAATGGTAACTAAAATGGAATTACATTTTCTCATATTTAGCATTCCTACTCCTCACTTCACTGTGTCTATGTTTGAAAGAGTGATGCCCATTATGTTCTTTACAGAATAGAATTACAAGTTATTTTGAGATCTGTTATAAAAACAGAGGCAATGTAGCCCAATATAGTGCAAAAGGGCCAGTCTCTGGAGCTAGTCTTCTTGTTCCAATGGAAAGTAGCAACATAATAACAAAGTGACCAAAGATGATAAAATAATTAACATTTAACATAAACTGAAATCAATGTTACCAAGTTTCATATAAACCAAATTCTCACATTTTAATTAATATAGTAGGAATTATTTTTTTAAAAAAGAATGGCATCTGATGCTGATAAAAATTCTTTGAAAACTTTCCTGCAATTGTTAAATGTGAAATTAAAACTTCCATGAGGCTAATTTTTCAATATCAAATTTTCATTTCTATGCTTTGACATATACTTCTTTCATTGACAGTTTTTCCCTTTAGGAACAAACAGACATTCCCAGAAAGACTTGAATTCAAATATCCTTATTTCAGTTTCACTTGTAAAAGTTTAGTATTATATATAGTATTTTACATATATATATAATATATAGTATCATATATATTATGTATAGTATTATATATATTATACTATAAGTTTAGTATTATATAAACATAAATAATCAAATCTATCACAGTTAATTATGGAAAATGGTATTTTTATTAAATTTTAAATACCTTTTAAAATGGTTTCTACCTGGTCTATTAAAAGCTTCACCAAATTGTGAGTCACCAAATTTTTTATGTCAAAATCACAATGTTGGGCCTCCAACCTGCCTTTTCACAGAACTCCCTATTTTCCTGTAGTCTTTCCTTCGACATATCCCATGAGTATGATTTAGTCTTGGTTATCCTCAGGCATGCTGGTAGTGAGGTCAAGAAAGAAATATACCTATGATTGTGATTATTTTTACTAGACTTTAGGTTTGTTGGTGATTATTATTTAACACATATTCTCTTGCATATTTCTCAAGCTTTTAAAATAGTTTTCTAATATTAAGAGAAACAAAATGATGCTATTTAAAAATTATTAAATACAATAGATGAATTATTGTTTTTGTATATGTATCTGTTTTGTATATTGTATCTATTTCATAAATGTTAAATTTACATAATTTTAAGCCTTAGGACTTTGATTTTTTTTGTACTGTTCTGTTAGTTGACCTGAAATTAATGGTGTAAGAAAGGACACTGTGTGACAGATATTTGGGCTCTGCAAGAATCTTGTTTGAATGGCTCTGCCTTTATTATAAGAAAAAAGCTTAACTCTGACATTAATGAGAACTAATCATGCTAAATTTCTCAGCCTACTGAAGCTTAACACTGACCTGTTTTATCAAAAGGGTAGCTGTAAACAGACATTTAGTCATGAATAACACTACTGGAATTCCATGCATTATTATTTCCCACTTAGGATGTGAAATTGGACATTAAGAAAATACTTACAAGGTTTTTAATCTTAAAAATTATTTTAAATGACATATAAGGAATGTATCTTCTTATTTCATAAGACTATAAAAATAGTGTTATGTTCAATAACCACTTACATTCAGAGAAAGGTCTATTTATTTCTAGACTCATTATTTAACAGAGTATCATATTAAAAGTTGTATAATATATTGTGCTTGTGAATATGTGTTTTCTGTCATGGACAGAGTAATAAAACTTGAAACCTGGACGAATTCAAGAATCAACCAAGATGTATATAGCAAAAATAAAGTGGAAATTAGGGTATGGGCTGCCATAATTCATCTTTTACAATAATATTCGTTGACTTATTCCATTTAATCCAATCAATTTTATTCAGTGACTGCTATGTACAAGACATGTGTTAGGGACTGTGGACACATGCAAAGAAGAAAGACACAAAAATGGTCCCTACCTTCATGGAGCAAATTTTCTAGAGAGGGAAACTGCAAGAGAAAAACAACCCAAAGTACAGAAAATACATACATCACCTGTAAAATGTTATAAGTGATTAGAAAGAAATAAACAGTATGTATGAGCAGAAAATGAGGGGCTGTCTACCTTTGATAATCTGATCAGTCTCAGCTTCTTTGAGGAGGTGATAAACAGGGCAATATCTCAAGAATGAGAAGAACTGAGGCATATCAAAGTAGGGGGACAATACTCTAGGCCACAAGAACAGGAGGCATTGAGAACCTGATGGAATAAATAGCCCTATCTTCACATAAAGCAGAGGGATCTGTGTCGGTTTATGGCTCATGTGACTTTCTAATGATCTCCAAGCTAGGCACAAGGTGACTATTTTAGCAATACATGTGCTCCCTACATATCAGAGCTTCAGAATTTCATAATTCTGAAATACCTGAAAAACATTCAAAGTCTACTTCCATTATCATTTGAAATATTAAAATGATATATTTACAATGAAAGATAGGGGATAACACTGAGGTTTTTAAAAATAAAACCAAGCTCTGCCTTCAGAATTTGCCAGCTGAGCTTCATATTCTCTCTCTCATGAAAGTTCAAAATCTGGCAAATACCTTGAAGGGATTCCAGCCATGCACTTGGGTCCTGCTGCTTTCCCCAGCAGGAATTAGTTTCTTAAGCACTGTAGATTGCACGACATTTGGGTCTGCTTTCAGAAATTTTATCTTAACTCTCCAGACTCCCACAGACTCCTACATAGTCCCAGGACTCAGAAAATGTCCTGTGGAGAGAATTGGTCAAGGGTTTGAGGTGCCTCCGTTTTCTGCTTTGTTATTCTAGCCCTGCCTGTCAACTAAAAACTTCCCGGTTTTCTCCTTCCCCTAGCAGAGTCTGCTTGAGTTAGGTCTGATCCAAAGCCTGTGCCCAGAATCAGCAAATGTTCACAAGGGTCTAAAAAAGACTGTAGTTTATTAGCTCACCAAGGAAAATTTATCTCCTCAGTAGAATTTTTGCTTACCTAGATTTTATTTCTTCCATTGCTATCTCCTGCCTTTGAAAATGCACCTTTGGTAATTTATACGAATGTTCCTAGTTTTTTTTTTCAGCGGGAATAATGGCCTGCTGCTACTTACTAGAGCCCACCTAGAGACCGAAGTCTTCAATACTGTTTTCATTTGTGATTTTGATGTGGGAGGGTGAGATTCCATAGTTTTATTTTTTTATTATTATCATTTGCCCCAGGGGTACAGGTCTGTGAATCATCAGGCTTACGCCCTTCACAGCACTCACAATAGCACTTGACCATCCTGTAATAATGGCTCTCACAACATAATCTGGTAGCCAACGTTGGTATTCTGCAGCTGTCACTTAGTTCTATTCCAATTAATCTCTTAAGAACTGGACAAAGGACCAAGTTACACTTACGACGACTCTCCTACAAGGAAATGGACTTGAAACAAAACTCCATTTATCATTTGATCCCCATAAAGGATTATTCTCCCTTTTGGCACTTTGATTAACAGGGATTTCTGATAGCTTAGGACCAGTGTCCTTTAATCTGAGAAATAACTGGGCATTTTATTTTTCCTGATGCACCATTATTCTGTTTAATGTCTATGAGCTCTTTTAAGGGAGGTAAAGAGGAAAAATATATGCTATGTACTTCATATGTTGTAATAGGTCTCCCTCAATGTATCAGCCTTACCCTCAATGAAGAGACTCTAATTCTTTGAAATGGACTCAATGTGAAAATTAGTCAGAGACCATAACCACAGGTGGGTCAGTTCAGCCTCTGTTGGTCACATTAGATACATGTTTATTATCATTATTATTTTGTTATTGTTGATGATTATGATGTTTCACTTGCATAGCCCAAACAAGGCCTTAGTTTATGGCCCACCTTTTTGTTCTGGGAGACCTCACAATCAACTAACTATATTTACAACTAAGATGTGTACCGGTCAAACCATTCAGATTGCCAGGCTTAATGGAACATTACTGCAAAAGAACCATCAGCTTGTTCTTGGCATGGAAGACAAAAGGCAAGTGCAACAGTCATTAAATAGAGTGAGTCCTATGTCAAGTTGTAGATGTTGGGGGGCAAAGGAGGGAACATTGAGCATATAAATTTATAGAGTGAGCAAGAATCTCTATTTTTTTTTCTCGAACTTGGGTAGGAAAATGAACGTTTTATATCTGTGCAAACTGGAAGATCCAGATAGTCAACTTCCATGATTATGCCTATATTAGTTCTGTCACATGTCCGTGGGAAACAAGAGGGTATAACTGAAGAGTAACACAAAAGCCTGAGGTTATATCTCTTTCAGATTGACTGTACTCTGCTGTCCAGTCACAGCGACAGCAGCCTTCCATTGGAAAGTTAGAGAAGGGAGGCAGATAAAGGTGTTACAAATTAGTCATGACTCTGCCTTCAAGGGAAAGTGGAAGGATTCTTTGTGGGTAAGTGGTAGAAGATAAAGAGACAATTAAACAAGGGTAAGAGAATAATTACCAAAAATCTGAATGGGAAAGAGACTATTAGCAAAAATAAGACAATCCATATCTTCACTGACCTTCCTCAAAAGAGTGCCCAAGGGGGAAACTGGTTCCAAGCTAAGGTTTATAACTGTGAGTAAATCTGTTTTAAAATCTGTGCTATATTTATCTCCTTGAAGCCAGGCAGCACTGACCTTGAGATTCTTTTATTTGTGCATATGTATTAAGAACAAATTGAGTTAAAATTAGTATTCAAAGGTTGAAGAGTTTACGTAAGTGAGAACATAATATTTTTACGGTAAATTGTTAAATTACCTATGATGCTTTAGATTATAACAGGCTTTTGTGTTTGAGGCCTTGTTTGCATTTTTTTTAAATACTAAGTTTTATTATTTTTAAAGGAGTCCATAATTTCTTGTGAAATAAATTAAAACAGACTTACAGCAATTAAAGTAAACAATTACCAGAAGTGTAATATTATTGTTGCAGGTTATATTATGTTTCCCAATTATGCATGTTTTCATGCATCCACACCCTTTACCATATGAACTGTTTTTACCAAAGGGATGTTATCAGATGTGATACAAAGGGAGCTTTACTCAGATGTGCCTGAGTAGGTGGGCTTAGACCAGAGCACTGCTGCCATTCACATGAAAAGAGCTTCTCTCAAGTAGCTAAGATCCCTTCTAACTTCACCCTCAGAATGAATACCTGTGGGGCTTACCTGAGTCCAGTCCATAGTGATGAGCGTTAGTCCATCCAGACCACAGTTGAGAGATTCACTTTGCCAAGTCTGGCCTCAATTAGCTGATTCATAAAGAACTGAGGGCCTGAAAATATGGGAAGAAATTTTTATTGTTATTACAGGTCACTGAGATTTGGAATGGATGGTTATTGAGCATTATTTACTCAATAAGTTGGCAAATCAAGATACTGGCATCTAGAAGTTGAGTGCTGCCAAAACCAAAACCTAAAAACGTGTCATGGGCTTTGGGACTGGATAGTACAAGCTGAGTAAACCATTATAGGGGCTTGAATCAAAAAGAATGGTATCTTGCCATTTGCAATGACATAGATGGAACTAGAGTGTATTATGCTAAGTGAAATAAGTCAGTCAGAGAAGGACAAATACCCTAGGATTTCACTCACACGTGGAATTTAATAAACAAAACAGATGAACATGGGGGGGAAGACAGAGGTAAACCACGAAATAGACTCTTGACTACAGAGAACAAACTGAGGGTAGCTAGAGGGGAGGTGGGGGTGTTAAGTGGGTCATGGGTATTAAGGAGGGCACTTGTTAAGAGGACCACTGGGTGTTGTACTCCTGAAACCAATATTACACTATATGTAAACCAACTAAAATTTAAATAAAACCTTGAAACAAAAATTAATTAATTAATTAATTAATTTAAAAAAACCTATGACAGGGGCTTGAAACAAAGAGAGCAGGTACATCACGAGTAGAATTAAGAAAGACGGTGGAAAACCTAGAAATGCCGGGACATGCTCACTTTGAAAATAAAACTTTCTCCTCTTTGATCTCTCCAGACACCAAGCAATAATTCAAAAGTTAAAATGCAGCCTCAGAACAAAGCTTGAAAAACTATGCAGCCTTCAAATGCTTCTTGTAGGTGTAAATACACAAAACCAAGGACTTGGGAGACTTACCATTTACTAACACTTTTTTTAAGACTTCCAAAATAAGTAAGGCAACACTTCTTAGATAATTATACCTGAATTAACAGATTCTTAGTAAAGTAAAACATGTGCTCTCACAAAAGTGTGATAAGAATAATCCCTTTAAAAGATTTGTGAGTAGGGCGCCTGGGTGGCTCAGCGGTTTAAAGCCTCTGCCTTCAGCTCAGGTCATGATCTCAGGGTCCTGGGATCGAGGCCCACATCAGGCTCTCTGCTTGGCGGGGAGCCTGCTTCCTCCTCTCTCTCTCTGCCTGCCTCTCTGCCTACTTGTGATCTCTCTCTCTCTGTGTCAAATAAATAAATAAAATCTTTAAAAAAAAAAAAAGATTTGTGAGTAGGGGTGCCTGGGTGGCTCAGTTGGTTAAGCATCTGACTTCAACTCAAGTCATGATCTCAGGATCCTGGGATCAAGCCCTGTGTTAGACTCCCCACTTGATGGGGAGTCTGTTTGTCTCTCTGCCCCTCCTCCTGCTTGTGCTCTCTCTTTCTCTCTCTCTCTTGAACAGATAAATAAAAATCTTTAAAAAAAAACAATAAAATATATGGGATCGGGAAGGAGACAAACCATGAGACTCTTAATCTCACAAAACAAACTGAGGGTTACTGGGGGGTGGGAGGGTAGGGATAGGGTGGATGAGTTATGAACATTGGGGAGGGTTTGTGCTATGGTGAGTGCTGTGAAAGGTGTAAGTCTGATGACTCACAGACCTGTACCCCTGGGGCAAATAATTAAAAAAATAATAATAATAAATTTAAAGAAAACAATAAAATAAAAGATTTGTGGGAGAGACTGTTGGCACCTACAACTGACTGTAATTTAATACATTTTTTAAAGAAACACACTGTTTTAAAAATTTCAAGTTATCTATTTAAATTCCAGTTAATATATATGGTAAAACTGGATTCAGATGTAGAATTTAGTGATTCATCATTTACCTATAAACCCAGTGCTTATCACAAGTGCCGTCCTTAACACCCATTTCCCATTTAGACACATTTTGAGATGCCTACATTTGCAAGCATGTTGCCAGTCTATTCAAGATGTTAAACAACAAACAAACAAACAACTCTAGTCTTCCACTTACTATAGGAAAAGAATAAATAGAAAATGCCAAAGCATCAAGTGGAAAGATCCACAGACCACAGCTTCTGCCAGAAAGTGGAACCAGGGTCTAGTCAAGAAAATTATATGTATCAAGACTGGAAGTACATGATAGTGTTTGCCTAGCAGGATTTCAGAATTCCTGGGGATTGGTGGCTCCCCTAAATCTCTTATTTCTTCTCTTATCAAATGAAGAGTATTTTTTGCACTGACCCTGTTCCTGTTCCACAATCACACTGGGTAAGTGGATGGAGAATAACTTGTTTTTCAGTTAATAGGTCTCTATATAATAATTCCAGACCTGATGCAGATTTTGAAACCCTGATCAACAATTAGTAAATCTTGAGGATTAAGTGAATAAATTGTACATGTGGAAGGATCATAAATAACTAAGGGAGTAGATAGTAGCATATTTAATATTTTTTTTGCAACTTTTAACTCCTCCCTGTATCAATGTCTCATGCCATGTGACCAACTTTGGCCTACTGGATATTAATTATAGAGTAAGGGGTTCAAATATGCTTACATAAATGGGCTTTCTTTCATGTACTAATACTTCTCCTTTAGCTAATATTAATATGTGCCATTTGAACCTTAGCTAAACTTGAAGGAATAAGCCAAATCCTACAGACCAGTGGTCTGAAAAAGAACTTCACAGCTGAGCGCAGTTTAAATATACTGACCTGCAGATACACTCAGAACCATGAACATAAGAACATATGCTGATTGATATTTGCCTCTTTGTTTTGGAGTGTATTTTATGCAGCATTATTGCAAAATAGCTGGCTGATACTGTTACAAGCTATAAAATTTGTATTGGAGGCACAACTAACTTTTAGAGAAAAATGAATTTTCTTGACTTAAACTAATGTAGAAAAAAAGAGGAAACTTTTATTCACGTTAATAGAACAAAACATAATAATCAAAATGTTTTTCCCCAGTACTCAACACTTTGAAAGACTTTCCTCCCTTTTGGGTTATTTCAGAAAATTAGCTTTAGGCCTTAGATGGGAAGGAGAGCCCAGAGAATCCATCTTTTCATAAATATAATTTGCCTTTTGGTATGTTCTATATTCAAACTTTTTAAAGTAGAAGTTTAATCATGGAAGTATATAAAGTTTATAACATAAAATTGAGGAAATTAATACATCTTAGTTCTTTGATTTCCTTAACTTGATACTACAATTTGAAATGAAATCTTTTTTGGTATAATAGGTGATTGTAGGAAGTGTCAATTTTTTTAGATTTATTTATTTATTACTAGAGAGAGAATGAGACAGCAAAAGTGAGAGAGAGAGAGAGACAAAGATAGCATGAGCACTCACACAACTGGGAGGAGAGGCAGAGGGAGAGCATCTTCAAGCAGACTACCCACTGAGTGGAGAGCCCAACACAGGGCTTGATCGCGCAACCCATGAGATCATGACCTGAGTTGAACCAAGAGTCGATGCTCAACCAAGCCACTCAGGTGCCCTCGAAGTTTTAATTTTTTAAACTGGCTTCATATTCTAAATTTCATGTTTCTTTTTTTTTAATTTTTCATTTTATTTATTTATTTGACAGAGAGAGAAAGAGATCACAAGTAGGCTGAGAGGCAGGCAGAGAGAGAGGAGGAAGCAGGCTCCTTGCCGAGCGGGGAGCCCGATGCGAGCCTTGATCCCAGGACCCTGAGATCATGACCTGAGCTGAAGGCAGAGGCTTTAACCCACTGAGCCACCCAGGCGCCCTCTAAATTTCATGTTTCTTGATATTACCTCAGAGAGCACATCATCACCAACATCATCATCATCATTGTATTTCTCTTACAATCTTTTTTTTTTTTAAAGGTTTTATTTATTTATTTGACAGAGACACAGCAAGAGACGGAACACCAGCAGGGGGAGTGGGAGAGGGAGGGATAAGAGCAGGCGCTCTCCCAGAGCAGGGAGCCCGATGCAGGGCTCCATCCCAGGACCCTGGGGTCATGACCTGAGCCAAAGGCAGATACTTAACTACTGAGCCACCCAGGTGCCCTTCTCTTACAATCTTCTATAACTGTATTACATGCTTTCTATATCCATGTGTTCTGTACCAAACATGTAAGGGTGTTTACTTCTACAGTATGGGGATTACCTAAACATAATGCAGGTATGGAATTGAAAATGGTAAACCCTACAATCCAACTGTACTTTTATATTCCAAGGGTTTGCTCTTTCAAAGCAAATACTGTCAATATTGTACAAGTTACATTAGATTTTAATTCTCTAAATACTCTCTTGGGATAATTTTTCAAATTGTAGCATTTGACCTATTTCTCTCCTAATTTTGGTATGATGTTAGTGTTATTTTATGATAGTTCTAATTTTAGAGAATTATAACCATACAACATAGCCTTAAATAAGTATATTCATAGGGCCTCAGAACTGCCTAGAAAAAGAAATAACCAATGACATTAACAAAGATAAAAGAAAAAACAAAATATATTCCAACTTTTCGGTCTTAAAAAGCAAAACTGAAAAACAATCTTTTAGCACACCTTCATTCTTTATTATGTTTCATTAAGTATAATAGGATTCCATTCATTGCATTTTTGCTGTCAATATTGTTGAGGAAGTAATGGGTTATTTGACCTATAGTATTTTCCAGTCTGAGAGTTGCCGTTTCTATCCTCACAATGTACAGTAACATGTTCCTCTGTGCTACTTTCTATAACTTATAATAACATCTACAGAGCATTAGATTCAGATTATATATTTTTGGTAAGAGTACTTCACAGGGAAGTTAGTTGCCTTTCATCAGGAAGGCATTTGGATGGATGCCATTGTTTTTTTTCTAGTGTGAGTAGCCATTAATTGCTGCTGTCGAGATTCATTAAAATATTAATAGTTGCAAAATAGTGATATTTTAATCTTGCTCTATTCTTTATATTTTCTTAAAGATTTTATTTATTTGTTAGAGAGAGAGAGAGAGAGAGAGAGGTTGAGACTGAGCAAGCACGGGGATCAGCAAGCAGAGGGAGAAGCAGGCTCCCAGCTGAGGAGGGAAGCCCAATACGGGACTCGATCTCAGGACTCTGGGATCACAACCTGAGCTGAAGTCAGACACTTAACCAACTGAGCCACCCAGGTGTCTCATATTCTTTATATTTTAAGGAGAGGGCGCCTGGGTGGCTCAGTGGGTTAAAGCCTCTGCCTTCGGCTCAGGTCATGATCCCAGGGTCCTGGGATCGAGGCCCACATCAGGTTCTCTGCTCGGCAGGGATCCTGCTTCCTCCTCTCTCCTCTCTCTCTGCCTGCCTCTCTGCTTACTTGTAATCCCTCTCTCTGTGTCAAATAAATAAAATCTTTAAAAAAAAAGAGAAATTTTTCCAAAAAATTAAAAAATATATATATTTCATACTTGGTAACAACAATTTGGAAACAGGATGAGTGATTCAAACTTTCATTTATTTTCCAGTTTTAAAAGTGATGAGTTTATTCACTATCATTAGGTTTGTATCTTTTTGTTATGAACTCATAGATTTAAATAAGTTTGAAGTGTTTCAATTGCAATAGTTTCCCTTCACAGTGCTTACATTGCCCTATTTTTGGCCAGTGGTAGCCTCTTCAAGTTAGATTCTCGATTTGACACAATCTTAGCAGAATTTGTAGAATTTCATTTACTTTCTATCTCATTTGAAAAGATATCACAAGTTCCTCTTGTATGTTTCATAACTGTTGAAACTAAACGATGACTCCATGAAATCACAGTACTATTTGTACAAGTGTTTAATTTTTCCATAACCAAATGTTTTTTTGTTTTTTTGTTTTTTTGTTTTTTTTAAAGATTTTATTTATTTATTTCACAGCGGGAGAGAGATCACAAGGAGGNAAAAAAAAGTGAAGAAGTAAAAATTGGATGTAAGATTTTGAAACAATTATCTGAAGAAGTTTGGCTTTTAAATGTATAGAGAAAATTCTGGTTTAAGCTCNCCAAATGTTAAAAAAAAGTGAAGAAGAAGTAAAAATTGGATGTAAGATTTTGAAACAATTATCTGAAGAAGTTTGGCTTTTAAATGTATAGAGAAAATTCTGGTTTAAGCTCTGACACAGAAAAATTTTACAAGTTGTCACGCTCATTCTTATAAGAAAAAGGTGAAAAATGGAAAAGCAATGACTTAGCATGGATCATTCAGGACTGAAGTTGTGGAGAAAATCAGCACATTGAAATCTGGATAGACAGACAAATACAGAAAGTCACAACTGAGATCTTACCTGAAGCATAGTCCACTGGAGCCCATAAACTGATAAGTACATTTAATGGTAATTTTGATGAAATACTGGAAGGTGAATATACATTTGCCTGAGAGTGACAAATTCCTGAAAGCTACAGTTTTGTGGGAAGAGACAACTTCCATGGGTTTTACCTCCAGGATTCTACCCAAACTGTCATGGTGGAGAGCCAAGAATGATCTTCTCATGATTTTGGCAAGGATAGGGGAAGGAAAACACTGTGAAATACACTTAGAGTGTTCTCCATATCAAAGGCCTACTATTAAGGGAAAAGACTACTAGAACCTTCCCTCATCAAACAAAATGGCATTTCTCCCATTCCAGATCACTTCCTGTCTCACCTAAGGGAGAAAAAAATTCTAAGACACACTTGTGACAGTCAAAGTCCATGGACATAGGCTCACTAAAAGACAGAGATTTAATCATATGATTGTGAAATGCTTCCCCTCCCTTATACCTAACAACTGTACCAACAAGACTTCAGTGTAGCAGCAGAGGATTACAGCTGAAAGAGCAGTAAGATGCACAATCTATCTGATGAGGAGTTAAGGAACCCCAAAGATAGCAGAGAAGACAAAACAAGATCAGTAGAGGAATTTGAATCTTCTGGCTTCTACAGCTATAATATTAAACCCAGCCCAACTCCCATAGAGATTAATATAAAACCTCACACTAAAGCCTGTTTAAGTCAGGTGGTAATACCTGATACATCAGGTTAAGTCTTCAACATAATTTTAAATCATGGTAGAAGGAAAAAAAAAAAAAGTCCAAAGACGCAAGAAAGCATCAGAATCAGACCTGAATATCTAAGGATATGGGAATTACCAGCTAGGATTGTAAAACAATTATGATTAATAGGTTAAGGTCTCTATTGGAAAAAGCAGATAACATCCAAAAATAGACAGGTAGTGTAAGCAGAGATATGGAAACTCTAAGAGAATCAAAAAGAAATGCTAGAAATTAAAACCACAGTAACAGAAATGAAGAATGATTTTGATGGGGTTATAAAATGACTGGAAATGGGTACGTGTGTTTAAAGATGGATCAACTTCTAAAACTGAAATTGAAATAAAATAATGACAGTGATGATGATGATGGTAATAATAATAAATCATCTAAGACTTGAAAGACAATGTCAAAAGATGTAACATGGATAATAGGAATGAAGGCAAGACGAAGAAGACAGAGAGGAAGAAATTCTGGAAATAACAATGGCTGAGAACTTTCCAAAATTAATCACAGAAATCAAATGACAGGTTTCAGAATCACAGAGAACACCAGGTAGGATAAATTACAAAAAAGTCTGTACCAAACCATACAGAAACTACAGAAGCCAAAGACAATTAGATAATCTTAAAATAATTCGGAGGAAAAAAAAACCCCACCGACTTATAGTGGAACAAGGACAAGAATCTGAGAAAACTTGTTGGCAGAAATTATGTAAACACAAAAAGTGTGAAGTTAAACATTTAAAGTGTTAAAATTAAAAACAAAACAAAACAAAACCCTCACTAACCTAGAATTTCTTTTTTTTTTTTTTAAGATTTTATCCATTTATTTGACACAGAGAGAGATTACAAGTAGGCAGAGAGGCAGGCAGAGAGAGAGGAGGAAGCAGGCTCCCTGCTGAGCAGAGAGCCCGATGCGGGCCTCCATCCCAGCACGCCGAGATCATGACCTGAGCCGAAAGCAGAGGCTTCAACCCACTGAGCCACCCAGGCGGCCTAACCTAGAATTTCTTAACCAGGCAAAATATACTTAAAAAAAAAACAAAACAGGAAAAATACTCTCAGACAAACAAAAAATGAGGGAACTCATTACCATCAGACGTGCTCTTTTAATGTTAAAAACATTAAAAGTTCTTCAGTCAAGAAAGAAAATCATATTGGTTAGTGCAGCAAATTGAATAGTCTCTCCCAAAAGGGTGTGTCCAAATCTTAACCCCCAGTACACGTGAAGCGGACCTTATTTGAAAACAGAGTTTTTGCATATGTTATTAAGTTAAGAATGTTGAGATCGCCCTGGATCTACAAGCCAAAGAAAACCAAGACTTGCTGGCTGCCACTGCATTCCAGGACAGTGGCACTGGGCAGATTGTTCCTCCACGTATCCAGATAGATTTTGGATTTCTGGCTTCCAAAACTATGAGAGAATAAATTTTTGTTGCTTTAAGCCACCAAGTTTGTGGGAATTTGTTATGGTTGTCCTAGGAAATTAGTAAACATTCTGGTACTAAAAAGTAGAGTGCTACCATAGCAAATACCTTCAAATTTGGATATGGCTTTGGAATTGGACAATGCATACAGGCTGGAAGAATTTAGATGGACAGGATAGAAAAAGCCTCAACTGTCCTGAAGAGGTGACTGGTAGAAATATGGCTGTTAAAGATGACTGGTAAGAGTTCAGAAGGAAGTGAAAAACATGTTATTCGAGATGAGAGGAATGGCAGCCCTTGTTAGAAAGTGGCCTTAAGCTTTGCTGAATTTATTCTACTGTTGTGTGGAAAGCAGAATTTGTAATAAATAGATGCAATTAGCTGAGGAGATTGTCAAGCAAAATGTTAAAGTAGCAGCCTGGTTTCTCCTTGCTGCTTATAGAAAATGTGAGAGGAAAGATAAATTGCTAAGCAAAAAGAAACAAACATTTGGTGATTTGGGAAATTCATAGTCTAACCAGATTGCAAAGGAAGCTTAAATTACGAAATTCAACTTTAGAAAACCATGCTCTGGAGAGAGGGCCAAGGGTGTGGCTCAAAAATCTTTAACTGAAAAGATTAGGTGTGTGATGCATAGATCTAGCCAACCATCCCAGCAGAAGCCAGGACTAGAGATGAGTTTATCCAGGAAGGATATATAAAAAACTTTTACATAATGCTGTGGGCTTTTACGACTCAGGAGATGGATAAGGTGTTCTGGAAATGTTGTATCAATCAGAAACACTGCCAGAAAGGGACAGAGCCGAGAAAAAATGAAACAAGGTTTTTGGGTTCCTAAATTTTGACTTCTTCACTGTGAAAGACAGTTAAGAGAATGAAAATCACAAGCCAAAGACTGAGAGAAGATATTTTTAAAACACATATTTGATAAAGGACTTATCTCCAAAATGTAAAAAAAGTCTTAACAGTAAAAAATAAAGCAAACAACCCATTGTAATGAAAAAAATGTCAGAACAGATACCTCAACAAAGAAAATATACAGATGTAAATAAATATCAAATAGTAGTTAACATCATCTTTCATTGGGGTTTAAAATTAAAACAACAATAAAATACCACTACATGTCTATTGATAAGGCTAAAATTAAAAAAAAAAAACCCTGATAATACCAATTGCTAGCAAGAACACAGAACAACAGAAACTGTCATTCACTGCTCGTGGAAGTGCAAAAAAGATACAGACACTTTGGAAGCCCTTGTGGTAGCTTCTTACAAAGGTAAACATAGTTTTGTCATACAATCTAGCAATCACACTCCTACGTATTTATCCAATTATTTTGGAAACCTTAATTTCTGCACAAAAATATGCACAGAAATATTTATAGCAACTTTATTCATAATTGCCCAAAATGGAAGCAAACCAACATGCCTTCAATAGGTGAATAGATAAAACTGAGGTACATCTACACAACGGAATATTATTCAGTGATAAAAAGAAATGAGCCATCAAGTCACATAATGACATGCATGAATTTAAATGCATATTCTGAAGTGAAAAAAGAAACAAATACTAAATACTGTATGATTCCAATTACATGAAATCCAGGAAAAGGCAAAAAGGCAAAACTTTAGACATGGTGAAAAATAAAAAGATCAGTGGTTACCAGGGTTTTGGGTAGAAGAAAATGGTGAGTAGGTGACATACCAAGGATTTTTAGGGTGTTGAAACTATCCTGAATAGTATTATAGATACATAACATTAGGCATTATTCAAAACCTACGTAACTTTATAGACAAATAGAAGAAAGAACTGGGATTTTTTTTTTTGCAAAATAAACAAACAAATAACAAAACCTATACATAAACACCATACTCTGGTTGACATATCTGTCCCACAGAAGGATCTGGGGTAACAATTCCAAACTAATATACATATTAGAATTAAACAAGTATGTAAATGGTGATGATTCAAGCTAAGTTTCTTATTTTTGGAGGAGTTTACAGATAAGCAAGATTGGAAGGCTAGAATTATCCATGAGATAACTTTAGAACTGGTAACATTAGTATGAACTCATGTTTAGCACTAGATAGATAAAAATGTTAGTGGATGTGGATGTGTGTGCACGTACATGTTTACACAGGTTCCTATACATCCATCTATCTCCTTCTGCTTTCAGCTGAAATCATCTAGCAATAATGACACCTCAGTAACAAGGAACACACCTAGCACCCAGATCTTGGTTCCAATAAAATAAACCAGGGATTTTGGGGGAAATGGCTGATTCTAGTACTAAGGAAGGAAAAGCTCAGAATGAGTCTAGAGCATTCTGTAGTGCTAGAAAATAAGGAAGTGCCCAAAGAGGGGAAAAAGGAAAAAAATGAAAGAGAAATGAGAAAAGAAAAGAAAAAAACACCAAGATGGGATTTTATCAAAGGGGCACAGGAGTCAACTGGAAGAAATGCTAATGGCCAAAGCTGGAGGCATTTAAATAATAAAATAACTGAAGCATTATTGGATTATAACCCAATGTATATCTATGAGTACATACTGATCTCAGATATCTATGTAGAATAAAAAAATCAGAATTAATCAGATATTTCAAAAAACAAAGTAATTTGAGAACAGTTACGTATACAATGATGACTACACAATTTATACATCCTAACTAGACCTTTCATTTAGAACATCACTGTCTCCATTACTAGACAACTTTAATCCAGCTACCCAGCCCAAAATGCTCTTTCTCACCTGCTTCCTGTTGCTCAGGCTAAAATACTTGAAGATATCCTTTATTTTTCACTTTCATTATATTGTACATTCAATATATCTGTAAATTTTACTGCTTGTAGCTTTAAATATAGTCAGAATATTACCATTTTTTAAATCAACACCACTGATATTACCAAGCTATAAATCAGCATCCTTTTGGATTATCCTAAAACCTCCTAACTGGTCTCCTAGAATATGCCCAAGCTGTCTTGCATTTGTCCCTTAACAAGGAGCACAGTGATCTTTTTATAATTATATAGAAGTTCATTTCCTACTCAAAACCATCAAATACCTTAACTTTATAATGAAATTTGATATTCAACAGTATAATTTCATCTTTGTTGCTCTTCAACAGTTCCTTAACTATTTTTGGTCATTTGAATTTCAATATATATTTTAGAATGATCTTGTCAATTTTCATTATAAGTCATATTTTATATTATCATCATAAAGGTGGCACATTAGCAATTTTCAATAGTTGTTTAGAATTTTGTTGGAATTCATAAGGTTTTATATTTCAGACTTGGCTTTAAAGAACATTGTTATGCAGTTCCATTCTCTATGAAAAAAATGTGAATAATCTTTTATTTCTCTAGTATAGCTTTAATAAGTTTACATGTTGCATGTAACCTTTCCATATACTTTTTCTTCCCTGCAGAAGGTAATTTCTATCAAATAAAAATAAAAATAATCAGGATAAGTAAGTGTTCACTATAGGCATCTGTTCATTTTTCATCATTATGGTACAAGTGAAGGGTTTTATGAAGATTAGTCTTTGATTTTAATTTAAATGGATTTTACTGGTAAAATGGATTTTGCTATGCTTCATAAGGATATATTTCGTGTAGCAAACTGAATTGCCTACCTTTACAAATTGATATGAATCAGGAAAGGAACTTCATTTCATGCAAACTTTTTAATATCTAGGCAGAAATGTAAAATTTACTCTTGCAATCATCTGTGGTTCTACTGCATTAAGAATTCTATTTATCTAAGCAAGTGGAATAGCTTGCATTTAGGCATGCCCCTCTGTGCTTCTCTACAGTATAATATGTTAATATATTTAATCTATTCAACATCTTTGGATGTTTTAAACATAATCACATGCATTTATTTGAGGGCTAGGGTATACTTTTACTACCTGTAATAAATTTGACCTATAAGCAGTTCTACAAGCTTTTATCTAGTAACATACTACACAGAAGTTAGCATCATAAACATTGTTTTCTTGGAAATTTTCATTTTTAACTCTAAATGATTAATCTTTTTCTCCATATAAAACATATACAGTAATCTAAACACTTTTAATTTTCTCTGGATGTTTAAGTCACCATTTTATTATATAAACTCTCTAGCTCTTTAACCACTTAAAATGGCAATTAGCTGTTAGAAATATTTCCACATTGATTACAATTACTATGGTATTAAATTAACTAGACATGAAAGCATTCAATTTTTTTAAGTTTTTATTTAAATTACAGTTTGTTAAGATACAGTGTAATTTTAATTTCAGGTGCATACTTTAGTGGTTCAATACTTCCATTCAACATCCGATGTTCATCATAAAAAGTACACACCCCATTAATCCTCATCACCTAAAAGTATATAATCTTAATTTAGAAATGAAAAGTACATAGAAATACTGTCAATACTATATGTATCAAATAATTGGCATTCAATACTCCTATAGAATCTCCTCATTCCTGAATGATGCTAACTGTTCCTCTCCCCACTGCCTGGCCAATAAGTGCCAATTAAATCAGAGCAGCCAATTATACATTGCTGGTGTCAGATACTATTCTGTTGAGCCACAATATGCTAAATTAACAAACTTCTTCACTAACCCCTAGGGATGTGTTATTATTTATCTAGATCGAGAATCATAATTCCATATCCTCTACTGGTTAGGAAAGTATGACCTGACTCTGATCACTGATTCGTAAGAAGTCTGATAAGTAGAATCTTGAGAAATCTAATTCTTGATTTTAAGGAAAAAAAATACAAGACAATACTAAAATACTTTGCCTTTTCTTCTTCTTGCCTTAAATGTAACAGAGTTTTGGAAACCATCTTTAGGCCATGAGGTTAAAAACCTAAAGACAAAAACCCAACATAATTTATTAGAAGGATTTAGTAAGAGCCACTGAATTATTGCATCAAAACTGAAAAATACTTATATATAGATTCCCTGTTAGGTAAAATAATGAAATCTCTATCATCTAATGTTTTGTTCCAATACTGTACATTTATCCTAATTCGTATAGTTTCTCTTATTGTTTCAAAGTTGGGATCCCAAAGAAGTAAACATAAATTAACAATGACTATTATTGTGGGTAATAATAAAAATAATAACTGAGATTCATTATACAATTGTTTTAGTTCTATGTCCTTTTGCGTAAGTTATCATGTCCTGTAATTATCAAAATAACCTTATATGTAACTTTATTATAACTACTTTATGGATAATAAAAAGGAGGCACAGAGAAGTAGAGAGGTTCACAAAGACTGGAAATCGTAAATTCACATTAACACAATCTCACCCTAGCACTCCAGCTCCTTGCTGTTATTAATGGAGTGGCATCAACAAATGCTTAGGTAGGGACAGAGAGGCTTGGGATTATATCACATAACACATGATTTGCATTAAAAACAAAAGACAAAAGTGTCAAGAAAACAAACACATTTTTCAAATTAAAAAATATAAAATAATCCTGAAAAGTTGTACTTTGTTACAAATTTTCTATTATTATTATCCCTTACAATGTATATACTGGATATGCCACTTCAGCTGAAGTAGTATAATCATAGACTTTTTTCTTCTTTCAAGATTTTATTTAAATCCTAGTTAGTGACCTATAGTGTGGTATTAGTTTCATGGGTAGAATTCAGTGATCCATCACATACATATAACACCCGGTGCTCATTACAAGTGCCCTCCTTAATGCCCATTATGCATTTGGCCCATCACCCACACACCTCCCCTCCAGCAGCCCTCAGTTTGTTCCCTATAGTTAAGAGTCTCTTATGGTTTGCCTTCTTCTCTGTTTTTATTTTTCTTTCCCTTCCCCTATGTTCATTTGCTTTGTTTCATAAATTCCACATGTGAAGGAAATCCTATGGTATCTGTCTTTCTCTGACTGACTTATTTGCTTAGGATAATACCCTCTAGTTCCATGCACGTAATTGCAAATGGCAAGATTTCATTCATTTTTTGATGGCTGAGTGATATTCCATCATATATATATATATATATATATATGTATATATACACCACATCTTCTTTATCCATTCACCAGTTGATGGATATTTGAGCTTTTTCCATATTTTGGCTACTGTGGATAGGGCTACCCCCATCCCCCTTCCCCTCTAGCAACCCTCAGTTTGTTTCCTGTGGTTAAGGGTCTCTTATGGTTTGTCTTCCTCTCTGATTACATCTTATTTTTCCTCCCTTCCTCTATGCTCCTCTGTTTTGTTTCTTAAATTCTACATATGAGTGAAATCATATGACAATTGTCTTTCTCTGATTGGCTTATTTTTCTTAGCATAATACCCTCTAGTTCCATCCAAGTCACTGCAAATAGTAAGATTTAATTTTTTTTTGATGGCTGAGTAATATTTCATTGCCCATATATACCACATCTTTATCCATTCATCTATTGATGGACATCTGGGCTTTTTTCATAATTTGGCTATTATGGACACTGCTACTATAAACATTGGGGTGCAGGTGCCCCTTTAGATCACTGCGTGCATATCTTTAGTACTGCAATTGCTAGGTCATAGGGTAGTTATATTTTTCAATTTTTGAGGAACCTCCATACTGTTTTCCAGAGTGGCTGTACCAGCTTGAATTCCCACCAGCAGTGTGAAAGGGTTCCCCTTTCTCTGCATCCTTGCCAACATCTATTGTTTCCTGAGTTGTTAATTTTAGCCATTCTGACTGGTGTGAGGTGGTACCTAATTGTGGTTTTGATGTGTATTTTCCTGATGACGACTGATGTTGAGCATTTTTTCAGTGTCTGTTCGCCATTTATATGTCTTCTTTGGAGAAATGTCTATTCATGTCTTCTGCCCATTTCTTAACTGGATCTTTTGTTGTTTGGGTGTTGAGTTTGATCAGTTCTTTATAGATTTGGAATCCTAGCCTACCTTTATCTGATATGTCATTTGCAAATATCTTCTTCCATTCTGTAGGTTGCTTTTTAGTTTTATTCTTTTCTTTACTGTGCAGAAGCTTTTATCTTGATGAAGTCCCAATAGTTCATTTTTGTTTTTGTTTCCCTTGCTTCTGGAAATGTGTCTAGTAAGAAGGTACTGTGGCTGAGGTCAAAGAGGTTGCAGCCTGTGTTCTGCTCTAGGATTTTGATGGATTCTTGTCTCACATTTAGGTTTTTAATCTATTTTGAATTTATTTTTGTGTATGGTGTAAGAAAGTGGTCCAGTTTCATTCTTCTGCATGTGGCTATCCCATTTTCCCAACACTATTTGTTGAAGAGACTGTCTTTTCCATTGGATATTTTCTCCTTCATAAGCATAAACTTTTAAAATTCTTCTCATACAGGCCATGTCTTGCAAGTCTATGTTTGCGTTTTTTTCTTTGCATAAACCAAAGAATCATAAATCCTGCCAAAGCCAGGTGTTTTCCCACCACCAAATGTGTTCTGAATCCAAATACAAAGGTGACATTTGGTGTGGTCTTACACATTTTGGCTAGTTTTTCCCAAATTTATGTCTTAGGTAATGTTGCCCTTCCAAAATGAAAGACATCAATGACCATCTGTTTTTGCTGTAGTCAGCTGGTCATGAACTTCCTGGTCCAGATAGTTACTATGTCATTCAAGATGGCAGCCAAGCTTCAAGCAGCCAGGGAGGCAGCAACTATGTTTATGTAACTTTTAGATTTAATCCAGCATTACTTCCCTGAGCAAGTGATAGAACATCTATAATTCTTCATTACACTCGTGAAACATACTAATAGGCATTAGAAAAATCTTAGAAATGTCACTTACTGCAATATTTAAATAAACTTGAATTTGTGATTCAACATCACTCTGGGGCCCATTCTTTCAAAAAACATACCATAATAATGACATATTATATTCAAACTTTGTAATTAGAATAAATGTCTAATATTAGTTAAGGAACATATAAATCTAAAATCCCAAGTTGGATTTCATAACTTGAGCTTCACAAAAGGTGGGTAAAATAAGAATGAATTTAATTACTTCTTCTTTCCCCATAGGCTACACTCTTATTTAACAAAATATCAAATTCTAGGAAAGAAAACATGTGAGCCACTTTTATCATCCTTGAAAAAGTAGAGTATCAAGTACAGTTCATCTAAAGAACAGCAAATTTATCTTTTATATAATCTCCCCAGATCCTATTGCTATAATATGTAACCTTGAACTTTTGATCTGGTGATCTTGTGTCTTATGTAATGAACAACCTTCATTAACTTTTTCCATTTCCCCTAGGAGAATTTGTACACCTTTCTTTTTATGACTCTGCCTCCCCTCAGGTAATCACATATTGATATTATGATAATTATAACATGGAGAAATGGAATGTATGAGCCATAGTAAATCATGAAACATATAAAATATTTCAAGGTAAGTGCCTATTAATACCATGTAGTATCTTCTCATTTATGAATAAATTAAAGGCTACTATGCAATAGTTCTTAGATTATCTTTATCATGTGATTGTACTGTTTAATACATATTTCTGATTGCTTTTATATATATTAAAAATAAACTTTTTTACGAACTCCACCCAAATTAATTATCCATTCTGTGTTTTTACTTTTAACTGTAATTATGCTGCCACAATAGTTATTAACTGGAAGGAAATTACAAGGTATTTATGAACGTGTTTGCATATCATACATAGCATTTTCATTTATATAGAACATTGTCATTTAAGGATCCTTGCTCAATAATATGATATGAGAGCTCAAACAAACAAACGAAAAGATTGGGGAGATGTCTATGCTTTTTGGGACCACACAGAATTGTATTTATGGATAACAAAAAATATTTTCAGGCTGTTGCTTAGCAACCTACATGCAAAGAAAAATTTGCATCAGTGCTTAAAGAATAAGGGCTTATGATATAAATTCTTTAGCTTTTTGGCATTATTACCCTTCAAAGGTCACCAACAATATTAACTTGGTTCACTTTCGAATTTCATGTGTAGCTGTCAGTTTACTTATTAACTTTCACATGCAAATACAATAAAAAAATACATATAAAATCTTGGAGAAAAAAGAAGGAGAAGGTGAGGAAGAGAGGGAGGGAAAACCCAGTCATTTTCTTACCAGTTAGGGGGAAATAAACGCAAACCATAATGACTGTGAAGGTACTACTTCCCCCTTTTTTCTGGGGCTATTTTATGGTAAATACTACATTATTCTTGTAAAATTATCTCTTTAGTGAATTTCATATAGGAGAATTCAAAATGGCCAAGTTAAAAACAGATACCTAAAACCAACAATGTGTGCATGTGGCTCCTTTACTTCACTTACTCATTTCACAAAGACTACCCTGACAAGCTATACATTTCTCTTGCATCCTATGAAGAGCAGTGGTAGCACTGTTAGAGTCTAACAAGTCACTTCCATGTTTATTTAGCCTTCGAGGTTTAAAAAAAATCACAGAAGCCTAACCAACTATAACAAATAATATTATGAAATTATAATAGTTGTTTACTCACTAATATTAGCAGATCATTTCTTTACATAAAAATAAGATTAGCACAGTCCATTTCCTTCTGTTAGCCCTACTGCTGTTAGTGACACTACTATGCTGGCTGTCTGAAATAGAAATCAGTTCATTCTTATCCACACTTATGTGCTCCTGCTGACCATATGTCGTAGGCATCTACATCTTGCTTAATTCTATTATTCTTGTTTTTCTCAAATCCAAATCATCCTTTCCATTCACACTGCACACTGTTGCAGCTCATTTGTCCATCATCCTTAGAATTGGTTCTAATCTTTGCTTTACAAAGTGTAGACATTGCTGAGTGCACTTTCTGCATCAGTCATTGTATCATTATCTTACCTAAAACCTGGTAAAAAAAATTCCTATTCCCTGCACAGAAAAGTAAGAAGCTTTCGCATGACATAACACATGACCCCAAGAGTAGCTTTACCTTAGCTACATATTCACTCAGTAATCTCTTCTACACTACGTGCTATACTCTAACAATGAGAGTTACAATTTTCTAAATGCAGTGTCTTCCTTCCTCTCTCCCTCCGTGCCTCCCTCCCTCCCTTCTTTCCTCCCACTTCCTTCCTCCTTTCTTTCCTTCCTTCCTGTGCATTACTTTAGGCATAGAGACCCTTTGCTATGCATATAATTCCCTGCTCCTCCTTATTTGGAAAACACCCAATTCCTGACTCTCAAATTTACCACAGATCTTCTCCAAAGCCTCCCTTTAACTCTCCTCCCCAGGGGAGTTGAATATTCCCTCACTAATTTTAACACTCCAGCTAATATACTTCTGATACTATACCATATTATTATTGTTTCCAGGTCAAAGCGTTTATACAATTAGCAAGCATTCTTTTTCTTCAACTTTTTTTTCCGTCAGAGCCACCTATACCAGTATCTTTTAGGCTACAGAGCTTGAAGTGTAAATATTCAGTTGTCTAATAATGTGATGCTGAAAAATGAATTAATTCATCTATTAAATTAATGGTTAAATTAGTAACATTAAATTATTAAAAATTACTCTTAGGGAGAAATTTGATTTCTGAAACACCTGGCATTTGTTTTTCAGTGAAAAGAATAGTCGAAGGAGATGTCTTGAATCAAAGCTATGATTCGCCATTCACTTTTTACTCAACAAATATTTATTGGCTATAAATTACATACCCTACATATAATTGAAATGGCTTCTACCATATTTACAATCCCATAGGCAACAGTTTATGATAGAGGAGAGATGGGCTAATATTAGTCATCATGAACCTGTTTATAAGATTGAAAAGAGAGCCACTTACACTAGATTTGCAGAGCTGAAGCATTCCACAAGGAAAATATACAAACTGAACTATGGTTAGAGAATGGGCAAGTCAGGCAAAATGTACAAAGGTATGGAAAACCTTTCAAGGAAAGGAAATGGTAGGGACAGAGCCTTGGAGGTGGAAAAGATAATGATACTTCTGGGGAAATTTCAGGTAACTAGTAATAAGTAGGTTTTTCTCGTCACAAGTCACAGACCCAGGTTAATTTAGGTAATAGGAGCTTATTGCAAGAATACACACAGAAGCAAATAAATAGTAATACATTCATTACTGAATGGTTATTGACAACAAATAATGCAATAGGCACTGTGCTGAGATCCAGGGATATAATGTCAGCTGCAACAGCAACCATGCTTGAGTTTATGGGTTTCTATTCTAGTAAGAGAAAATTATAAATCTTATAGTCCCAGCACAGTTAACAGTGCTGTGACAGAAAAGGGCAGGGTATGACTAGCACATACAATGAGGGACACGAAAGCACAAGAAACTCATCTAGCAGTTGAAAATCCAGGCTTGAAGGAGACCTGGAATTCATTCAGAATTCAACAGCAACCCTACCAGCCCACTACTGTACTGAAATTCTAGATAAGGCATTGGGAGAATGAGTAACTTAGTTTAGGGCCAGAGGTAATAAGTTTGAATTACTTGTGGGGACATACAAAATGACATACTGTGATGGGTTCTTAGCTGATATATTATTTTTCATCAAGATTTAGATGGCAGATAAGAACATGGGAATGGACGAAGAAAGAAGCAAAATATCTTAAAATATATATCAGCAAATAATATTTACTGACTTCCATTGTTTTTGTTGAAAAATCACTTGTCACTATTTTTTTATTCCTTTGAAGATGAATTTTTCTCTTTTCATACTGTGTCATATTCAGTGATGTTCCAAAACTGGCCAAAATACAATTAATAATAATTTTGCAATTAAAATTATTCTGGATTGGGCGCCTGGGTGGCTCAGTGGGTTAAAGCCTCTGCTTTCGGCTCAGGTCATGATCTCAGCGTCCTGGGATCGAGGCCCGCATCGGGCTCTTTCTCTGCTCAGCAGGGAGCCTGCTTCCTCCTCTCCCTGTCTCTCTGCCTGCCTCTCTGCCTACTTGTAATCTCTCTCTGTGTCAAATAAATAAATAAAATCTTTAAAAAAAATAAATAAAATTATTCTGGATAGATGTTAGGGAGAGGAACCTAAATGTATCAGGGCATTTACACAATAACTTTATTACTAGTCTTAAAATCTTTGGTGGAAGAGGTAGGCTTACATTTCAATCATCTACTATCCATTTTAGAGCAATTTCAAAGTAGTTTCAATGAAGCATAAAATACATCCAGTTATTTCTTGAGAAATCTGATTATCCCAAATTTTGTGCTTAGGATATTATACAGCAGTTATTTAATAACATCATAAACATCAAATTTCTGAGTGATAGTATTAGAATTTCTACATTGTTGCTATATTATCAAAGATAAATAATCTATTATAAATATCATCATTAATCAACAAGTGTCCTTAAAATATTTTGATCTTACATACTTATGTAATTTTAATGAAATCAAATGTTTAAAGAGAACGTTTAAAATATATTTTAGTTAGTCTGATAGAAACATGCTTTTTCTGTGATTATGTAGATTTTTTAAAACAGAAAAATAGCAGATAAAAGTACTTCATAGAAATAGCAATTGGGATGTAAAATGACTCACTAAATATAAGAGTTGTTTTTCCCTTGAAGCACATAATGTCAACTTAATAATGTATCAAATAATTTTCTTCCCTTCAGTTGATAACAAAGGTATATTTAGTTACAAAGAAGCAGAGCTGCATATTTCTAAGCATATAATTTTCTTGCTGGACCAAAAAAAAAAAAAAAAGAAAGAAAAACAAAACAATTAGTTTTAAATTTTCAACCAAACATTGCAGATAAGTTCAATAATTCACCAAGATATTGAAATAAAATGTTACTCATCCCCTTAGGAGCAAAGTGTGACTTATTCATCTTTATAATCTTTAAATGCCTACTAAAACAGTGTGTCTTGCACACTGTAGGTAATTATTAAATGTTTGTTCAGATGACAATAGTTTCTTTGTTTTTTAAGAAAAAAAAACATAGCATCTACTTCTGGATTTTGATACTTCTATTTCTCATAATGTTCCTTCTCTTAATGCAATCTCTTATTTTTATGTTTATGTAACATAAGTAAAGCCAGTCTGCTTAATGTAATATGAATTAAATTATGTACTATAAATTAATAAATATAATTTTATTCTTCTGTTCAGTTAGTCTTGAAAAACACTTTTGGATCACTTATAATCAACTGTAATGGGCTATCTAGAAAAAATAAAGACAGCATTGATAATTCAAAAATCTACAAGTTTAGCAGAGATAACTGACTCCATAAATTAATGTATTCTTCAGTGTCTTTACAAATTGGTATTTACATAGTTTTTCATGACTATATGTAACAAATGACTATTGTATATGCTTAAATTAAAAGTTCTTATAGTTCATGAAGTTATTATTCTCTAGAGGGTAGTTAGGCATTATATTTTTCCAAACATTTTTAAAAGTTTTGACCTTCAGATTAGTTGAAAAACCAGTACCTTAGACCTTGTATAAATTTCATTTGTATTCAACCTTAATATTAACTTATGAAACCAAGAAACCTCCCCACTTCTACAAGAAGCTTGATACCTAGTAATTTACATTTAAAGGTACATATTCCAACATAGGTTAACTATGCCAATCATAAAATGCTATACCAGTTCATTTATGGTTGCAATGCATCTACTGATGCAATGTCCATCATTACTTGCTTAAAGAAAAATCAAAACAACAACAAAAGCAAGAGATCATTCTAACATCTTGGCCCAAATTCTGTTTATCTCATGGTCTACAGTTTGTTTGTTTGTTTCCATAGTCAGCATGAAACATTATAATATACACCAAAGAAGAAAAATCAGAACAATTAGAATCAGAATTCTGAATAAATTAGAAAAAGAATAAGTGTAACAAAATGTGTGTTTATAAAACTACACATAATCTATGTAAAGAAATAACAAGCATTATTTGCCTTTACCTTCATAGAGAATATATCCTGAGCAATATTTTTTAACCATATGTTTAAAATAACACCAGAGAGTATGGTGTTCACACCAAAGAACAATTTGTAATAATTAAAGCGGGAATGAGTGACTTAATACCTGATTCTAAAATAGCCTACCTTAATCCAAGTGGTATATTATATCACAGCAAGGAATGGATTTAGTGTGTATCCATCTCCTAATCCTTAATAAATAGGTATCTCTGGGCACTTTTTACATATGTTAAGTTTTTTGTCCTAAGCCCTGGGGATTTTTTTTTCTTTTTTCCCTTGAGAAATCTTCATTCTTCCTACCTTTTTATCTACAAAATTGTAAGATCCTGAGGGCCAAATTGGGGTGAAAACCTACAAGAAATGGGTCAAGACAGCTACTCAACCTGATCCTAGTTTCATCTACAAATTAACAATCTCAATTAGGCTGTGATTCACATACAGTCACCATTTCAAGCAACCACAATGGGGTTTGAGGCCAAAGCTCAGCATCTGATAGAATTAATACATTGGTTTAAGTTTTATGCTGGGGCATCTTTCTTCCTCAGGGACCTAAAAGAGTGCCTACACAAAGCAGAGGAGTTTACTTCACATCATATCCATCATTCTTTTTTTTTTTTACCAGATGTGGCTGAATAAAATTATTTTATCTGCATTAAGCCATAGCTTAATTTCTAGCAAACAATTTGTTTTCCATGAAAACAAGCAGTTTAGATTTCTTCCCCCCTTTACTAACAATTCCACTCATGATTGCTACAGGATTGACGTAGCTATTTTAGTGTAGTTAAGATTCAAGAGCTTTTCATAAAGTGAGAGTGAGTCTTTATAAAACATTTAGCTCATTTTTAAATAAGCCAAATGAACATTAGCTTTTTCTACCAAGACACTAAAATAAAGGATTCAAACTCAAGTTTTACTTCTCTGCATTTTACTAAACACTATTTCCTGACCAATATTCTAAAGTGCTACCCATTTCAGTGAAGATGTAATATAACTAAGTCCAGAGTGGATAGCTTTCTTTCAGACCAATCTACTTCCTAATTACATACCTTAACTGTGCTCTAAAAGGACCCAATAGTTTTTTTCAGTGTTTTAAAAATAAAGGTTTCCTACATCAGTTCCTCTAAATGGACCCAATAGTTTTTTCAGTGTTTTAAAAATAAAGTTTTCCTCCATGATTTCTATTTTTTACATGGAAGTCTTTTAAAATAGAGCCAAAGACATGCTACATATTCTTTATGGTGAAAAAGAGGTGATTTTTTATAAAAACTAAATAAATTTGTGATTAAACATCTGCCCATGTACCATCTTAGAGCAGGCAAACCTACTTTTTCCCTACATTTTTACTTTAACCTAGAAGCCAAGAATTCAAATTGAATTAACTTGCTTTTCAATAAGATTGTTGATGCAACTGAGTAATTATGGTAAGTTGCTTCATCATTATTCTTCTCAGCTCTGCATATATAACACTGATTGAGTTAAAACTCCTATTTACATATTACAATCAGTGGTTAACTAAACTGTCATATTTTTAATTTGAAGTAACATTAATTAAGAGACATAGCAAATTCATCTAAGAGACAAGCCTTGAGAAACCATACATTTCAGTATATTTATATGCAGATAAAGGATACACACACCTCCCACACACACCCACATACACAGATAGTTACTTTCTTCTTAGGAGTAGCTGAGTTGTTTAGGTATGAAGAAGAGTTTTTTTCTATTTTTATGATGTTAAACACAGTATATTTTGAAGAGTTACTTCAATAGTGAATACTTGTAATTAACAAATCTTATACACTAAAACAGAAGTTAGTTTTCCAAATTTTTACATAGTTGCTCTTCCTCCAAAACAATATACCATCCTCAATGAATGTACTGTGGTTCTGGTTATATAATTAATACATCTTGATACAGTAGTATCCTTTGGAACTCATCTGTAATAAGTTACTGAGCAAGCTGTGATCCTACTATGACACAACCTTCATCCAGTCTTTAATGATCATTTCTCATCAACCAACCATGTATTATTAAACACATGGCTTGCAGGATGTAATAAATAATTCAACCTGAACTGGAAATTTTCTATGTTCTATTCATTGTGACATATGCTGAGAATTCAGAGAGGAATAGGGCACAGTCTCTGCACTCAAACAACATGTCATTAAGTCATGTTCACATAGATAAATAAACAATTGACAGTTAAGCATGAAAAATGTAAAGCAAGAAAACCACAGAGAGATTGCATGGAGAGTGAGTGATTATTGCTACTTGGGGGAGTTATGGGAGAATTTGCATAGGAAGGGATATGTGATTTGGGACTGAAGAATGAATAAACTCTTCATCAAGTAGATAAAAAGGGCATTTTAAATAATGGAACTTAGATACTCAAAGAAACAGGGATTTACTATCCTTCTCTAAACAAAATTCAACCATGGTTCTTAACAGAGTCCATGCTAATGTCACTAGTGGGTTATTTGAAGGCTCATTCAAGTTTATTTGATCCCTCTTCAAAGTGCCCTCATGGGCTCTATTTTGTGGTAGCTGTCAGGAAGTTCATAAACATTCAAATCTCACTTCTGAATACATGGTAGGATTGCACTTTCTTGCCTCTTTAAATTTTTTTTATTATTGAAGTACAGTTGACATACAATGTTATATTAGCTTCAGGTGTACAACATAGTGATTCCACAATTCTATACATTACTTAATGCTCACCATGGTAAGTATAGTTACCATCTGTCACCATACAATGTTATTATAATATTATTGACTACATTCCCTATGCTGTACTTTTTGTCACTGCCTTTTATACCTGAATTTATTTATTTTATTTTATACCTGAAATTTGTACCTAGATATTTCACACATCCACCTAACCCTGCTTCAGTTAGGGGTAGTTCTAAACAAGTAACTTTCTCTGATCAAGGAAAGTGGCAATGTGTTATATCTAGACAAATGCTTTTAAAATCTAATGCATTATTTGATGTGTTCTCTTCCATCTGTCATGGTGATCATGGACACACATATTGAGAAGGAGTCTGTGTGAGCCTGGGTCTTTGAGTGGCCGTGGTAAGCAGATACCAACCCTGATGGAATCCTCCCCAATTCTCCCTGATGGGCACTCAATGAAAGGGAATAATATACATTTAGTCATATATCAAGTTTTGGGGTTATTCATAACCACAGCATAATCTAGCCCATCCTGCCAGATGATGGTTTTAAACACTATATTAAGCCTTTGGTACCAAAATGAGAGGTTAAATAAGAAACTGCTTCTAGATATAAAATGTACACTATTGTATAGTGTAGCACCATATCATAATGATTCTCCTCAGAGGGAGCACTGCATAGCTCATCTACTTATCCCTGAGTATGCATAGACATTTTTAATCTTCCTGGTTTTACATGCTTTCCTGACATTCTCCATTGTGTCCCCATAGCACTTATTTTAACTTATAATTGTGAAATTACTGATGGGATTATTTCATTACTATTTGCCTCCTATGTATATAGTGATCCCAAGTAGATAATTCCATGTCAGTATACCTCAGTGAATAGCAAAGGGTGAGTATTTAAAAAATAAGTGAAAGCTAAATATATAAGTGAATGAATACATGAGCGTATAAATGCATAAGTGACTGAGGATACTAAGTGTATATTTATTGACTTTATTGTCCCCTAAAACCTGAGGCAAGGGGAAAGACCACTATACCAACTTGTTTTAAGTTAGGCTTTACTAATTAGAATTTAAAATTATTAACAAGCACTAAAATTATCAACTTATATAGGAAAAGGGGGTATTTAATGATACAATAATACAATGAAATTTTCTAATTTTATAGATTAGAAAACCAAAATCTGTATAGACTTGTGATTGACCAGTAGTGACAGAAATTCAGTGACATTGATATCACTTCATAATAATGAAGATTTTCCTTCTTTGAATGCAGTTTCCATAATTTTTGTAAAGACTCAAAATCAACTGCTGCCATTGATAGCTGCATTGTCTTGAGCAAATGTTGAACCCTTTGGGATCTCAGTGTCCTCATCTCTAAAAGAACACCCAGGGGCACCTGGGTGGCTCAGTGGGTTAAAGCCTCTGCCTTTGGATCAGGTCATGATCTCAGGGTCTTGGGATGGAGCCGCGCATCGGGCTCACTGCTCAGCAGGGAGCCTGCTTCCTCCTCTCTCTCTCTCTGCCTGCCTCTCTGCCTACTTGTAATCTCTCTCTCTGTGTCAAATAAATTTTTAAAAATCTAAATAAATAAATAAATAAATAAATAAATAAATAAATAAAAGAACTCCCATATTACCTACCATATAGGGCTGCTTTGAGGACTAAAGAAAGTACCATACGTAAGATAAGTATGAAGTGTTCCTGCATGTGATATACCCATATACATTTATATACATGCTATATACAATGAACACTATATATGTACATACACACACTCTTCGTCTGATTTTGATGATGTTGACAACGATGAAAAATGCATATATAATCAAATCACTAACTGGATTTTTTTAAAGTTTCAGAATTCTAATTATTCTTCACACACATTTTAAATTTTTGGTACTAGTCATGTATTTAGATGAAATGTCTAAGACTGAAAAACTTTATGATATAGTGAAGAAATTACAACCATTATGATTAGTTTCATAATTGTGTAACATTTTATTTTTTTACATTCATATATCTATGATATTGTTATTTTTGAGTCATAATCAAAATATCTTACTAGGTCATATAATCCCTATCATTAAGGCTACATTTTCAACAATTATTACAGGGGAAAAAAAAAGAGAGAGAAAAAGATGAGATCAGTTATTGTTTGTTGATTTTTGCCCCAAATTCAAAACTGTAAAGACAGATGAAAACTCGTATTTATAAAGAATATCTTTTGTGTCAGAATTTTCAGGCATATAATAAATATATGTATATAAACTATGTAATATATCATTTATAAATAGATAATTTTAATGTACAAATATAATTTCACTTCTATACGTTCCCTAATTTTTTACAGAAAAGGAAAATTACACTATGTGAAGATAAATAATTTGTTCAAAATCATCAACTAGAAAAATTTTTAAAGTCTAGAAAGGAAACAGATTGATAATACTAATATAATAATATCCAAACTTTAAGACTTCATAAAACAATATAATCCAAAATTTTAAGAACTTAAGTACAGTGTCTAGAAGTATAGAGACCAACTGTTAAACTTTACCTCTTTTATTTCACTGATGCAAACCTAAATCCCAAGGATGCTTTCCTAAATTTGCATAGCATCTCAGATGTGATAATGATTCTGAATCTCTACTTTTCCAACCCTGGTCTATTTCCAAGGACTTTATGTTAATATACATTTTACAATATTTATAGTACAGATATTAGCTTAAACTTCCATTAGAAAACAAATATGTGGGTGCCTGGGTGGCTCAGTGGGTTAAAGCTTCTGCTTTCGGCTCAGGTCATGATCTCAGGGTCCTGGGATCGAGGCCCGCATCGGGCTCCCTGCTCAGCGGGGAGCCTGCTTCCCCCCCTCTCTCTGCCTGCCTCTCTGCCTCCTGTGATCTCTCTCCCTCTGTGAAATAAATAAATAAAATCTTAAAAAAAAAATTTAAAAAAAAAAGGAAACAAATATGTGGAAATCTTGTAGATGGTCATCCACCATTGCCAGGCATGAATGCTACTAGATCCTTCCCATTTATTTTAGAACCATTTTTTATTTTATATACTTAGCCTTCCCAGACTAGTACTTATGCCACAAATCAAAGTAGGAGGTTATTAAATCTATTATAAGACTCTAAAAATACTTTAACATTATCGTTGGAAAACTTGAAGATCACCTGCGAAATATGGCTATTTAAAAGTAGGTATTTATGTTTAGATCATCTTTTATACAATTTTTAAAAACTGTATGCTGTAAGCATCATAATATACATCAATGATGAGATATTCTTCAGCCATATTCCATTAACATTCTTATCAAAATGAACAGCTCTTCCTTAATATCATCTCATGGCTCAATCCATATTAAAAATGTCAGTTCTTAAATAAGTAAATAAATAAATATATTTATGCTCCAATGAGACAAATCTTAAATCCATGGAGATGACTAATGATAATGTTAATTTCTAACCCACCGGGGTAGAACTAACTTGGTCTAAATAGAAGCCTCTAAAGGAATTTACTCTCTACTCATTCTCTTTAAAAATAAACATTTAGAGGTTTTTTTAATCAGGACTTTATGAAAGTTACCAAAGGGCTTGTCTAGAATGACTGACTATATATTCGGGAATACAATCATGTTTATATGCATACATACACACAACCGTGAATATACATATCTCTACACATTGCTATATGTGTGTGTACATATATGCATGTATGTATACACATATATATACTGTATAGCTGCCATTCTTGTGTATAAATATAGATGTATACATATACATAAACACAGTTGACCCTTGAACAACACAAGGTTTAGTGATGACAACCCCTACACAGTTGAAAATCTGCACATAACTTTTGACTCCCCAAAACTTTACTAACAGCCTATTGTATATCAGAAGCTTTCATGATGACATAAATAGCCAATTAACACATATTTTGTATGTTATAGGTATATCTTACAATAAAATATGCTAGAGAAAAAATGTTAAGAAAATCATAAGAAAAAATACATTTATAGTACTATACTGTAAAAATCTGCATAAAAGAGGACACAGCCAGTTTAAACCTGTGTTGTTGAAGGGTCAGCTGTATATGTATACACTATTTAGCAAATTTAGCATGCTATATAAAACAATAAAGTTGAAAATGTGAGAAGATAGAATTCTAACCTATAAATATTCTTTAATATTATTTCTAATGCCTCCAATTACTACTTTTATAGGAAGAATAGTTCTACCTGTAGTTTAGTTCTAAACAGTTCTCATTTTCTCAAAAATTTTAAGAAAAATACATATAACAATTATTCTTGTAATTTGTGATATCCAAAAATTAGAGGTGGGATGTCAGCAATTTTTTTTTTCTTTCATGGCTGGAAGTATAACATCAAGCAATGTTATCTTTACTTAGTTTGATATAATCTCTTTTCCAGTTCTTAACTTTTAGATTGAAATTGTCAATACTTGAAGAAACAGAAAATCAGTTTTCAATTTAATATTTTGTCAGAATTTCTATTCCAAAATACATTCACAATGTCTTGACTTAAACTTTTTGTTTAGGATTCATATCTACAGATATAGCATTTTTTAAAAACCTGGATTCTTATGCATAGCATTCTAGTATTCAACATTAAATTTTATAAAATGAATAAATGGTAGAACATCTACCACATATTTTGAAATTTGCATAATTCCAGATTAATGTCCCTAAAGGAATAAAGATAAATTTGAGGTAATGCATACTTAGATTTTATAAATCTATAATGAATGGAATTTATTTTTTCCATAATGCATCTCTTTATTTTCTCACCATGATCAGTATGTAATTTACTGAGAGGCCCCTCCTAAATTATCAGTATACCTTATCACTGTAGCTATAAGGCTTTGTGTAAGTTTTGTCCACATTTTTATTTTGCCCCTTTGGTGTATTTTTTTCCTTTAGCTCTGCATGTAGAGCTATCACATAATGAGTGCCTTGATAACATCCATTTACCTCTTTTTCAGTTCTTTTGTGTTACTGCTCTATTTTTCCATACTGATAATAGACTCCAGTTAAACAATGAAATGAAAGCTCCACTAGAAAGTATAAAGCTTACACCTGAAACTAATATAACATGGTGTGTTAATTGTACTTCAATAAAAGATGCATAAAGCAATATATATGTAAAACCTGAAAAATATGTGCCTTCCCATATACTGACACACTCCATAGTTAGCCAAAACCTTCTATTTACTTTGAAGGGATAAAATTCATTGAGGCATGAAAGCAAAATGAAGAAGAATTAATAACAGCTTCTGACATTCAAAAGAAGAAAAAGGTCACATGAAGAAGAGAATCTACTGGTTCCACCAAAGTGTTGTAGCCCCCATCTCTAACATGACAAGGGTATAAAAGTCCTCTGCTTTTTCTATGTCTTTTCTAAAGGAATTGGGGAAATAAAAAATGAGCAAACCATTGCTTAACTCATTAAACTTAAAGGTACTGCTGGAGTTATTTTAATGGATTAAACTTTCTGCACTGGACTAAAACTTTTCACATGCTGGGCCATGGACGAGAGCTGAAAATAAAGGTGAGAAAGGATGAGAAAGAAAATAAAGGTATTATCTTCCTTTGTATATGCTAGTATGTTAAATTATAACTATGAAAGAGTATACTATGGAATGCTCAGAAAATAAATATTACTATGTTTCTTAGTGTTTTCAAGTAAGTAGGAAGTTAAGGTAGTAGGTTTACGCTATGACACTCTATACGACAGAACACTGGAGAAATGCACAGACATCTGTATGTATGTGGCTGAAGGCATGAGGAAATTATAATAGCCAACCTCAAAATTCAGAAAATATTTTACTGAAATAAGAATTATAAAGATTGTTTTATTGCTAAGAATATCTCACATCAATGTACTTTATATACACATTAAAATGTTTTATACTTAACAAATGTATAAAATACAAAGATGAACATGATAATTCCCAAGACCCATGATAAATATGAGTTTCCATGATTCAGAGTTTACCATTATTAAGGTCTGGGCATATTTACTTCCATTTAATTGTTTTCTCATTGTTGCTATTCTCATTATTATTGTTTTTGTTGTTGAAGAAACATGCATGTTATATATGCCATTTAAATTTAATTAAAAAATTAAACTGAAAAAACTTGTGATCTTTAATTTGTTCTGTTCAGTGATATTAATAGAATGCTTGAATTTATGTTGATACATTCTAAAACCTTTTGATGGATAGAAGCAGAATTAGAAAACTAACCCTGTTCATCCTGTTTGCTTGAGAATCTTCTATTATTGTCTTTTCTCATAGTGTCCATATTTGGAATTTTTGTATTTTGTAGTACCCCATCCAATGATGGATCCTTCTAGTGAATACTTTTGCTGACATTAAATTTTTCCTGGCAAAATTTAATAATTTTTTTAAAACACAAGAAATTGTGAAACTTCTGTGATATCCATTTAATAGCCTTTTAATAAGAATTTCCCCTCAGAGGCTAGACAGGTTTTCATTCCATTTTTTTTTTTTACTTTTCAGGATTCTAAAAGGCCCAAGATTTTTATTTTTCATTTGCTTCACTGACATGTATCACAAACAGGAAAACAGTAAATTTTCATAGATAGAAACAGCACAGCAGTGATACTACCTTTTTATTCTATTTCAACTAATATCTTAAAAGAAAAAGAACAAGAGGTTTTCCAATATCCTTTTTCTTTTTCCCTCTCATGTTGCCTTTTTACTTTGTTTCTATTTCCCTTTTTTAAGGTCCTTTTGAAATAATATTTTCCACAGAGTGGAAATGGTTTCTCATAACCTGACTGACACTTCTCTAGGGGGTTATTGTTCTGGAATATAGCACAGAGATGATTAAACAAATAAAGCATTTTAAGATATCCCATAAGTTTTTGTCCTAAGCCAAGCAGCAGTTGTGGTATCTATGGACGGGCTGACTCACTGAAAGACGGGTCTGAGGGTTTCTCTATACAGAAGGAGATTGTGAAATGCACTCAGTTTGTTTTGCTTTTAATTTTCAGTCAGTCATTAGTAGCATAAAAATATGGTCTTTGCAACAAAATTTGAACATGCATACCTCTCAGCTAGTACTTGTTCTTGACCTACAGTCCTTGATTAAGCTGTTCTTTTCTCTCATTTCACTCTGTGAAAGCTCCCATTATAAGCTCTCTGTAAACAGAACAGAAAATCCTGACACCGTATGTAAAGTATTTCAAAGTTCAAATTTTTGCACTCAAATCTCAAGCATATCCATTATATCTATTAATACTATCTTTTAATAGACAACTTTAAGGGTTTCATATCCATTATCAAGTGGAGATAGGGATTGTTTTTTCTCAATCACGTTCAGATTCTTAAGAAAACTGCACTTCTGCTTTAAGCCAAAGGGGGAAAAAACAGAAAACTTCCAACTTGACCCATTTTGTTTAAATCTGTATTTTTAAAGTAGTAGCACAAATATCACAGTTTTGTCTACTGTTTCCTGACCCCTCCAAAAAGTGAACTAGTCTCTCTTTTGGCTTCCCACAGTACTTGGCTAATATTCCATTTTAGCAATTGCTGCATTCAATTATAATCATCTGGAATATATTATCTTAAAATTGTCTCAAACACTGTGATTATGCATTTCATCTTTTCCATAAGTCCTAAAAAACTGAAAAAGAGATTTACTAGGAAAATGGGGAAAGGGTTAGTATTATTACTAATAAGAGAAAAATTACTTGACATGTATTATATACTAGTTTTGCAAGGATTAATCTTCACAAATATCACCTTCCACCCAACTCTCCCATGAGGTAGATACTATTATCACCCCTCTTACTTTTAAGGAAACTGAATTACAGAGATGTTTAGTAACCTGACCAAGACCAAGCACTTAGCAAATTTTGAAGCTAGAATTCAAAGACAGGTAAGCTTACCTCTAAAACCAGATTCTCTGTATCAAATGTCTTATTAGAAAGTGCTAGAGTTGATACTGGAAGCGTGTTTAGACAATGGAAAAACATTATAGACAAAGTTTTCATAACTTTTTGGCTGATCTTTATGTATACAATATGCATGCACGCACACACAGAGAAAGAGAAAGGGAGAGAGGAAAGATTACTTTAACAAAAGTGTTTGTTTTAGTAGCTAAGAAAATTGAAAGGAAGGGAAGAGCTCATTGAAAATAACAACTTAAGAAGATAAACCTCTGGGGAAAAAATGCACCAAGAAGTGTACAACTTCTATATAAAGAAAACAAACAAAAGAACCTCGAGTAGTCTATATAAGTACTTGAATAAGTGGAACACTGTATGTTGGTTTTGGATAGAAAAACTTGATAATTTAAATAGATCAAGTCTTTCCAGGTTAAGTATGGCGGACTCTTGTTTACCTTCCCAGCAACCTGTCTTCTACTACTTCTTTGAAAATAGAAATCCAAATAAGCATATGAAAATGTGTTCCACATCATGTGTCATCAAGGAAATATGAATTTAAATGACAATGAGCAATCAATACACAGCTATTAGAACTGCCAAAATCCTGAACACTGACAACCCCAAATGCTGACAAGACTGATGAACAGCAGGAACTCTCATTAATTGCAGGAGGGAATGCAAAATCGTACAGTCACTTTGGAAGACAGTTTGGCAGTTTCTTATAAAACTAAATACACTCTTAGTGTATAATCCAGCAGTCCCACTCCTTGTTATTTACTTAAAGGAGTTGAAGACTTAGATTCACACAAAAACCTATGTCAGTGTAGGTTCATCAATTACAACAAATATACCACTCTTGTGGGGGTGTTGATAATGAGGAGGTTACACATGTATGGAGGCAGAAGATGTATGGGAAATCTTAGTACCTTCTTCTGGGTACTTCTTGGGTGAATCTAAAACTGCTCACAAAAACATAATGTCTCAAAATCAGAAGCAAAAACACTTCTTTCATCAGATATTGAGATGTCCTAGTAAAAGCTAAAATTTTCCTCATCCCGAGAAGTGAATTTTTACTAATTCACTTGCCAGTAATTAGTTCTATAATAGGCATCAATGGAATTCTCACAAATAAGAGGAGTTCTGCAAAGAACTCCTAGAAAATTGTTTTTGAACTTAACACAAAGAAGAAACGTATCTTTCTTTTGACCTTGGACTTTGGGTGTGCTTAAAGATGACATAGCTGCCATGTGACGACCATTACGTTCAAGCTTGAAGGCAAAAGTCAAAACAGCAAGAACAGTAGTGCACAAAGGGAGGAGAATCCATCCTTGAAATACTGACTTAGCTAACCCACACCACTATGTCTTCAGATGTCTTGTCATATGAGTTAATAAACTCCCTATTTCACTTATAATGTTTTATATTAGGCATTCAATCAATTCTTGCTAATGGAGAAAAAAAATTTATGAATTTAAAGATTTTTTTTTAATTTTGGGGGGGAGATGAGTGTGCAAGCTGGGGGAGGGGCAGAGGGCGATGGAGACACTATCAAGCAGACTCTCGAGCAGACTCAGCAGACTGGGCTGAGCATGGAGCCCAGTGTGTGATTTGATCCCACAACCCTAAGATCATGACCTAAGCCAAGATACTTAACCAACTGACCCACCCAGGTGCTTCTGATGTATCAGTTTATACATAAATTCTGTCCTCCAAATAATATGTACAGATTTTTAACTACAAATGATTCCAACATTCATATAGACGTAAGCATGCAAAATAGTTGGGAAATTCTTAAAAGTAAGTTTAAGTAGGCGGCACTGAAAAATGATTTAAGGTAAAGAAAACTACATAATGAAGCCAACAGAATTTTAAGTGTGAAATGATATAAGAGTATACGAATCTTAGAGCCAGGATAGACCAGAAATGAATCCAAATAAATAGGGCAATTTAGTATATTATAATGTGGCATACCAAATTTTGGAGAAAATACATATTATTTAGTCAATGATAGACAACATAATATACAAAAGCAGACCAGGACTCCTCATTCACACTTCATACGAAAATGAATTCTACAGTCAATGATTAAAAGTAAAATAAACAAGTGTATATGTAAAAGTAAACATGTAAGAAAAAACATGAGGTTTTATTTTATTTTGAATAAACTGGAAAAATACTAAATGATTAAAAGAGCTAAAAGGTCAAAATAGCAAAAAGAATGTTTTCTAAAAGAACATTTTATAGTTAAATGGTGGTGGATATATCCCACACACCGTTAGAATGAATGTGATTGGTACATTTTGGAATGCATCTTGGCAACATCTATAAAAATTTTAAACATTTACACCCTTTGAATCAAACTTTCTCTTTCCAGCAATTTTTCTTAAAAATACATTTAAAAGTGTGCCCAATGACAAACTGAATAAACAGTGTTTGTTCAATCTGTGTGAGTTTTATGGTACAATCCAGAATATAACCTAGAGGATTCATTGTTATATGAAAGAAACAGGATATTGAAATATCTAACAGTAGGGGGATATCATGGACTACAGTCAACCAGAAACCATAAAATTTACCCTAGGAAAAATTTATTATTAAAAGGAATAACAGGAAGACAACAATGAAGTGTTGTTATTAATAATTCCATCTTGGAAGACCTACCAAGACAAACACAGAAAAGTGGAAAAGGATAGTGCTTCCCATTACTTCTATACTCCTTTTTCCTTTATTATCTTTGCCTTTTCATTACCTTTTGATCTTTATGCTGAAATACGTAGTCAGAAAAGCTGCTGCAAGTGACTACTTATATTCTGGGGAAAAAAACCTAGTTCTAACTTTAATTTGATGTGTGTGTGTGAACAGAACTTTTGACTGGGAGTCTCCTGAGAAGTTAGAAGTCTATCACCAATATAATGAAGACCCTGGAATGGAACAAGGAACACCCTTTCTGTTTGCCAGGCTGAAGAGAAAAACTTTAGAAGAAAACACTTAAGTTCTTTCTGGTTCTAACATTCTACTTTCATTTCCCTTTGTTACAAAAGGCATAAGGTGGGGAATCTTAATATTCAGCTATCTAGCCTCAGCCTCCACAGGAGTAGTTTGACTGAATGCTGATTAAACTTTAGTACTGCGATCTTGTTTGAAAACTTCAGAGCAAGAGGCACTTTATTTTTCAAGTATCTAGAATAAACACTTTGAACTCTTTAGCACTGTAATAATTCTCCGAAAATGTCAAGTTCTGGCTTCCAAGTTCTCTATGCTTCTAAAATGATGAGAATTTAGAGCATACACAAATGACCTTCTCCCTGAGCCACATTAGCTGCTTATTCAGCACGGTGACCTTCCCCTCCGAAGACGTTACTGTAAATCAGAGATGAAGATGTCAGGTCCAGGTTCAGAGTTCAGTGTCATCATTTTCTTTTCTTAATGGAAGAGCCTAAACACAGTAGTTACAAAGCTTTCTGTCAAACTGAATATCCCTGCTATCAAACACAAAGTAACATGTTTTTTACTCCTCTCTAAATTGCTATAGCTGATGCCTGCCCTCTCTTACACATTAAGAAATGACACAGATTCTGTCTGTCTCTCCCACTCCACTTTAACATACATTTTAAAACACAGAACACATTCAAGTGGATGGGGTAGGAGGACTAGAAGTTTGGCATTTCTGAATATGTTAAGAAATCTTAGATTAAGGCAAATGTGTTATGTTGACTATAATTTACTTTAATGTGGTCACTTTTTATCCATCACTGATTAATGGGTGCTTAGATTTAGGAGTGACCTCAGCCTTTATAAGGAAAGATTTTGGCCCTCAAGACAAAGTAAAAGGTTCCAATGATTAACATATGAGGGAGAAGTTTCATGTTTGCACCCTATCCTCTTATAATGACAATAAAGTAGAATCCAATAAATGTCCTATTAAGTTCTAAAATATTTCCAGTCTTGTAAAAAGGAAGGTATGCTAGTGTAATTCAGCAGCCCTAACTTGCATGGGGTTAGATTTTGGTATGCAGAATAATCAAATCTGCATACTTTATGCAAAATTATTTTTTTAATTTTTTTTTATTTTTCCTTAACTGTTTGAAAGCACTTTAGTGTCAAAGTGTAAATTTAAAATAATGTCAATGTTCATGTGTGTGCATATATATGTATATATAATATATATGTATACATATGTATGTATTTAACATATATGTATACATATATTTTACATATATGTACATATACATGTACATACATATTTTATATGTATATGTATTTAATATTTATTTATTTATTTATTTTAGAGAGAAAGCACGCATGGACACTAGTGTGAGCTGGGTGGGGAGAGGAGTGCAGAGGGGTAGAGGGAGAGAATCTTCAGACTCCCCACTGAGATGGAGTTCAATGGGTGACTTTATCCCAGGACCCCTATGACCTGAGCCAAAATCAAGAGTTGGACACTTACTTGACTGAGCCACTCAGGCATCCCTCATTTATATTTCAAAGTCACCAGACAGGTCTAAGTGAATGAACATGAGAAAAACTAGAAGAAAGACTACATAAAAGTTGCATTTACACTGTGGTATATAAAAATTATACTGCCAGTGAAGCACACATTTTCTTAAATATTTTCTCTAAACATCATTATCCTCAACTTCATCACTACATTTTATTCTTTACAATTGTAAAAGGTATCATTTTGTGCTGTCATAATTTTCCTTTCATCTTTAATTACTTAATTGACTTTTCCATACTTCTTAAAATATCATCCTTTTCTCCTTTGCAATTTTGAAAGCAATATGCCATCACTGCAAATAGTTTTCAAAATATAGGAAGGTACATAGGAGAAAAAAAAAATACTCATAACCCCGAAGCCTAAAATAAATCACCCCGCACATGATACCTATTTTTTCCAATATTTATTATACAAATATCAGCATACTTATCTTTTGCAATTAAATGAGAACACACTGTATATAAAATTAGTATTTGCTTTTTTAAAATAACATTATATTGGTCATTTTGCTATAGCAGTAAGGAGCCTGGAGAACACAACTTTTATTTGGCACATAATATACATCATACATATGGTGATACCTTCATTCATTCACTTATCCATTCTCCTATATTTTTATTAGATTGTTTACCAAAAAAATACCCCTATAAGTACTTGAAAATCAATATTTTTCCTAATTTATATCTTTTCTTATTTGTACTATTAATTCTAAAATGAATATTTTCAAATGTAGACTACCAAATTAATCTCTAGAAATATTAACTGATTTATCCTAATTATGTGTTAGGGTGTTTCTGTTTCAATGCAACCTGCTAGCATTGAAAAGTGTTATTTTTTAAAAACCTCTGCTTATTTTATAGGATGACAGTATAATATTTTAAAATGGATTACCAGCTTGTGTTACTTGGCATTACTTTCACCTCTGAGATTTACATATACACATACAAATTCAGTGAAATGTTTGGGCATACCAGTCCTTAAGAGTCTATCTACAGAGCAGAATGCATGCTGAGATAGTCCTGCATGGGCAAGAAGAATGCTTGAAAATGGAGATGAAAGGAAAAGTACATGCCTTCTCCAATACTGATCTAGGCTTCGCCCCATAAATTTTTGTCAGAGTGCAAGGAAGCACTTTTTGGGGCCCAGGAAAATTTTGAAAAATGACAAGTTGATACAGAGAGATATTATTCTAACCATTCTAAGCATATGGAAACTTCCATTATTACATGGTCATACCCTACAATTTAAATGGATGTATCATGTATATAGTATATCTTGTGTATTTCCATCTGAGTTATGTATTTAATATTGTTTGTTTTTTGGTTTGCTGATCAGTTCTTTTTATCCATCTATTTTTAAAGCAGTATCACCTATTATTTAAAAAGGTGGGTTTTTTTTTAATAGAGAAGACATTCTCACATATTTATCCTTCCAGATAAACTTTAAAAAAGCAAACTAATTTTATTTTTAAAAGTAATATATCAATGGGGTGCCTGGGTGGCTCAGTCATTAAGCATCTGCCTTCAGCTCAGGTCATAATTGCAGGGTCCTGGGATGGAGTCCCTCATCGGGCTCCCTGCTCAGTAGGAAGCCTGCTTCTCCCTCTCCCATTCCCCTGGCTTGTGTTCCCTCTCTCACTGTCTCTCTTTATGTCAAATAAATAAATAAAGTCTTTAAAAAAAAGTAATATATCAGAGGATAAAAAAATCAATAAGCCATATATTGACAAGTAATTTAACATTACATACTTCAATTCCTTCACTCCTTGATAAGATTAAATGTTTCTACTCTCATATGTGTCCATCATAAACTATTATATATACAAATAATTTCATGTGTGTATTCAGATGTATATACAAGTATATACACAAGTACTAATACAGATTTTTTAACACGAGATTTTTTTCTACCTTCCTCTTCCCCTTGTTTACTTGTACTGCACAAAATATTAAAGTAAATTTCCTTTTTTTAAAGTAAATTTCTTTTGCAAACTTATACTTCGGGTAATATAGCTAAATCTTTTCTTTAAAAGGTTTTTCTGTCAAATATTTTAAACTTTTTCTTGGAAATACTACTATATATTGCTAAAACATTATTCAGAGAAATCTTAACACTAAAAATTCACATAGAAATACTTGAACTATCCCTTGTGTTACAATTAGTAACAGTGAAGAAAAGATTTTTAAAGCTTATCTGAATTCAGTTCTCTCATTATTCTAGGTACAGTGGAGATTAAACTCTCTCACCACCTGTACAGAAAAGAATTAACATAGCAAGCCTGGGACCACTATCCTTAGAATGGCTTGCTTGCAAGGTTGAACCTTGGCTGGCATCTGGGAATTTGGCTTTCAGGGTGTTCCTAATCAACGGTTAACTGTTAAGGATAATTTTCCATGCCTGGACTTTTAAGAAAACAATGCCATTTATGCTGAACACGTACTTTTCTTTTATGAGTCTGGAAATTTAATACCTTCTAGGCAGAGAGTACTCATGTGGATCAACCCCAGTGAAAACTCTGAGCACTGAGTGTCTAACTTCCCTGGTAGACAACACTTCACCTGTGTTGTCACAACTCGTTATTAAAGAATTAAGCATGCCACATGTAAATCTACTGGGAAAGGAACCTTAGAACTTGTCCCTGGTTTCCTCTGGGCTTCAACCCGTGCACTTTTTTTTTCTTCCCTGCTTGTTGATTTTGTTTTGTTTCCTTTCTCTATAACAAATGTTAGTCATGAAGTACAACTATACATTAAGTTCTATGCATCCATCTTGGGAATCACCAAAGCTAGGAGTGATCTTGAGGAACACAATATAGTCTCCACTGCATTTGGGTGAGGCCATGTAAACTGCATGGCTCCTATGTTGTTGGTGTAAGTGATATGTGTCATTCTGGGCTGAAGCATTAAATTGTTGGCTGGGGCACTCGATTTCTTTCTCTCTGAGATGCCAAACAACAATATTCCAGAGAGTGAAGATTCTATAAAGCTGAGGCTGAAAATGAAGATGACATGGAGCAAAGCACCCAGCTGATCCAAGATAGAATTTTCATTGTAAGAAATGGATCTATGATTTTTTTAGCCACTGAAATTTTAGCGTTTTATGTTATTATAGACAAGCAATACAATTTTGACTAATACTAAGTAGATTTTTGTTATGTTGAATTTAAGATTACATAGTATGAAGGGTATTTATATCACAGATTAATATCAATAATCACTTGTCATGCATGGAAAATTGCACTGCCTGTCACTCATACTTAAAATTTTAATGGCCATAGTTTATTTTATTAGAACAGATTATCCTCTACTGCATGTTTTTGTCATTTTATTATAAATGGTATTAAAAACTTGGACTACTTATTACAAAGAATCTACACAGATTTAAATATACTATGATTTATAAGAAAATAGTCTCATAAAGTTTTCTAAGAGTTGATAATATTTGCAATATTCATCATTTGAGAAAGCTTTCAAAATTAGGGGTAGGCAGACATTAACAGTCCCTTAATAAAATGATGGCTTGTTTTAATGGCATGAAAGGATGTTTTTCTTCCCTAACCATTTTTTATTAACATTGAACTATGTGTTGATTACATACTACAGCACATGGGTCATTAGCTGAGCTTAGTAGTAGAAGTGTCAGCACAAAACTGAATTGGATGCAGCTAGATAACACAACCTAATATCATTTATTGACAGTAATAAACATGTGCAAGAAATTGTACTCTTAAAGAAATGTTTAAATGTCTCCAGAATATGCTTTCGTTCAGAGGAAATACATAGGCACAAGCTGACTTTACCTCTTTCCGTGGCTGTTTCCAATTGGAGTGCGGATATCTGTTTTTACAAATAGTTCATAGACCAAAAGTATGAGCTGGATTTTTCAGTGGTTGCTATTTCCTAATCTGATTTTCTCACTTTTTTTCCTCTTAAAAACTCAAGAATTAATCTTCCAGTGAAATCTTAGAAAACATGAAGCCTAAATATTGCTCGAGTTTGATGTTACTGCTATTATAAATTTAAAAAATGACATAATGAATTGAAATATACTTTATAAGTTTCCTTGCTTTGTCAAAGACTAAATATGTTTTTTAAAGATTTTATTTATTTTTGTGAGAAAGGGCATGAGCAGGGGAGAGGGGCAGAAGGAAAAGCAGACTCTTGGCTGAGCAGGGAGCCCAATGCAGGACTTGATTCCAGGACTCTGGGATCATAACCTGAGCTGAAGGCAGACACTTAATGACTAAGCCACCCAGGTGCCAAGGCTAAATATGTTTTTATCACCAATTTACATCTTATTTTAAAATGTAATAAATAAAACAGAACTTTTTATATTAATATATTTTACCTTATTTTATAAGTGCTGGTGCCTCAAATGTGCCTGAATTAGGTCATAAATATGTATAAAGCCAATAAAGACAGTCTTTCCTAATTCCTATCTATGGAATGTGATATTTTTCGATTCATTGGGAAACTGTTGAATATAAAGATCTTTGCATTCTATAGCTTTATAACTAGGCTTCATTTAAAATGAACAAATTAATCAAAATGCCTTTATTCTATTTTATATCCTAGCCAGATCATGGTTCTATTTTTGCTACAGCTATAGAAATATATACTTAATTAAATGAATAAAAAATGTTTTGAAAATAAATATTATTTAGAATAGTTTAAGATTCACACTAAAGTTGTGAAGATAGTACAGAGAATGACTATATTACCTGCACTATTTCTCCTACTGTTAACCTCTTACAATAGTACGGTCCACTTGTTATAATTAATGACTTGATATTGATACATTACGATTGACTATAGCTGATACTATATTCATATTTCCTTAGTTTTTGGTTTTTTTCTGTACCTGAATCCATTCAAGATATCATGTTTACTCATGATGTCTTCAGGCTCTTTAGGGTGTGATAGTATCTCAGAATTTGTAGTGAATGACCTCAACAGTTTTGGAGACTCCTGGTCAGTAGAATATCCCCGTATTGGGATTTCTTTGATGTTTTTGCATGATTAGAACTGGAGGGGCGCCTGGGTGGCTCAGTGGGTTAAAGCCTCTGCCTTTGGCTCAGGTCATGATCTCAGGGTCCTGGGATCAAGGCCCACATTGGGCTCTCTGCTCGGCAGGGAGCCTGCTTCCCCCTCTCTCTTTCTGCCTGCCTCCCTGCCTACTTGTGATCTGATCTCTCTCTCTGCATCAAATAAATAAATAAAATCTTAAAAAAAAAAAAAGAAAGAACTGGAGTTTTGCTTTTGTTTTGGGGGTGGATTTTTTTTTTTTTTTGAGGGGAGAAGGGAAACACCATGGAGATAAGGAACCATTTTCTTCACGTTGTATTTTCATATAATTTGTCAGGTCTCTCCACTGCAAAGCCACTCTTTTCTCCCCTTTGCGAACTATACCTTTTAAAATGAAGTCCCTGGGGCGCCTGGGTGGCTCAGTGGGTTAAAGCCTCTGCCTTAGGCTCAGGTCATGATCTCAAGGTCCTGGGATCAAGTCCCACATCAGGCTCTCTGCTCAGCAGGGAGCCTGCTTCCTCCTCTCTCTCTGCTGCCCCTGCCTACTTGTGATCTCTGTGTGTCAAATAAATAAATAAAATCTTTAAAAAATAAATAAAATAAAATGAAGTCCCTATGTGCAGCCCACACTTGAGTAATAGTTATGCTCCACTTCATTGAGGCCAGAGTAGCTACATTAATTATTAAATTATATTTTAACTGTATCAAAAATAATCTAAAAAAGTTTGTAGTCATCACATAATCATCTTGACTACTGAAATGATTCCTCTAAATAAATTCCAAAGAGAATAGTCTGTTAGTAACTATACTCATTCTTATTGTTGGAAATATTTTTTGAGACGCTCACCAAAATCGAACCCAAAGTTCACTACATCAGGTTTATCAAGCATGTGCAAAAAATCATTAGGGCTCTTGTGGTCCCACTAACATGACTGAGGATTTTGGTACATCATACTTTAAGAAACAACACATTATATTCCTCAAATATCCAACTATGTTTTTATTGCATTGGAGATATTTTACTCTAGGCTAATTCACATGTTTTATATATAAATTTTATATCTAACTTTGACAGGTAAAGTGTTACTGTATAAATTAAAATATAGGTTCCCTGACTCCTGAGGCAGTGACTTCTTTAGTCTGGTATATCAACTATTTTTCTTATATTGTTGAGTGCCAACTTGATCATCAAGTATGTTTATCTGTTAATCTCACACAAAACCACACTTTTTTCCACTCTTCCCTCATCTCGAGTAGATAATACCTCTTCAATATTTTATAGATAAAGTCAAAAACTTGATATGGATTTCCTTTATTTCTCTCTTTTTATCTGAAAGCATCTGGAATCAGTGCCATACCCATACATTTGTTACACAGATGACTTTCTGTATGATTTTGTTCTCTCCTTTTTTTTTTTTTTAAGTAGGTTCCATACTCAGTGTGGAGCCTAATGTTGGACCTGAACTCACAACTCTGCGATCAAGACCTGAGCTGAGAACAGAGTCGGACGCTCAACCAACTGAGCCACCCAGGCTCCCCTGTACAATTTTGTTCTTTATCCCTGTCTACCTCAGGAATACAAGATGTTGTTTTTTCAAAACAGACTTCTTTGTATTACTTTACCAGATTTAACTTAAATGTTAAATTATAGGAAAAGTATCATGACTAAATATTGGCTGAACATTAGACAGAATACAAATATAAAGAAGGTATAGTGCCTCATTTGAAAAAAAATGTCTCCTCACTATTTATTAATGTTCATTATTATGTCAACACCCCCTCCCATTTCAGTGGTATCTTTTACTCCTTCAAGTCCCAGTTTAGGTGTCAATCCCTCAATAGTGCTATCTGACTCGTTTGGACATACTTTTACTTCTTCTGCTAATCCTTATATGACTTAAAACCATTAAAACAATCAACAAAATGAAAAAGTAAGGTACTGAATGGAGGAAAATATTTACAAATTATATATCACATAAGGGATTAATATCCAAAATATACAAAGAACTCATACAACTCAACAGCAAAAAAAAAAAAAAAATCCAATTAAGAAATAGGTAGAAGAACTGAATAGACATTTTTCCAGGAAGACCTTCAAACAGACAACTGAGACGTGAAAAGGTGTTCAACATCACTAATTATCAGGGAAATGCATATCAGAACCACAAAAAGAAAAAAAAAAGCCACAAAAAGATATTACTTCACACCCATTGAAATAGTTACTATCAAAAAGACAACAGATAACAAGTGTTGGCAAGTATGTGAAGAAAAGGGAACCCTCATGCACTGTTGGTGGAAATGTAAATCGGTGCAGCCACTATGAAAAACAGTAGGGAGGTTCCTCAAAAAATTAAAGACAGAACTATCATATGATCCAGCAATCCCACCTTTGGGTTTTTACCCAAAAGAAATGAAAATGGAATCTCAAAGAGATCTCTGTACTCCCACATTCACTGATAATATCCATAAGAGCCAAGATATGGAAACATCTAAATGTCCATCAATAGACAAACGGTTGAATGGAAAGAAGATGTGGTATATACATACAGTGAAATGTTACTCAGTTACAAGAAAGAAGGGAATCCTGCCTTTTGCATTCCTTGAATCTTGCAAATAGAATGTGATATAGGAGACTATGGGTTAGTTCTGAGGCTATATATCAAGAAAACTTGCATGTGTTCAGTTGGAGCCTTATGACATTTATGTGAACAAGTCTAGGTTACTCAGTTAGAGGATGACAGACAGTGTGTAGAGAGGCCCTACTCATGCCAGTTGTGAACTGGCAACTTCATCCAACCTACCAATCTTGTCCACCAAGAACAAAAGTGCCCTAACTTAAGCTGAGCCCAAACTGTCCAATTGCAGTTGGTAATTCGCTAAATCTTAGTTTGTTACCAAAAGACAATTGATAATGCAGGTAACATTAAAAATACAGCATTATCAAAGAAGTTGAGACATTTGCCCAAATTCTGACAGGAAATTTACAGGCCATACTACACTGAGCCTTTAATATATTCTGGGTAATCTTGACATTTGAGGAACCACAAAGTTGAACACAAAGCCAAAAAGACTTCACAGAGAAAAACAACAGAATTTGGTTGCTCTCTCATGCTAAGAGAGAAGTGGAAAAACAATTGAGGTTTTAAGCCTGAGCTAGAAAGACTCCTGCGCTCTAGATGATCTGATGGAAGTTCTAAAGAAGAGCTACAACAGGCATGGGTAGTTTAAGTTGATTTTATTTCTGGATCTAGCAAACTTTTCTTATAATGTATAATATAGAATGCTGGATTTGAAACCAAACATTTACATAAGATTTGGGGAGCTTATTCTAAATTATTTTAAGAAAAAAGTTATATACATGTGCATGCATGTGAGAATGTATGTTCATGAACACACACACACACACATACCACCTACATATAGATTAGTCCACAACTAAGAAGGAAAATAAAGACTGTAACAAAATTCCACAAAGGGTTTTCATGAGGCAATTAAGTATTCTGACTCTTATTCTTCCAATACAAATTATTTATACTCAAGGATATTTTGTATTGACTGGACATAATAAATTCTGTGTACTCTGTACTCACATCTGACTAACAATAGCTAATATCTGAGAGACAGATACACATTAATAGCTACAAAAAAGACCATCCGATTTCATACATAGTCTTTAACTGTTTGCTAACCTATCTCATTTTTCTTTTCCATTTCCCTCTGTTAGGCATTCATTTTTCTGGTAGGCATGGTCCCCCACATGTTTCCAATGCTGGAGGTGTCCTCCTACCAAGATGTTTTCAAAGGTTACCAGCTGAAACCTTTAGCAATTGGGCTGCCACCTGTGGCAGAGATTATCCATGTCCCACATTCATCTGGGTTATGGCCAATGGCATCATACATAACTCAGTCATTCTTAACATCCCTTTCCCGAACATTCTCAGAATCACCTGTGTCATTTTGGATTGTCTGCAAGCCAACACCAAGACAGGAATAAAAAAGCTGGATAGTTTTGGTAGGAAAGCCTATAAAGAATAAACTAGAAGAAAATGTCCTCATTCAGTGAAGAGCCTCCAAACCATAGCATAAATAGGATACTTGTGAAAGGAGGGAGAAAAAGGAAGGATTGGGCAGGAAGTAATTTAGAGTACAGCAAAGTTGTAAGAATGTCTCAGCCAAATCAATGTGGAGTCTGTGTGCTCATTTCAGGAATTCCACATCCAGCAGAAAGTGTACACAATACTAAAGAACCTGCTGTGCTCAATCACCAGCTGGGAACAGCCCAAGGGGAAATGTGACTTTGGTAGGAACTTGGTAGTAGATCCACAGGGACCTGTAGTTGTCAGCTGGAGCTGTCAACTATATTCTACATTCTGTAGTTTCTCTTGAAGTAGTGCACTGAGCACTGCACTTATCACAACCCTCTCTCTTCACTTGGCCTAATCCATTTTTATTTGAAGATTCAGCTCCTATACAAGCTCCTGAAAGGTCATCTCTAACATCTTCCACAGACAACATCGTCTAGGTCAGGAATCTTTCCTCTCTTTACTCTGTACATGATCCTGTCCTTGCGTTTTATTTTGTTTTAAAATAATCATTGACTTATTCTTTCATACAGCTGTATATAAACACTTTTGAGGTCAGGGGTTATTTCCTTTTTATCTTATATTCCACAGAATCAGCCAAACTGGCACAAAGTGTATTACAGAAGGAAGGAATGTAAGATATAAAAACAGTGATAGAAAAAGAAAAACAGCAGTAGATTTTACTTCCCTTATGTAAGCATGTAAGCACTTAGAATATGCTTAAATCCGGAGATAGCTGATTCCCCCTACTGCCATGATTGTCACTGCTGAGGTAAGAAAGGAGCCCTGGGCTTAGAGGCAGATGATGAACCGGAAAAAAAAGGAGGGGGGGGGAAGAACCAGATGATGGATCTAGACTAGATATTTATTGACAAAATGTAATTGATTGGAACTGTATTCATAACAATTTCCGCAAGTAGGAATAGTAAGCATTTTAATTTACTGGTATGAAAATAAATGAGATACTTTTGATTTTAGATCCCAGACCAAGATAATACAGAAAACTTATAGCTACAACTAGTTAAAAAGGCTTGAAGACATCTTGATAGTGTTAAAAACAAGACAACATTCCCTAAATGGGCCATATACTAAGCCCCATGTCACCAAACACAGACTTAGACAGTTGCAGCTTTCCCAGAAATGGAATCTCAGCTAGTCAGTCAATCAGGAATCACGCGATCAGTATTTGCTAGGGGTTCATCTGCCTGACAGACCCCGCCTTTCCCTAAAGGAAAGTAACTTCAATAACCAACCTGTTTGTTGTTGTTGTTGTTGTTGTTGTTGTTTAATTTAACTTCCTTTTCCCTTCTCCCTTTTCCCATAAAAACCTTTTTTGTACATAGCTCCATAGAGCTCCTTCCTATCTGCTAGACCGGATGCCATCCGATTCAAATTGATTTTGCTCTTATAAACCCTTTAAAATTTTAGCACGCCCCAGTTTATCATTGACCAGTTCCGTGAGCGACGCTGAGAGGAGGGAACCTAAGGGGATCGCCCTCCCCACGCCTGCCCCCAGGAGCAACAAGCAACCAGACCCGGCAGGTACCTGCTGAACCCGCGGAGCTCACTGCTTTCTCGCTGCCTCACGAGGTGGTGGGTAAGTCGTTGCGCAATCCTCAGGTTTGTCCATTATGAGCTTTCAGGCTGTTTCCGCATGTTTTTCTCTGGCCTGAATCTGGAAACTGGCCGGTCCAATTGGGTCCGGCTTAAAAATCCGACCGGGTCCGGGGTCCGACTTAGAAATTGGACCGGGTCAGACCGGGTACAACATAAAAATTGGACCGGGCGCAGGGTCGGACTCGGGGTGACATAGAAACTGGACTAGGTCCGGGCTGGACTGGGTGTGACGTAAGTTGTACTGGGTCTATTGTGAAGCCTCAAGTAAAAAAATTTGGTTTTAAGGTTGAACAAGCAAGATAAACTTGCCAAAATGATAATTTTTGAGTTACCAGGGGCCACAGTAAAGAGACGCCCTAGAGGAAAGGAGGTCTCACTATAACGGATAGAGAGAATTTTCTTTCTCGTCTACAGTTTCTGGTGACCAGGATGCGATCGCCAGCACACCTTGCTCACTCCAGAGCCCACAGACAGAAACCTGGGAAAACTGGCAGGAGCTGGCAAACGGTAAAAATTCTTATCAAAGTCAGCTCTCCTAAATTTCTCAGTGATGCCTGGTCAAGAGAGAAAGGTGAAATTTCACATTGTCCCTATCGTTCATATTGTAGACAAAAATAAAATAAAATAAAATAAATTAAGAACTAGATCTTCAAATTGTGACTCGGGAATTTGCTTTTGAGGACCCATTAGTTGTTGATCGTTTCTCTCCGAGAACAACTATAGACTTCCTGTTTTGTCTCACTTTTTTCCTGAGAAGTTGACTTGGTTTTCTGCCTGCCTGGGGCATGCAGGTTCGTGTGTAATGCAGACAGTTCCAATGTCAGGTTGGGGTCTCCAAAATGTGGCTGGACAAAAATGTGGATTGCACACCACTTGCAGCTAAGGTCCTACCAACTGTTGCCAGCTCAGGGGAATTGTCTAAATACAAACTGACTTTTGCATTGGAATACAATGGAGAAAATAATGAAAATAAGCACAAGTTTGGTGGCTTGGTCTTAACTGCACTAGGGATTGCACAGAAAGAAAATTACAAACTCAAGTTTTGAAATACACAAGTCAGAAGGCAGGGAATTTCTTTACCAACTAGGTAACATATGTTACCTAATGGAAGCACAAGACCAGTGATCTGAAAACCAGACCCAAAGTTGACCTTTCAGTTAGCAGAGAATTCAAAGTATCCCTCAGCCACTTATTTTAAAGTCAGACCTTCCTAGAGAGAATAGCCTGAACATTGGAATGAGCATATTTAAGACTATAATGATTTTAAATAATTTGAACCCTCAAAAGACACTGAGTTCCCCTGTCAACAAAAGCAAGCTTTGGGGCACCCGGGTGACTCAGATGGTTAAGCGTCTGCCTTTGGCTCAGGTCATGATCTCTAAGTCCTGGGATCTAGGCCCATGTGGGGGCTCCCAGTTCAGGAGGGAGTCTGCTTCTCCCTCTCCCTCTGCCTCTTCCCTTTTTTGTGCTCTCTCTGTCTCTCTTCCTCTCTCTCAGGTGAATAAAATAAAATCCTAAAACAAACAAACAAACAAAAAGCTTTCTTTCTGTGTTTGTGGAGGTTAGCCTCTCCATACTTGAATACCAAATAAAGACTCAGCTTGTGAAAGGTAGTAGTTACCTTGGAGAAAAGTGGTAAAATCTGGGGATTATGCATGAGAATGTATTCTAAGAGTGTTAGAACAGGGAAGAAATACCATAACACTGGATCAAAATGAACTTCGATATTGGGTTTGAATAAATGAAGATACAAGGCAATAATGTAAAAGAATTAATTGAAAATCTTAGTAGGGTAGGAATTTGAGTGTTTGTCACACATGACAGGCTCAGCCATTCTCTAATGTAAATTTGAGCACTCATAAAACATGAGAGCTTCAGCATTTGTAGAAAACTTATAGTGGCTACACTGTGAAAGCTAAAGATCATGGTGGTAGACATAGCATTGAAATGAGTTTTCTGGGATTTGTGGGGAGATGATGAGACCCAGGAGTCACAAAGTTCAAGTGATGATACTTACAAACCAGAGACAAAGCAGCCAAATTACAATAATTAGATAGCAGGGCAAATTGCGGTATTCAGTGATAGTATCTATTGCATTGCCCATCAACTGCCTAGTAAAATATTACTTAATCTGTATACTAAAAGATTCTAAACCTACATCTGATGGAAAAGATCTAACATGAAATACCATAATGGAAAATCGGTGTCCCACAATGAATTTCTAGACTTCAGCCAGTTCATACATGCAAACTCCCTGGAATGATGTAAGGAATGAATCCCCTTTAAGAAGGCTGTTGCAACATTATAGCAATAATTATTTCTCTTCAACTTTCCTAAAGGAATTTGTAGCATTTAACATGATGATTGTACTGGAAGAAAATCTAAGACAAAACAGGAATGTCTGGGGCGCCTGGGTGGCTCAGCGGGTTAAAGCCTCTGCCTTCAGCTCAGGTCATGATCTCAGGGTCCTGGGATTGAGGCCCACATCGGGCTCCCTGCTGGGTGGGGAGCCTGCTTCCTCCTCTCTCTCTGCCTGCCTCTCTGCCTACTTGTGATCTCTCTCCCTCTCTCTCTCTCTCTCTCTCTCTGTCAAATAAATAAGTAAATAAATAAAACCTTAAAAAAAAAACAGGAATGTCTGCTCATAGGCTATACATTTATAATAATCCTTAAGCTCCCCAAACACCATGGTGATCTATTGACAGAGAGGAAAATTATGAAGCTCAAATGACTGATAGAGCCATGAGCTGAATCCATTTAACAATAAGTCCAGATGATCTGTGAACATACCCTTTGATTTTCCTTCAGTTGAATGCATAGTTGAGCATAGCCTACTAAGCAACTAGCTGACTGGACAGTTGGCGCTCAGACACACAGAATAAGGACACTGTTGTAGGAAGCCCCAAGTGGAAACACACTGGATCTGCCTGCTATTGCATAGCAAAATGGTGAACTGAAAACAAATATTGCATTCCTGGGTACTTGTTGTGAATATTTACCACCATGGTAAAATTACAAAAAGTTAATCATGAAAAAGCATTTAAAATAATGAGATAAAAAAGACAGATTATATAAAAGGAAAGACCTCTACAAATTACCTACACAGATTATATACAAAGCAAGATCTATATGGACTTTTCATTAGCCACTAGCCAAAAAAACAGTATAATAATAACTTGAAAGCACAAAGTGGAAATAAATGTCTATTTAGCATTAGATATGCAGCTAAAGATTCAAAAATGGAAATAAAATATGAGTTTTTTAATTAAAAAAATGAATAAGCTTATTACCAAAACACCTTAACAAAAGATACTTCTAAAGAATGTTATTCAGGGGCACCTGGGTTGCTCAGTCAGTTAAGCGTCTGCCTTCAGCTCAGGTCATGATTCCAGGGTCCCAGGATCAAAACCTTGCATCAGGCTTCCTGCTCAGTGGAGAGCCTGCTTCTTCCCTGCCTCTTACCCCTCTTGCGTACTTTCTCTCTCTCACAAACAAATAAAATCTTTTAAAAAAGATTATTATTCAGGCAGAAGGAAACAGACCAGAAGAAGATACAGAAGAGAATAGCAAGCAAATGACTTGAGAGCAAATTTCTCTTACAATGCTAAAACCATTATCTTATAACACGAACGATTGATATGTAATAAGTACATAAATGTAAGTAAGAGCCATCCCTCTCATCTAATACAATATACGGCATACTGGAATTTGTTGGTTTCATTCCACACGGTTTCTTCCATACGTTTCTACAGTTACCACTGAAGCGGCAGTTTTCATACCTGTGCATTGTCATGTGACTACTCAGGTTTCACACAACTTTCTTTCCTCAGATGATTACATGGTGGTATTTCTTAACAGATTTTTCCTGGATTATCAAGATCTAATTTTTCTTCCCTTTCTTCTGATTATTTTGGATTTAAATGGCACTTGATAATTTTACTTTTACTACCTATGTATTACATAACATTCCCCTAACTATAGAAAAATGGAAGTTATCACAAGGGAATATAAGGAGAACGCTCAGTTATAACATGTACTATAAGCTAACAGGTTTTTTTTTTATTCCTGAGTGCAAAAAGGAACATATAATTCTGTAAGATGCTTTACCCATTGAACAGCTTTGTTTACAACATGTATTTTAAGTTGACTTATTTCTGCTCAGCGAAGTCTTACTCTCTTTGCAGGCTCTTCATTTTTCATCAACTTTTTCAAATTTATTTGCCAAAATTCTTGTTTTAATTGAAAAAATCACAACTCAGTATTATTTAGGTCAGAACTGGTTTTTAGAAGAGGCGAAAATGCATATATGTCCTAGGGCAGGAAGAACTATAGCATCATTGCAAAGAATACAGTCTGACCGATAGGGGATCTTGGGTTAAGGATAGTGGCAAAAGGTAGAGGTGAAAAAAGGGAATCAGAGCTGAGACTTTTATTTGAGAACATGTCTAGTTCTGTTATCTCAACAATTACAAATAAGCACTGAAAACTGGTCACTACGCCAATAAAAAAAAAAAGTATATATGCTCTCCTGTTAGAAGGTCAATGTCATTGTCCTTTTAACAGAGGGATAGCGAATTTATAAAATGAAGGAGACCTTATTACATGAAGTTTCGGTTGGATACACAAACTATGAGTTTTCAGTAATTTGATATTATAGTTACATAATTATAATAATACCTTGAGTTGATTGCTTTGGAAGATGGATTATGATGTATCTAATTGAGTTGAATCCTTTAGATAAATTCCATTAATTTCACTTGCTGAACACTAACGGTTGTGTAATTTGAGATTAAAAAGGCATTATTATATCAGTTATTACAGTTTATTCCAAGACATATACCACTTCATTTACTAGAGAGTCAAATACTAACCAGGACAAAGGGTCAAAGATACAATAGAAGTAATTATTTTCACTTCCACAAGATCTAGTGAGAGTATGAACCTAACTGCTACAGCTCATTCCCTAGCCTCACTGTGTTGCAGAGCCATGGTTGTATATCTGAGATGAAATATTGTCAGATATTTCACACAGTAAAATCTTAAACTACCTGATAAGTTATTAAGGAAACCTCATAAACTTCTTACATGAAAGATATATTGAGCAGTCCATCTTTCATATACAGTATTTGGGATTGAAATATCAGTATGCATCCTGATCCCTGATCTCTGGACAGGCTATTAATTATGTTATACAGATAATATTTTTCCTACATGCTCCAGAGTGCAGGTGTTTTTTTTCTGATCAAAGATGTATTATTGAATGACAATATTTGAATGGCATATAAAATTATATAAATCTTTGTAAAATCATAGCCAAGAAAATGCAGCTTTCTACAATGCCAATTTCATAACAAGACAAGAAGAGATGTAATCTTGAAAGTTTTAATCAAATCTGTGGGATGTCCTTAACCAGCCTTCCTTACTTGTCAAATTATAGTCCTTCTTTACTATTCTTGGAGAGTACGGTACTTGATTCCTGTGGCTCTTAATTGTCTCTTTCCAAACTTCAAAGGGAAATTAAAGACTTTTCATATCACTTGAGATATAAAAAATGTAGGCTAGATTAACTAATAAATATTAATGCCATTAAAAAAACAAACAGAGCAACATGAGTAAAACATTCATTTAGACTGTACATCGCTTTTAATATGTGTGTCTTAATACATTGCAAAAGCTGTATCACCTATGAAATGTATTAAATTATCTTCATATGAAGATAGCAGCATATGAAGATTGTAGGCATTTTTCTAAATGCTCTAACATACGATTTTGTGAGGACCTGTCTTCCCTAACTAAAGTATTAGCTATTATATTACCATAGTTTATGTAAGTCTATATTCCAAATGTGAGCTACTCTGAATATTATAAACGCCAGTATTCTCTATGGTCAATGAGAAATATTAATAAAAACAACATTACAGAGTGCCATTAATATATAATTAGCTTTTGGCAGTTTCATCTAGATTACTTTCAATATCATAAATAATGAAATCACTTTTGCTCTTTCAGTTAAGACAAATGTTATGTGGTTTGGTCAAGCTAGATATATTTTATTTTGTGCACCTTTATTGTTTTTGATCATATACATAAATCCATTCATTCATACAAACAATATTGACTTTATAAGCAATGAACAAAATAGATACTGTTCCTTATATTCTGGAGCTTATATTTGGGTGAAAATGAGAAACAATAAATAAATAAACAAGATACATAATAATGACAGGTCATAAGAGTTTTTGAAAAGAAATAAAGGAATGTAAATGTATAGAAAAATTCAAGAGTTCAAAAGTCATCTCTTAGAAGTTGGACACAGAAAGTATCTCTGTTAAGTTAATATTGGAGCAGAAAATTTTAAAAAGAAGTAAGTAGATCACATAACACTTTATTTCAGGCAGAGGAAATGATAAGGGCAATTGCTGCAAGGTAGACAAACACTTGAGATGGTCAGAAAAAGAGCAAGCAAGCCAGTATGGCTGAAAAGTGAATGAAAGGAGAAAAAGAAAATCGAATATGGGAATAATAAAGGGCCAGATTTTCTAGGACACTATAGGCCACGTTAAGTAACTTGAATGTTAATCTGAATGAGAAACACTAGAAGTTTGTGAGAGAAAGAATGACATTATCTGGCACATACTGTACCACATATTTGCTGCTCAAGGTGGAAATGGAGGTAAAGTGGAATCAGGGAGAAGAGTTAGTTCATCTAAATCTGGTGTAATCTAAATCTAAATCTCAATAATAAACTAGTGTCTCAAACATTAATCCTAGGGTGTGTCCACATGGTTTCAGGTCTCATCCCTACTTGACATATAAACACACACCTCTCGAGTAGTGACTCTATGGAGTTCTCATGGAATCATGGAATAGATATTTAGTCATAGTAAAACTTCCAAGGTTCTCTCTCAGCCCAGGCCCCAAGTTTTAGTAAATTTTCCTTGGTGGGTGCCTGGGTGGCTCAGTAGGTTATAGCCTCTGCCTTCAGCTCAGGTCATGATCTCAGGGTCCTGGGATGGAGCCCCGCATCAGGCTCTCTGCTCAGCAGGGAGCCTGCTTCCTCTTCTCTCTCTGCCAGCCTCTCAGCCTACTTGTGATGTCTCTCTCTCTGTCAAATAAGTAAATAAAATCTTAAAAAAATTTTTTTTCCTTGGCAAGGGGTGGGGGGAACCCTATCTGAGCAGAAACATAAGTATTTCTTGTACAGTCTCACGGTATATTGATTCATTATGTATATTCTCATAAATTTACAAAGAAATAACCTACATATTCTCAGTAAGATTTAACTCTTATAGTAAATGAATATTATAAATTATTACCTCTGATAACATTTGTAAATTTTTTTTCTTTTCTTACCTTGTGTCTTTTAATTTTTTTTTAAGATTTTATTTATTTATTTGACACAGAGAGAGAGATTACAAGTAGGCAGAGAGGCAGGCAGAGAGACAGGGAGAGGAGGAAGCAGGCTCCTGCTGAGCAGAGAGCCTGATGTGGGCCTCGATCCCAGGACGCTGAGATCATGACCTGAGCCGAAAGCAGAGGCTTTAACCCACTGAGCCACCCAGGCGCCCTCTTTTAAATTTTCTTTAGTGACCACATATTGTTAATTTTTAAGTAACTAAAATATTTATTATTTTTCTGGGTTTTGCATATTTTTTGTCCAATTTTTTTTCTGGAACCTAAGAAAAAATGGTTGCAAACTTAATGGCTAAGTTATAGTTTATTAAATTTCTATGGATTTCAATAATTTGCACATTTTCTATACACAAATAATGGAACTTTTAGTGTTTTCTTCAATGGCTATTGGTATTGTTATACGTAGGTTAGTATTTTTATACACATCTCTCTGTTCCAAATATGCTCAAATTGGGTGGTAAATAACCCTTTATTCAGGCTCAAGGTAGCCAAGTAACTGCTCACGGACCACATCAAGAATTCCAGTATTAAAAATTGGCATTGTAGGACACCTGGGTGGCCCAGTCAGTTAAGTGCCTGCCTTTGGCTCAGGTCATGATCCTGGGGTCCTGAGATCAAGCCCCGCATGGGGCTCCCTGCCCAGTGAGAAATGTGCTTCTCCCCCTGCCCCTCCCCACCCCCGCTCATGTGGTCATGCTCTCTCTTTCTCTCTCAAATAAATAAAATATTTTTTTAGTGACATTGTACGCTACAGTCCATTCAGTTTTCAGGAGACTAAGAAAGGGGAAAGATTTCAATAATTCAAAAACCTTTTATTGCCTCTGTGGCTAAAACTGAATATTCACTTTGGAGACTTTTTAAAAATTAATATATATTTAGGCTCTTCCCATATTCCCTCTTGTAGTTTACTTCCACATAAGGAGGTATTTCTAATAAAGAAATATTTTGAAACAAGATAGAATATTCAAAGTTTACATAATGTGTTCTTGCCAAAAATCTTGTAGAATTTAAGAATTTGGGTTTATCAATATTAGAGGAAAACACCCTTTTAAATTATCATTTGATCCAGGGCACCTTGGTGGCTCAATCAGCTTAGCATCTGCCTTATGCTCAGGTCATGATCCTGAGGTCTTGGGAGGAGCCTACAACAGGCTCCCTCCTCAGCAGGGAGTCTGCTTCTCCCTCCAACCCCCCCCCCCCACCCAGNCTCTCTCTCTCTCAAGAATAAATAAATTCTTTTTTAAAAAAGTATCACTTGATCCAGCCATGTACCAAATAGTGGATGACAATATTTATAGACTAAGTAATTATTCATTATATGTGGCCCATTCTAGGGGTAATGGGGCACAGTTATTGTCTATGGCTTTAGTGTACAAAACTCCCTATATAACTTCACACTTCATTGAGAACATTATGTGAAAGGTAAATCCAGTCCCTTTTCTGTAAAAACAATCTATCAGTTGCCTTTGCTTGGAAGCAGCTTTCACAGTTGCTCTCTATGATTTTTACAAAATTAATAATGCTTTGTAAATAATTTAATTTTCACTACAAATTGTGGAACTTTATTCCAGACTAGTTAGGCAGATGACTCCAGATATAATCCCAAGGCTGGACATAGACTATAAAATGAGCAAAGAGACAGCTCTAAATTTAAGTAGAGATTATATATGCTCAACAATTATTCTTAAAGATTAATAACAAAGCAATTTTAATTTCTTGTTCCTTGACCCTTATTAATATGCTTTTGAAATCACTCAAAAACCCCTCTGTAGTAAGGAACTTGGGAAGCTATACTGTAGCTGTCAAATGACCAATTGAATGGAAAATTGAAACAGATGGGGAAAAGTGTTTCCACTGAATGATTTTGCACCAGAGTGTGGTAATCATCTTGGTAATGTTTGGCTAATGCCCTTCTTTTCTCCATTACCTTCCATCAACTTCCATCATGCTTCACTTCCTTTCCAGGACTCAGGGTGGCTCTCACTCCTCCCTATACCAATTTCATTTGGTACCAGTCCATTTCACACCATTCCAACAACTTTGTTCTCATCAGTTTATACTCACTATCTTTTTGAATATCTTACATTATAAGTGAGCTATACCACTATTTCATTTCCTCTCTTATGTATTTAAAGCAGCCTCAAAATTCATGAACAAAGGATGAGTACATAAAAAAAGAGATCTAAAATGAATAAAAAACTAGAAATACCTATTAAAATAACAGACCAAATCAAAAGAAAAAATTTCACCAATCCTATTTAACTTAACACTTCAAAATAAAGTTATATGAGAAAGCAGATGGCAATCTACTGATCATTTAGACCTGCATTCAGACTACTCAGTTTATCCTCTTTTGTCGATAGAAGATCTGACAGCGTGTTCCAATCCTTAGATTGCAGGATTTGTCCTGCGATAGAAAAAATCATCCCCTAAAAGAGAGGCTGGAAGAGTGTGTTACGTTTATGTTAACAACAAGCAAGTTTTATTCACTACAAGTATTTCATGAATACCTAAGTGTGTCAGAGAAATACATTTGACTTGAGAATACAAAAATGAACAAAACCTCATTATCATCCCTCTATTTCTTTAAATATTTTATTTATTTGAGAGAGAGAGCATGGTGGGGGACATAGGGACAAGCAGACTCCCCACTGAGCAGGGAGCCTGAGATGTGTGGGGCTCAGCTCAAGGGCTGGATCCCAGGATCCTGAGATCATGACCTGAGCTTAGCTGACTGAGACACCCAGGCACCCCAATTATCATCTCTTTAGGTCTTACAGTCCAGTGTGAGATTAAAATGATATTAGAAATATGCTACATATGTATTTGTTCGTCTTATCTGATTTTCAATCTAATAATTTCTCACTTCCTCAACCAGATAATAAAGTTCCAAGAGTAATTATTTTACATTATGTGTATGTTACTGGTGGCATGACATGCTTCTTCCTTTTCCAACTGCCAGGATAATATAGTAAGGGCAGAGAAGACTGTCAGAAACATTATTGGAAAGCATAGTGCCAAAGAAAAGGGTAGAGGTAGGTAATATGATTTTCTAAACTACCCAGAAGTTAAGGTATTTGCCAAATTTATCTGGCCTAGACTTTTCTTCATGTGGCAATAATTTCTCTATACCTTCACAATTAAGGTTCTACATTCAAGAAAATAATCCACGTCTCATAAGCAACAATTTGGAGCTGTTTTCATAGTATTTAAAAGACAAAAATCTTGTTTACTTTTATACATTATCTAGTGATTTTTGTCTCCTTGCATATTCTTTTTATTTTTTAATCTATAGAACAAACTGCTTAGCAATGTAAAATTTTCCATATAGTTATCAGTGTTTTAAGTGTTTAAGATCCAAGGAGATCTTAAAACACCATAATGCTCTCTTCAATATCCTACATGCATACCTTATGTGTATTATTAGAAGAAATTGAAAATCACATCAATTATACGCAGGTAATTGATGATAGGTAAAAGACCTACAAATATATATCCTAATATCAAAGGAAAATGCAACACTCTCTAAAACAAAATGAAGTGAAATATCAATGGGAAGTGCATAACCTATTGGAAAAGACCTATCCAATAACAGAAAGACAGAAATATCAAGGAAAACACTGAGTAAATAATAATGCAAGAGAAATCACAATGGCAGATCTTAATCACAATTTTCTCTTAGTAACTCTACACTTTAAGTTTCTTGTGCTGGATTAACTATCACCAACTCAAAATCATCTCACCCTTTTATGTTCTCACTAAATTATAGAAAAGAGTGAGGAACTAAATTTCCTAGACTCTCCTTTTCAATATGGGCCTGGATTTGTTTTTCATCGAGAGGAAACCCCCAGAGATTTGGAAGGCATTTAAAAAAGGAGGGTCCAAATGTTATCCAATGGCAGTAGTAGCTTAATTTAGTTGAGGATAAGATTCAAAAGGAATTCCCAGTGAGGACTTGAAAACCACCTGCAGTTGGAGAGTTGCCATGAACTTTTTTTTTTTTTTTTTTTTTTTTTTTTCTTTTTCTTAAAGAGTCTTCAGACCTGAGGAGTGTGTGGGTGTCTCGGTCGGTTAAGCGGCTGCCTTCAGCTCAGGTCATGATCCCAGGATCCTAGGATTGAGCGCCTCATCAGGCTCCCTATAGATGGTTACACATAGAAACATTTACAGATACCTGTATATCCCCTGGTTAGCATACACACAAATTTCCTTGCTCTGTCTGCTGAGAAGTCCTAGAAACAAGCCTCAGCGGCAACAAGAACACTCACCATGCTTATCCAGCTTTCTAATTCTATTCTCAAATAAAAGGAATAAGGCTTTCACATACTTGTGGAGCATAAGGAATAACACGGAGGACATTAGGAGAAGGAAAGGAAAAGTGAATTGGGGTAAATCGGAGGGGGAGATGAAAATGAGAGACTGTGGACTATGAGAAACTGAGGGTTTAGGAGGGGAGAGGGTGGGGGGATGGGCAAGCCTTGGTGGTGAGTATTAAGGAGGGCAGGGAGCACTGGGTGTGGTGCAAAACAATGAATCTTGGAACACTGAAAAAATAAAATGAAATAAAATAAAATTTAAAAATAATTTAAAAAATAAAATAAAAATAAAATAAAATAAAGAGCGGGGAAAAAAGGAACAAGGCTCCCTGGAGAAACGGCCAATTCTATGCCGGGAGTAAGATATTTAGAAGATGAGCCTGGCATATCTTGTGCTGAAATGTAAGAAAATGCTAAAGACACAAATCTGAAATTGACAAATACATAGTCTGAAAAAAACAAAAGCAAAAACAAAAAGACTATTACATCTATGAATGTAGAAGAGGAAGAGTTCTGAAAAACAAAGACACAAAATGAGTGTTGACAAATGTTTTAAAAGTTTTAAGCAGTTCCAGTTTGAATGAAAATAACCTGTTATTTATAAAATTATCTTTGTTAAATTAATTTTACATTTCTGTTTCCATTTTAATGTTCTACAAAGTAGTTTTACTACAGTTTGAAGTGTCTGTGATTTCTGAAATAAAGGACACATGAACAAGACTTCATGTCCTATAATTATTCCTATTGTAATGTACCCTCAATATTAAAATAGTCAAGTTTACTCCATTCACACTAAGTTAGCCTGAGACTATAGAAAAAGTTAAACTGATTTAAGCAAATTGATGTGCTTTTTATAAGACAATACATTTCACAATTCCTCAAAGAAACTATTGATCAATTACTGGCAAAGCAGAGAGAAAAAATAATAACCCTCAAACTTTGGAAACAATGTACAAATGTAGATTTATGTGGAACAAAAACCAGATTTCCTTCAGGCTAGACTTAATCACTCTACAAAGAAAAACAAGGTATAAAAAGGATATTCATAAAATCTTTTCTCCATTATTTTTCCCTGTGATATTGTTTGCAATGTTTAATGCTTTTATATGCTGCTTTGAAGTTTTAATAAAACATTTTCAAAAAGTTTTCCTAATTTTGTATTGTATAAGATAAAATAAATTTCTACTTACTAAGTGGTTTCCTGACATCGGCCATGACTGAACATTTGAGTACCTGCTACATTTAAACCAAATAACCCTAACATACTGAGTCCAAGGTGCCATTTTGGCAAATGATGAAAAAGAAGCAAGTCTGCTAGTAAAATGCGGTTCTAAATGTAACATAATCACAGCAACGGCATATCATTCTTTTTACTGTAGTCTACTGGTGAGAAAAAAAGTCACAGTTGCTGCCCACACTCACAGAGAAAGGATTACACAGAGATACGAATACTATGAGACAGGAATTACGGCAGACCACATGCTCCTTCTGTCCATGTCAGGGCAAAAGAACAACAGCCACTGAAGTGGTCTTCCAGAACAAAGCTCTATACTGGGAAAAAAACAAAACAAAACAACAACAACAACAACAACAAACCCAAACCAAGAGATATGCATTTCAAATTTGAGATAAATGACAATGAAAGAAGAAAAATTGCGAAGGGGAGGGAAAAGAAAAAGAGGAGATCTCAGAGGAAATAAATAAAGTCAGATCTTTTTAATTATGATGAGACAGAAAGCAGATTTGTAGCCATTTCTCTCATCTGACAATTCAGATAAATTAATTTCATATAAAAAAGGGGCAAGAAAAGTATCACAGTCAAATTTCACTTCAATATATTATAAGACAAAAGACCATGAGAAGATGAATAATATCCATAGAGGAAATTTTTTAATTATTGAAAAATATAGCCGTGAAACAGATGAAAGGTATAAACTAATATTTCAAAATTAACTAAAAGTAATTAGAAAGTGATAAAATATATGAAAAAAAACCCTGCATTATTTAATTAGGTAAACTAACAAATATTGTAATAAACTCAAGAAAGAAGATATAAAATAGTAAAATATATATATATTAGAATGGAGGCAAAACTATTAAGAAAGTTGGTAAATATAATAGTTGCTGCCTTAAAAAGCAAATTGTGAAAAAAAAAATTTAAAAATGAATAGAATTGGAGAGATTCAAGACTTTGAGAATGAAATGAGTCCAGAAAAGGTATGTATCATAACCCAAAGGGAAAAATCCAAAAGAGATACATCATAATCCTTGGCATGTATACCTAGTAAACATAACTTCAAACTACATAAAGCAACAATTGACAAAAGTAAAAGAAGAAATCTAAAACCCACAATTAGATTGGGAGACTTTATTTAAATTATTCAGAGTATAATTTATGACAAAACTGAATTAAACTAAAACACAATAACAAGAAACTACAGAATCCCCATTTAATTTGAAATTAAACCAAGTGCTTCAAAATTTATGCATCAAAGGACTAAAACTGAAAATCATAAATTCTTAGGTGAATTTTAAGTGGAATAAAATAAAAATAAAGTGTATTAGAACTCGTGCGAGGCAGCAAGAGATACGCTTACAGAGAAATTTAGAGGCCAGTTACATATATTAGAAAATGAAGAAGGAAAATCAATTATTTAAAGTTCATATTTCAAAATGGAAATTGAAACTTAATAAATGTAGACATAAAATTTATAATAAAAGAGTAAAATTAAATAAAATAGGAAATAGAATATTTTATTTTTTAATACTGCTTTTGTATTTTTTAAGTCTTTTGTTATTATGTTCAATTAGACAGCATATAGTACATCATTAGTTTTTGATATAGTGTTCAACGATTCATTAGTTGCATATAAATCACAAATACCCCTAGGAAGATTTAGAAAAACAAAAGAAAATATACAAGTTGTCAACACCAGTGATGTAAAGGAGATCCCACTACAAATTTTACACCCTTACAGGTTTTTGGGTTGTTTTTTTCTTTAAAGGTTTTATTTATTTATTTGAGAGAGAGAGAGAGACTGGGAGAGAAAGAGAGAGCATGAGCAGGCCAGAGGGATCAGGAGAAGCAGACTCTCCACTGAGCAGGGAGCCCGATGCGGGACAAGATCCCAGGACCCCAGGATCATGACCTGAACCCAAGGCAGATACTTAACGAAATGAGCCACCCAGGAGCCCAACCCTTACATTTTTTAGAAATAGCGGAAATATTTCCTTTAAAAAAAAAAGATTCATTTATTTATTTTAGAGAGAGGGAAAGTGTGAGCAGGGGAGAAAAGCAGAGGGAGAGAATCTCAAGCAGACTCCCTGATGAGCGTGGAACCCAAAGAAGAACCCAGTCTCGAGACCCTGAGATTGTAACCTGAGCCAAAACCAAGAGTCGGATGCTTAAACTGCTGAGCCACCCAGGCACCCCAGAATCTTTCCTTTTGTTCTTTAACGACTTACTTATTTTAGAGAGAGAGAAAGAGAGTGTGCAGGGTCAGGGGCAGATGGAGAGGGAGAGAAAATCTTAAGCAGGCTCCACACGGGGTCAGAAACCAAGAGTTGGACACTTAACTGACTCTGCCACCCCAGGGTCCCCTTTTCTCTCTCTCTCTCTCTCTTTTTTTTTTATGAAGAAAGTATCACCTTGATTACATTACCAATGAAGGATCTTCTTCTAAGAACATAAAATTATAGAACAATAGACCCTGTGGATATAAAGGCAAAAGTTCTTAAGAAGATATAAATTAGGGGCACCTGGGTGGCTCAATGGGTTAAAGCCTCTGCCTTCGGCTCAGGTCATGAACTGAGAGTCCTGGGATCGAGCCCCGCATCGGGCTCTCTGCTCGGCAGGGAGCCTGATTCCTCCTCTCTCTGCCTACCTCTCTGCCTACTTGTGATCTCTCTCTCTGTCAAATAAATAAATAAAATCCTTAAAAAAAAGAAATAAATTAAATTCTGCAATATATAAAAAGATAATATATCATATTACATAAATCTGAAAGTGATTATTATTCATAATATATGTTATAAATATAGAATGCATATATTTAAAAAATCTTCTATAAATAAACAAATGAATAGAAAACTCAAGAGAATATATGAAAAAACATTGCAACAGCATATTTCACAAAGGGGATATCTGATAGGTCAACACATGAAAATACCAGCATATACCCACCAGAACAGTTAAAATGAAAGAAAAAAGATACCAAGTGTTGGTGAGGATAAAGAGCAATTGAAACTGTTATGTGTTAGGGGTGTTATACTGGCAATACCACTTGGAGAGTTCTTTGTGTGGACTTAAACTAAATATCAATATATGTGTGACACAGCCATTCTATTTCTCACTTCTGTGTTACAGAAAAGCATACGTGTGTTCACACAAAGACACGAGTCTTCAAAACAACATCTATAATTGATGCCAAATGCAAACTATTTAAATAGTTAAATATCCTTCCAACCATAGAATGGATAAATTATATAAAGTATATTCTCACAACAGAATAGCATAAAACAGGAAAGAACAATCCACAAGTTAGAACATAAATACAGACCTGAGTCTCACAAACATAATATCAAATGTAGGCAGACAGACAGAAAAGAGTTATGCTATATTCATCCATTTATATATCAAGTAATCCAGAGTATTATAAATCAGGGTAAACCTCTCTTTGAGGGGTTTATACCTGGAAAGGAAACATGAAAAGGACTTCGGTATTCCTGTGTTTCCTCATCTAGACATGAGACACAATATTTATTTTCTAAATTTGCAGTGAGTTGTACACCTATGGTTACTTCTCTGTTCTATGTTACACATAAATAAACAGCTAAAGAATTGGCCTATGTCTTCAGAGTAGATTCAGCCTGTTGGTCACCTGGCCTAGACAAACAAATAGAAGGATAACACAAAGTAATTTTAAAAATATCTGCTGATTTCAGAAATTTCTCAGTAAACTGAGTTCACATTACAGCTTATCCCAATTCTGACTGCATATTCTGTCTCCAATATAAATCTCACTTTCTATATGAAATTGAATAATAATTTTTGTGACTACATAAAAAATCATATATAAATCCCTTAATCCAATGCCTTGAACACATGGAATATAGTGTTTGCCCATTAGAATTCATTTTATTTTCTTCCCAACTTAAAGAAGATTGCAGTCATCTGTGTAACCTGTAAATACATGATACACAGACAGTTTTAACATACACACAATTAATTAAACATCTTTGGAAGCCATCACAAAGCTTTGATGTCAGCTCCCTGGATGTTCCCCAAATACTCCAGCTTGTTCAATTCATTCTGCCCTTTAATTTAATGAGAATTGGCTTGAATATCATCTTATATATAGCCAGGACTTCTGAATTCTTACTCTTACTGAGTTCCCCATGGCCACTCTGTTCATATTTTAATTTTCCTTTATATTTTAATATACTAGATACTTCACTACTCTCCTTGTTCTTAACATACTGCTGATTCAGTTATGAAAACTTCATTATACTTAGGTATGAGCAATTCAAAATGAAGTTTATAAGATTATATAATACAATTTCTGTGGTTTAAATAGAGTTTTAAAGGATAGCAAGGATCTGATTTGATTTGGAAAAGACAGAATCCTGACAAGTAGCCACATCAACTTCCTATGAAATGACCACGAATCTTGATTCATTAAAAAAAAAAGTCCTGCATAGAAACAACAAAATGAAGGAAATCATAGGATTATATGAGTTTTACTTTAGGTTTAAGCAAGACATAAAGAATGGAGATGGCCAAGGATAGACCTCACAGGTAGTGAAAAGCCCTGCAGAGTACCAGCAGAAAGACTGTGGCCTCAAAAAACATGGTAGAGAGAAACTTGTCTTCAGGGTTCCAAGCTTCTCCGTATCCAGACCATTTCTCCTTGGTGGCCTATTTTTCTCTGAGCAATCTCTGTCTCCTGTCGACATCAATATTCTCATGCTCTCAGCAATGCCATCCATACAATAAGATTTTACCGCATACTCAGATAAAATATTTAGAGCATTAATCCCTTTCCAGGAGTGTTTGCATTTTGCAATATATTAATTCTTTAATTAGCAAGGTAGTATTATGAAGGTGAAAATATTTACTTTGGTTAGTGATCGAAGAAATCTTCAGCACAGTAAAAAGTGTATAATATAATCAATGGCCTATCCTGGATCCAAAGATTAGGATGGCCTTCAGTAGAAAGTTTATGTCAGAATTTATGTATTAGAAATTAGTTTAAAACTTTAGTAAAGAAAACAAAGCAGTATTTGTTATTGGGCTGTACTGTGTCGTCCTCCTGCCCCTGTTTCTGCCGCCCCCTGCCCCCCGCCCCACCAAATTCCTATGTCGAAGGCTACCACCAATACCTCAGAATGTGACCTTATTTGGAAATAGAGTTGTTTCAGTTGTAATTCACTTTGTTAAAATGAGGTCATTAGGATGGCTCTTAATTCCATATGACTGGTATCCTTATAAAAAGGAGAAATTTGGACACATAGATGTCACGTACAAAAGGGAAATCTCTATGTGAAGATTGAAATTATGTTAGCATAAGCCAAGAAAGGGTCAGAAATTAGAAAAAAGACCTGGAACTTAGCACCTTCAGAGGGACCATGACCCTGCTGACACCTTGATCTTGGATTTCAAGACCCTAGAACTGTGAGACGATTCATTGCTGTTGTTTAATCAACTCAGTTTGTAGTACTTTGTTACAGTAGGCTTAGTAAACTCATGCTAATGAAAACGGTATTCTATTTTCAAATTAGCTTTTACATAATCTCTTATGTTCAAAGTGTAGAGGATTGAAGTGGTAGTGTAAGGGGTTGAGAGGATGTGCTTGTATAAGACTGCTTCTCCACTCTACACAGAAAGGACTCTTCCAAGTGGATTCTAGGGGAAGAACTCATTGTGATAGTCTGTTTTGATGTACGAGATACGCATCAAGAGTAAGACTGAAAAAAAATCGTGAGCTAATATATCTCTTATACAAACTAATAGTGAATATAAGTAATTAGATAAAAAAAGATTGCTTATCATCTAGTAGACTGAGAAAGGCCATCACATCAAAAGACTTCTAACCCCTACAGCAGATGAAAAGCTTTTAGAACTCAAAATAATAATGTGGGGGCGCCTGGGTGGTTCAGTCACAGGGCGTCTGCCTTCAGCTCAGGTCATGATCCCAGCGACTGGGATCGAGCCCCACATCGGGCTCCCTGCTCATGGGGAGCCTGCTTCTCCCTCTCCCACGTCCCCTGCTTATGTTCCTCCTCTCGCTCTCTCTCTCTGTCTCTCTGTCAAATAAATAAACAAACAAATAAATAAATTATCTCAAAATAATCTCAGAATAATAATGTGATAACAAAAACCTTAAATGTTTTGATGTCCTAGACACCAGAACTGGTCTATAAGTCCATACCTAGAAGTCTAAATTAGTGTCACAGGAGTTAGAAGTTGTTCAGCAGTATCTCTCTTATCCTCTTAATTATCAGTCTGAAGTGTGCCCAGATTTTCTAGTTTGTGCCAGATAATCATAGAAAATATTTTAAAGATATTTGACAATTTTAATGTGTAACTTCTGCAGTAATTCAGCTACTTCTAGATACAGTGTCTCTCATTTATGCTTAGAGGTAGACAAATTATACTAAGTATATTTTATTAATGATTCACTTAACACGAAGCATTAATTAGGCATGTAATAAATTCACATTAATAGAAGAAAAAAATCTGTAATTATAATGATAAAAGCTTTCTTTTGGTAATCAAGTCATAATTCCAAATTTTTCAGATGTATCAAATAAAAAATTTACAACTATTTCAGGACCAGAACAGAGGTTGGTTTATCTCTCTTTTTACATACTACCATCATACCTGGAACTATATCAAAGCATAAAATGTTTTTTCTGCACAGAAAGAGTAATAAAGATGAATGTATTCCTCATTTTAAGTGCTATGATTCCTGCTCCCAGTTTGTGCATTTATTCTAAGCTAAGAGCCCATGAATGCCTTTGTGTGGATGGCATTATTTCAAATGATATCTTTATGTAATGTTTCTTCCTTGGAAGTCCCCACATTCAAATGCAGTTGTGGAATTCAGCCATGCATATAAATAATAATTTTTCAGGGGCTCCTGGGTGTCTCAGTGGGTTAAGCCTCTGCCTTCGGCTCAGGTCATGATCTCAGGGTCCTGGGTTTGAGCTCCACATCGGACTCTCTGCTCAGCAGGGAGCCTGCTTCCCCTCTCTCTGCCTGCCTCTCTGCCTACTTGTGATCTCTCTCTCTGTCAAATAAATAAATAATATCTTTTAAAAAAACAATAATTTTTCATATCCCTGATAAAAAAAAGCCTTTTCTTGGCTATTCCACAGCACAATGTCCAACTAAAATATTAATAATTATCTAATTAAATGATAACCAAAGAAGAGAAGAAAATTATCATCCATTGACAACAAGAAAGAAACATAAAAACAATACAAATAAGTGAAAGGGAGCAGCTGTGGAACACGTGTAAACACATTTATCTTTTTTGAAGAATATAATTGTAAAGTACAGAGTATTTGAAATTTGAAATAGTTGCTCTCTCCATTCTTCTTTAAATACTTTTATCTTTTGGGCGCCTGGGTGGCTCAGAGGGTTAAAACCTCTGCCTTCGGCTCGGGTCATGATCTCAGGGTCCTGGGCCACATCGGGCTCCCTGCTCAGCGGGCAGCCTGGTTCCTCCTCTCTCTCTGCCTGCCTCTCTGCCTACTTGTGATCTGATCTCTCTCTCTCTGTTAAATAAATAAATAAAATCTTTAAAAAAACAAACAAGCAAACAAATAAATAAGTAAATAAATACTTTTATCTTTTGGCCACAGGGACAGCAAAGGCCCCCAATTTTTTCTCTATTTCACTGCTGTTCCTTCTCCACCTCCATCCCTGCGTCTCCTCTTCCAACTTTGAAATGCTGGAGTGTCTCAGAACACATTTCTCAGATATCCATTCTTTTCTTCCTTTCTTTCTTTACTTTCTCCCTAGGCTATTTCTGGATTGAAATATCATCCACTGGTGTCTTAGAAATAAACTTCTCTACCAATGACCTCTCTCCTAAATGGAAGAATCTACATTGGTATGGAGGTTACTTGGTTGCTTAATAAATAACTCAGATTTAACCTTATCCAAGTGAAATGAGTAATTTCTATCCCTTTCTGTAACCTTTCCTACCCTATTTTTCCTGGACCAGTAACTGTCATTCCCATTAACTCATTTGCTCAAGCTTAAAACTTAAGCGTCATTGGTCTCTCCATTCATTCTTTCATTACCACATTCAGTCAGCAAGATCTATGGGTGCTACCTTAAAAAGACTGATCAAATACGATTCATCTCTCCCTCTCCTGCACAACTCACGGTATGCCAATAATTTCCTAACCATTTTCTTGATCCTAATAAGTCTAAAGGGTAACCCATGTGATCTTTTGTAAATGACAATCATACCTGCCACTCCCCTGCTTAAAGGTTTGTCTCTATCTCATAATAAAATCCAGATATTTATCTCTGAGTTAAAATCCAAATGGATTATAGGGTCTTATATGATCGGTTTGTCATTAGGAAGAAGCCTAATCCTGTTAACTTTCCAACTGTTCTCCCACTTACTATGCTCAGGAAATCTTGCATTTTTCTTTATGCCTCTAAAATATCATATTCCTTTCTGCCTCATGTTTTTAGTACTTGGTGTCCCTGCTCCCAAAATACTCATTCTCCAAGATCTTTGCATGGTAATTACCTGACTCCAGAAAAATCTCTGCTTAAATTTCATTTCCTCAGAGCCTGGCCAACTTAAAAAAGAGTCCGTTTAGTAAGACTCTCCAAACACCAACAATACATGCTTGCTTCCATATCCAACTTTAATTTTCCTCAATATTTATCAATAATATATATAGAAGCATATATAATACTTTATCGGATTATTTGCTGTGTGTCTCTCCCACTAAAATTTAAGTGACAAAAGATAGAAACATTTGTCCACCACTCTATCCCCAAAGCCCAGAACAAGCCGACACTGGCCATCTAATAAATCCTACAAAAATAGAGTTGTCCTTGTTTTTAAGGATTATTTTTTTTAAAACTTGGAGTACATAAAATAAGATTTCTTACAAATATTGGATCAAAGCATAATTTTGTGCTTGATAGATTTATGATTGTATTTTTTCTTGTTTTTAGTAACGTAGTAAGAAAACACATGGGTGCCTGGGTGGTTCAGTTGGTTAAGCGGCTGCCTTTACCTCAGGTCGTGATCCCAGGTTTCTGGGATTGAGCCCTATGTCGGGCTCCCCGCTCGGCAGAGAGCCAGCTTCTCCCTCTCCCTGTGCCTTCTGTTCCATCTACTTGTGCTCTCGACCTCTCTCAAATAAATAAATAAATAATCTTAAAAAAACAAAACAAAACACACAAACACATTAGGTGTCAAAATAAAAGCCCAAATCTACACAATAACTTAGCTATGTACAACTTCTAGTCAGTGAAATTTTATGACTGGGGCAGAGTTTTCAGTACACCCTCCAAGCTCATCTTAAAAACAGACAGAATACAGCTAGCTACAGAAAAAAATTCAGTAGCAACATCTTCAACAACAGGAGGTGGCAAGTTATCCTGAAAGTGTTAGAAAGAAGTGCTTGAGGAGAAAAAATGTCAGGTTCCATACAAAATTAAAAGCTGTGCAGAGGTAGCGGAGGTAAAATAAAGAGAAGTTCTGAGGATCCTAAAAGCCCAGGGTGAGAAAAATCAACCACAAATACTCATACTAAGAAAATCCTTAGCAAGTTGAGCAAAGTTTAACAGTGAAATGGAGGAAGGAAGGAAAAGAAAGGAGGATGGAAAGGAAGGAAGGAGAGGAGGAAGGGATAGAGGAATAAAGGAAGGAAGGGGAAAACAGGACCATGAATGGGTCATGGGGCAGAGATGCTTTGGAGAGAAAAACTATGATACATAATCAAATCAAATAGGGCAGATACAATAGAGGCAAAGTTTCAGTTATTTTGGTGGTACAGGATTCCCGAGAAAGCAGATAAGAGAACTGTGGGGATGGCTATTCAGACTAGCCACATGTTAAAATTTTTGAGATAATAACATAAAAGAGAATTTCCTACTAATGTACCCACACCCCTAAACAGAAGCTTCTTCCTAAAGTATAGGAACATCCATCTCATTTCCTTCTGTACTTCTCTACCACTATTTCTATCTCTGTCATCTATCATTGCTCTATCATATATGTTCAATACTTTGAGTTCATGCTGATATCAGTATAATATCTCCAGGTATATTCTAATCTTATTCCATGTTTGCAACTCCCCACTCCAAAAGTTACAAACCTAGCTCCTGTTATCAAATCTAAAATACTGAGAAGGTAATTTCAGAATTTCTAAACTGCATCACTGCAAAAAGCATTCATAACTAATTAGGGCACAATATTAGTTTATCCTTCTCTTTTGCTTAGGTAAAATTTGTGACCATAAGAGACTCCTAATCTCAGAAAACAAACTGAGGGTTACTGGGTGGTGGGAGGGTAGGGATAGGGTGGATGGGTTATGGACATTGGGGAGGGTTTGTGCTTTGGTAAATGCTGTGAAAGATGTAAGCCGGATGATTCACAGACCTGTACCCCTGGGGCAAAGAATAAAAAAAAATAAATTAAAATTGGAAAAAAAAGAAAATGCATATATCTTAAATATACAATGCACTGACATTTGAAAAATCCATACGATCATTAAGCCCTGGCTAGATAAAGAATATTTAATCACCCCAGGAAGTTCCCACATGGCCCACTCAGTCAAGCCTCCCTAAAGATAACCACTTTATGACTTTTTCACTACAGCTGATTTCTCAGTGTTCTAAAACTTCACATATATGGAAGAACACCTTTTTTTAATAAAGCAATACTCTTTTGTGTCTGCCCTTTTTCACTCAGCATAGTATCTGTGAGGCAAAACCATGATGTAGCTGTCTCAGTAGTTCGTTTCACTGTATTGCTAAATAATATAATCCACTGAGTGAATATAACAATGCATTGTTTATCTCTTATTCCATTAATGGGCATTAGGATTTCTTTAAACGTTTGAGTATTAAAGTAAAATTGTTGCAATTATTTTCGTAAAAAAATTTTTATGGGTATGTGTTTTCATTACAGATGTGAAAAACAGAAGTAGATATGTACAATTTTATAAAGAATTGTCAACCTTTTACCAAAGTGATTGTATCATCTGAGGTAGTCACTCTCGATTAACCATTCAAATGGTGGGATCTTATTATGTGTTTTACTTGGCTTTATTCTTATAACTAATAAAGTTGATCACTTTTATAAGTGTTAGTTGGTGATGTCTCTCTTATAAAGAATGATTTCAGGGCTTTTGACCATATTTATTGCATTCATTCATTCATTCATTCATTCATTCATTCATTATTGAACTTGAATTCAACAAGTTCTTTGTTTCTGAATATATACACATATATTTAATGCCACCAATTTTCTTTTAACATGGCTTTAACTGTATCCTAGAAAATTCTATGCATAAATTTTCATTTTCATTTAATTAAAAATGTTATTTTCCCTACATATTTCCTTTGTTCTTTGTGTTGCTTAATTTCCAAATATTTGAGCATTTATCATATATCTTTGTGTTAGTGATTTCTAGTTTACTTCCATTACGTTCTGTAAACATACTTGGTATGATTTCTCTTCTTTTAAATATTATGAGGTATGTTTTATGGCCCAGAATGTACCTTAGCAAGTGTCCCATGTATACTTGGGTGTATTGGTTATAATTTGTATAGTTTGTATAATTTCTATGGGTCAGGTATCCAGGCAAAGCTTTGCAACGTCTTCTGTTTCAGGTCTCTCATGGGCTACAATCAAGATGTCATTTGGCTATAGTCATCTAAAGTCTCAACTGGGGAAGAATGCACGTCTAAGCTCATGTGGTTGTTGGCAGTAAACTGAGAGCCAGAGTTCCATGCTGGTCTTTGGCCACAGGTTGCCATCCATTTCTCGCCACATGGGTATCTCCCTCAGGGCAGCTTGCCTCATCAAACTGTACAAATCAACAAAGCTATAGAGAGAGTTGGCTAGGAAGGTAGAGTCATTTTTAACCCAATAATATCATGTGACATTATCACATTTGCTGTTTTCTGTTCAATAAAAGCAATTCTCTTAAGGGGAGGGGATCTCACTAGGGCATGTATATCAGAAAGTAATCTCTCACTTTCCACTCTTTATTCTACCATATGAAAGTGTATCAAGGAAGAGAAAAACAGATCAAATGGTTACCTTAGGCTTGCCCTGTGTGTTTCCCTTCTTTTAAAGGTAAAAGTCCTCTGATACGTCCTGTTTAATGCCTGGAAAATTATCATCTCATACATTGTCCAGAGCTACAGTTGATTTCAGTAGTGGATAGTGTCTGCTACATGGTCATTACCAGAAGGGGAATCACTTGCTGGTATTTTTAATTGGAATTGCATCATAGGGATAGCAGATATACATATCCAAACTCATGATATTTTAATAATACTGAGTTATCACTTCTCTCCGTTTTTTAAGGCATATTTTTGTTTTTCCTCAGCAATGTTTTGTAGCTGTCAGGGATTTTTTTTTCCAGTTATTTTTTCCAATTTTTTATTCCTAGCACACACAGAGACAATATGTTTGCATTGATCTTCCATTCCACAACTTGCTCAGCTCACTTATTATATCTAGCAAGCCTTTCTAGACTTACTCGGATTTTCAAAGTAGGCATCGTGTCCATTATACTCTGCATGAATAAAGTGGGTTTTACTTCTTTTTCAAAGTTTGTTTAGTTTCTTAAACTTGTCTATTGTATTAGCTGGAATCTCAAAAAAAAAAAAAAGAAGTAGTGGCAGTGGACTTTTTTTCTTTTCTTTCTCATGATTTTATAACCCTATATTATTTCTGATGTTAGCAGTAGGATTTTCATAGCTACCTTATTACTTTGAGAAATATTCCTTCTATCATTGGTTTGCCAACAGTTTTTATTATGAAGTTTTGTTGAACTATATTAAATAAGCTGTTCTGCCTCTATTGAAATCATCCTACTTTTTTTTCCTTCTATTCTGTCATATCTATACCTAAGCATAAGAAAAAGGGGGACTCTTAAATGACATAAAAACCAAATGTAATGTGTAAAATTCATTTGGATCCTGATATGGAGAAAAAAAGTCTAACATTAAGGGTGTGTGGGTGGCTCAGGCAGTTAAGTGTCTGCCTTTGGCTCAGGTCATGATCTCAGGGTCCTGGGATCCAGTCCTGAGTCAGGCTCCCTGCTCAGTGGGGATCCTGCTTCTCCCTCTGCCTGACGCTCTGCCTACATGTGCTCATGCATGCTCTCTCTGTCAAATAAATAAATAAATAAATAAATAAACAAATAAATAAATAAATAAATAAATAAAATCTTTTGTAAACGAAGTCTAATATTAAATTTTGGGAAAAGTTGGAAAATTTGAAAATAGACTAGGTATAAATTTATACCAAAAATTTTACTAATTATATATATTATTATAACGCACTATATTACATAAGAAGCTGTTTATGGTGTGTATATATATATATTACTTAGAGGTGAAATGACATGATAACTAGAATTTGTTTTACACTGCTTCTATATAAAAACCCTGACACTGAAAAAAAGAAAGCAAAAAGAACTGGGAAAAAATGCTTGAGAGTTATTTTAAGTAATGGGTGTATGTGGACCCTTTAATTTTCTTTGGAATATGTAGAAATTTTTTGGAATGTGTTTAAAAGAATTAGAATGGCTAGTAAGAGAATCATCTTCTTGTAACTATATTTTTAAGATTTTGACATATATGCATGCACACAAATACAATCTCCATTTCCTCTAATTTTATCTTGAATCTATTTTAGGATTTAGTCAAGAGACATTATGTTTCCATAATAACTAATTAAAAATGAAAAAGTATGAAAATGCCACAAAGTACAATTTTCTATGTATTTGTTGGAGAATTATTTTTTATTTGCTAAGAATCATCTATATTTTTGTTCATTTTCTTTTTTTAAGATTTTATTATTTGTTTGAGAAAAAGAGAGAAAGCGTGTGCAAGCGAGCATGAGCAGGGGTGAGTGCAGGGGGCAGAGGGAGAAACAGACTCCACAATGAGCACAGACCCCCCAACATGGGGCTTGATCCCAGGACCCTGAGATCATGACCTGAACTGAAGGCAGACACTTAACCAACTGAGCCACCCAGGTGTTCCTATTTTTGTTCATTTTGAATGAACAAAATAGTCGTTATATATAATATAGATTGTGTAATATAATATATATTAGTCAATTGTGTAATATATAACATATATTATACCTATAATAGTCGATTGTATAAATGAACACCTATTTTTTATTGTTTTAAGTTATTTTCTTGTTTATGAAAGCTTGACTCTTTCTGGGAGTTTGCTTTTGACAGTTCTGAGCCATCCTTGCACATGTCTCAGGGAGCACAAGGGAAATTATTTCTCTTGAGTAGATACCTTTCAGTTAAATTGCTAGAGACAAGTACACATATAAATTTATAATTATGAGATTATGCTAAACAATAACACCAAACTTTTTTAAAGTGAATATATCATTTCACTCCCACTACGGATGGATCCCAGTGATCTACATCCTCCTCAACATTTATTGCCAGGTTTATTTTTCAATATAATATTATATTTTTGCCAATAAAATGGATATATAATATTATCCCAGTGTGGTTCTGATTTGTATTTCCTTGAACACTAATGAAGTTGAACATCTCTTCATATATTCTTGTCCATAGGTACATCTTTAGGGTGTTTTTTTTTGAGATACCTATTAATGCCATTTTTTCCCTTGGACTGTTTATACTTTTCTTAGTGATTTATATAATTTCCTGATATATTTTCGATACTAATCTATTTTGATAATGTGTCTTGCAAATATATTCTCCAGGATCACAGTATTTATTGAATAAATGAATGAGTAAATATTGAATTAAAACACTTCTTCAAATACTGGGTTTTGAATTCAGCAGCTATGTAAATTTGGCAAAGTTATTTAATTCCTCTGTATTTTAATTTTCCATGTTAAATACTTAGAATACCACTGTATCAGCTTGGATTTCACTAATTTAATGATAAAATGAGATTGTGAAAAAATTGAAAGGCATTTTAAACCAGTGAGTTACTTCTCTTATGAAAGTTATTTCTCTTATTAATATTAAATAACAGATAGATACATGCATACATACATATATACATATATATATATACATAGCTGAATCGAATGATAGATGATAGACAGATACAGATATAAACAGCTACTTTAAGGATAAAAGAAGTCCTATACTATAATATTTCTACCATTCTACCACTCAACCATATAGCGAATGATTTTTTTCTGATATTGAAACCAAATAATATTTCTTAGGAAAGTATATGTTTTAAAATTTTTAACCACAGGACGCCTGGGTGGCTCCAGGCCTTCGACTCAGGTCATGATCTCAGGGTCCTGGGACTGCCTTCGACTCAGGTCATGATCTCAGGGTCCTGGGATCGAGGCCCGCAGCGGGCTCCCCACACAGCGGGGAGCCTGCTTCCCCCTCTCTCTGCCTGCCTCTCTGCCTACTTGTGATCTCCCTCTCTCTCTCTGTCAAATAAATAAATAAAATCTTTAAAAAAAATTTTAACCACAAAACAGTTACATATTTACATGTAATTTATATCTTTCTTAAAGTAGCATTTTGAGAGTCCAACACAATATTCAAGATTTAACACAGATTAAATAAGGATAAGAATTACCCCTCTCTTCTGTTTGCAGTATGACCTCATCCAACTTCTGCTACCTTTCCCTCCAAAGAAACATACCTGTGTCCAGATATGAAGGTGCCTACATCCTAAGTCCTTTTGCTGAGTTGCAACTAAAACACATGACTGACCAAAGGAAAGTTCACCCTGGACCAAATCACATGTAATTTTATTTTCACAAATCATCTTGATCCCCTTTCTCTATTTAATTTGTCCAATTTATCAAAGCATAAACAACCTCATTATTTATTATTTGAGAGGTTAGTAATATAACATTTTATCTAATAAAATATATAAATCTGTCTTAGAGATTTATATAAATGATGTTTTAATATAACCATGAAAATATATAGAACTTAAAGGTAATATTTAACATGTAATTTTGGTTTATTTTAATAGCTTATTCTTTAATAAAAATGATATACTGCTGCCTGAATTATGTTATGTTAATTTCAGGATTTGCTTTTGTACTGTTGTCAAAATTGTTCACCTGCACTATACAAAGCATGTCAGAAGGCAACTGATAAACTGAAAACTGGACCTAATCCAGATTTTTTAAAAAGCATATCATTTAAATGTATTATTTCCTTAGATGCATGCTATTATTTTAGCTACATTAATGTTTTCTCTAACAGCTGGACAAACTGTCCTTATGTTCAGGTTAAAATGATTTGAACAAAAGTATTCCATGCATCAGTGCTGTTGCTCACAACATTCAATAACCTAGAAATTTTCTACTAGATTTGTGAGAAACACATAAAAATTTAAACATGGATGGTTGATACCTCTCCATGCAATGGCCATAGAATGACAAGAACGAAGTTTGGATGTAGGATGAGAATTGGAATATCCAAACATGACCTTAAGCTAAAGAAGCTTTAATAGTAAGGTCTTTTTTTCAATGACCTATTGGAGGGAGCCACATTGGAATAGAGAATACAGTATTATTTTGTCAGATATGTAGATTTTCTCTAATTAGACTAGCCTACCAATTTCTGAAGAGCCCTGTCTCAGTTATTAGGGGTCTTTAAGAAATAACTCAATAACTTCGTAGCTTCAAAGAAAAACATTTCCTTTGGTTATGACAGCTTATCTCTGTTGTACTGAGCATCACCTAAGGTGGCTTGGAGAATGGGGTTAGAAGCATTTGAAGGTATGCTGAGAACATATAAGAACATCTGGGGGGTGGAGAGATAGCTCTCTCTATCTCTCTGTGCCTTCTTCATGTGATCGCTCCAGTATAGTGATTGCAGTATACCCAGATTTCTTACATGCCAACTCAGCCTCCTTAAAAACTTGCTCAGAAGAGAGACAGACAGAAGCCTCAGAATTCACAGAGCACCACTTCCATCATGACAGATTGGTCAAAGCAGTTATAAAATCTACCCATTTCAAGGATAGAAAGTCTATACTTCATCAACAGGTATTGGTGTTGAGTCTCAACATCAAATTAAAAAAACAAAGTAGGATATATATTGGTGTGCAAACCTTTAGAAAATACCATTTGCCTTAAACTCTATAAAGTGGAAAAGACAGATGCTGACAGAAAAAAAATAATAATGTGAATACAGCCTAGACTAAGGGCGAATTTAGAGGATCAGGATCAGCAACAGAACCAGTCAGTGAAGGAAGCCACTAACTAAAGTATGGTGGATCTAGGAAGATTTTACTAGTTGACTATGATGAGAAATTACCAGAATCAGCTGAGAAACACAATACCAAATGCTGCTTCGACTTCTGCTTCTTTTGCAACCTAAGTGCCTGGAAGAGGAATCGGCACCAAAGAACAAGGCATCTATAAACACAGACCTAAGGAAAACTCCCTATCTTAAAAATACTGAGTTTTTCATAAGAGTGAATTAATGGGGGACCACAGTGTTTGCTTTAATTAAAACTCCATAAAGAGAACAATAATGTCTACCTGGGACAGCATCGGCTATTTAATACTTACAACGTATACTTGGATGGTACTTTCCAGTGTGCTGCCTAATCTAGGTTAGTACACTAAAGCATTTTCTTTCCATTCATGGGTTTTAAAAGCCTTCCCTTTCTCAGTCTCTCTAGACTACTTATTGAACCTGTACCTTTCACCTCACCAGCCTTTTGCAGAGCCATCTGTTCTGACTGTGTTCTTTCCCTGCACTTGCCTGTCCTGCGTCTGTGGCTTGAGAACTGACCTTGACATCGGCATGGGCTGTTTGTCCTAAGAGCATGGGCCAGGCCCATTTGTTATCATATCCAACACTAATTCCACCACAGAAACCCATCTCTGGACTCCCATTTTGAGGGTGGATGACCAGAAGTTCATAAAACACATCACTGAAGTTATTTCATTAAATTATCTCAATCGTTTGGTTTAAGCTCAATATTACAACTTTTGCTTTAAAGAATAGCTTTTGATTCCTTGAAATCACAAAGCATATAAACAACTGGGTCATGACAATTCAGGTATTCTTACACAAATCTAGACCTTTCTATACACTATAGGAATCATCTGAGTATTTTTTTAAAAGAGTATTTGTCAGAGACAGAGTGTGTATAAGCGCACAAATAGGGGGACTGGCAGGCGCCCCGCTGAGCAAGGAGCCCAACGTGGGGCTCCATCCCAGGACCCTGGGATCATGACCTGAGCCGAAGGTAGATGCTTAACCGACTGAGCCACCCAGGGATTTTGATGCCAATCAAGTGTTCCTTTACATAAATGTAAACGATAATAACTGAATCTTTCAAGTGTATCTGAATTCCACACATCACTCTTGTCAAGTTTACAATTTAACTAGCACATATGCACACTTTAATACATACTGGGCATTTCTACAAATGTTTTAGATTCATTACTAATTTAATTATAACAGCAACACTAAGAGGGAATTAAACATAAATATATTAGGGAATAGTAAGTTTGGAGCTGGGGTGCAAATCTAGACAGTCTGTCTCCACATTTAATGTTCTTACCATGATGTGATATTGTTTCTACCCAAACGAAGATCTCCCTGAAACTTTAGCAAAGTTGAAACTATTCGCTGGATTTAAGATTAAAATACTTATGACAACATACAAACACGCACAATGATTTTTTTATGCTGTTACCAGAAAAAAAAAGCACTTTCTCTAGTAGCTCTTAATTCAGTAGCCATTCAAAAATCTCAGTCACAACCAGAAAAAGACACCTTCAAAATTATTTCTCTACATTAAATGGGGATTTATTAATTTAGGAAGATTAAAATGTGATTTCTTTACGGATTTAAATAATTAAAAAGTAATTAAATCAATGTAATAATATGAATCATTCAATAGTCACAGCAACATTAAGAATTTTTAAAATTATCTATGTAATTTGAGGCAAATCAGTACCATCTACTATTAATTAAATTTGTTCTAATTGCAGCAATTATTTCAATTTACTAAAAACCTAGTAGACAAATGGACAAAACCCTTAATATAAATAACAGCTTAGTTTTTTGAAAATATTTTTATTGTTCTCGAAGCTTATAGCTTAATGATTGCAAACTATTTATTGCTCGTACTCTCTTCCTTGAATACTCAGATCAATTCATTTCTATTGTTCCACCTTTCCTCATCTAAAGAAATTCTGAAAATGTGAGATACCTAATCATCTTATATTCTGTATCTTATCAGTTGCTTTCTGTGTGCTTTGTTATATATTTGGTACATCCCATTCTTTCAAGGAGCTCTGAGTTTTTGACAAACTCAGGACTGGAAAGTAAATAAGGTTCTTTGCCTCTCTGTAAAAGGGCTGAGATTAGGTGTAGTGGTTTTGATTATAAAAAGGATTAAGACATTAAATAAATGTTCATCTGTGGACCACTGGCTAAGTTTTGGCTAAGTTATTTGTCATGGTAACTTTCCCCACCTTGGCACCAAAGTTAAATCACCACTTGCCTTTTGTCACCTTGAGATCCTGATATCTATTGAAATCAGGTAGCACATTTCACCTTTGTGTCCCTTATTCCCTAAAGATAATATATATGTTAAGATATGGATATGGATGTCATGAATGCTAGTAACCACCTTCCTGTGTATTCTTTGGGAAAGTACTGTCTTCTAGGTCCTCTCAGGAAACATATGTAGAAGTATGTTAACAGGTTACACATGATCAATTTACTTGAACAGTCTTATTTACTTAAACAAAAACATGTATAACATCTTAACTCCTTTCAACCTATGAGTTTAATAATTCAAATTATTTGTTCTTCTAGAAAAGACTGAATACAGAATATGTAGAAAATATACACATATTGGTAGTTCTCATCCAAATTAACATTACATACTTTTGTCATTGGAATCAGCTCTAGAATCTGTTACCAAAATCTATTCCTCATATTTTCACCAATGCTACTTCAGTAGCAAAAAATTTCCAAGTCTCAATGGCTTACAACAAGAATATTTACTTCCTTCTTCATAATCAAAAACATTATTCATATTCTTCATGGACTTTGGGTCACCTATGTCTCTAATCTCTGTGTAGTCTCACCCTAAGGCCAAAGCCAAAGGAGAAGTTATTATCTATTATCTGGGACCATCTGTTCTTAACGGCAGGGAACAGAGTGCAAAGTGTGAAGTTCAACATAGAATCACATTAAACGCTTCTATTTATATATAGCATAATTTAGGTTTCCCCACTTTTCACTGACCAAAAGAAATCAAGAGTCGATGCCTAATAATAAATAAAAGAGGCATAGCTAGGATGTTGATGTATAATTCTCTCAATAAGGAATAAATGTTTTAAAATAATGTAATATCCAAAAAACACAATAAAACAACATAAAATAATACAATATTCAAAAGTAAAATACCAAATCTTGCAAATGTTTGGATTATAGATTTGATATTGTAATTCCCCCAAGCACTTGCTGGGAACTGACTGAGTTCAGAGACTGGGGTAAAACAATGTGTGCTGACCTGGGTGGATTAGGCACATTCACTTCCTCATGTAAAACAAATTCCTTAGACAGGACATTCAGAATTTTAAGGAGGGACTGCCACAATAGACAAAAATGTGACAATTTATTCAGTTGACAAGGAAAGCTCATTGGATTTAGGAATTCAGATAAACCTGAGTCCTCTGATCTTCCCATATAGTCACATTCTTATTCCTTGGGTCTTACCCTTTCTCCTTCAATGCCCTAAGTGTCATAGAAGGTGCTTGATAAGGCTGTGATTTTAATTAAGATTGCAGTTACGAAGCCTACAGAATCAAACTTTGGTATTTTGGGGGAGGAGGTGCTAATATGGTGTTCCAATTTTATTTACAAGAGATTACTTAGTAATCATAAGAGAAAGCCTGCACTAGGGGATAAAAAATTGAAATTAGGAACTCAAAGTTGTCATTCTCTTTCTCAGACTGTGCAATGGACTTAGTGATGGCTACCATTTCACACAATGCTGAGTTATTCTTAAGTTTATTTTGTTCTACAGCAGCAGCTGCAATTCTTTTTATTTTATTTTTTTTAGCAGGTACAATTCTTGATAAGCTTTATCTTTGATGGTCACTTCATTTTAGATCCCATTCAGTAAAAATTTAACCAATTATAATTTTGAAAGCTCTGGGATTCCAGAGGCCATTTCTCAGTTTATTAGCATGATCTTTTACTACCCTTGGTTCCAACTTATCAATCTAACATTCCCCCAATTCAGCACAATCCTTACCAGTACAAATTTCTGTTTCAGAGATGTTAGTTTCAAACAATAAAACTTCACACTGAATAATTACCTCAGAAAGTAATTCACTGGGGCACCTGTGCGGTACAATCAGTTAAACATCAGACTCTTGGTTTAAACTCTGGTCATGATCTCAGGGTCCTGAGATCTAACCCGACATCAGGCTCCATGCTTAGTGGGGAGTCTGCTTCATATTCTCTCTCTCTCTCCCGTCTGCACACACTTTCCCTCTCTCTCTCCAAAATAAATAAATCTTTTTTTAAAAAAGTAATTCATTAAAAGGTATTTGATGAGAGAGCATACTTGCAAGGAAACCTATAGCATAAGATTTGGAAAACAGGCAGAAAAAAGCAAGTCTTTAGCGTAACACTAGTCTTATGGATACATTAATACATCTACTGCTTAACAATGCACAGTGCACAGCTCAGATATCACTGTCCGCTATGACAATCCTCGTCTCTGCGAGCAACTGTTGTATTGCAGTTACTTTTGTACCTGGAAACTTAGTGTCCTACCTGCAGTCTCTGCCATCACCCTTACCCAGAATGAAGTCTTCTTGAAACTTCATTTTTTACATAATTTAGTATTCAATTATTATATTGTCAGGTATTCCTAATTTAAAATGCTAGTGTCTTTGCTGCAAGACAGCCTGGGAAAGTGAGGAAATCACTTTCTTAGAGTAGGATGCAAACCCCACCAATACTCATAAAGTGGAAGATAAAATGAATAGAAAGAAGGTTTAGATACATCACACACACACACACACACACACACACACACACAATCATCTATTATCTGTATCTACTTAACTCCTATTCATAAAAAACTGATTAGAAGAAGATACTCAAAATACTAATGAGGCAAGTTCTGATACATAGAATATCTACAGATATACTTTATTCTATAGATCAGACAAAATTATGACCTGTTTTGGGGGAACCTCAGTAGGTTAAGCGTCTGCTTTCAGCTCAGGTCATGATTCTGGAGTCCTGGGATCCAGCTCCGCATGGAGCCTGCATCCCATCCGGCAGCCATTGAGCCCCACCTAGGGCTCCCTGCTCAGCAGGGAGTCAGCTTCTGCCTCTGCTCTCTCTCTCTTTCTCTCCCTCCCTCTCTCTCACTCTCCGTCTCTCAAATAAATAAAATCTTTTTTAAAAATTATGGCCTGTTTTTTTAAGTGTTAATTGTAACAGAGCCACATCTATTAGGTATATATTGTCTATGACTCCTTTTCACTTCTACAGCAGAGTCAAGCAATTGAGACAGACCCCACAAGGCATGTGAAGTCTAAAATACTTCCATTTGACATTTAAACAAGTTAGCCAGCCTCTGCTCTACATCACTGTTATTTTCTGAAACGATGGAAGTAAAACAGTATATACTATGGTAGTCTTGCAGACCACTTTAACTTTTAATTTTTTTGTGTTCTTTTTTTTTAAATTTTATGCAATGAAAAATGAACTTACATTTCTCTTGGAAAAACTTCCATATTAAAATTGACTAAAATAAAAAGGAAACAGATTATTAAGATAAAGCACACATAACATTACCAATGAAATTTCTATACAAATGTGAGAAAAGAAAAATATATATCACATAGATAAAAAGAACACTAAAATGAGTGCTCAGAATTGAGTTCTTCAGGGAACTGAATTTATCTTTTAAAGAAATGTTTTAATGTCTTGGCTTTCAATAACAAGGTGACAGACACCTAGGTGAAGAGGCAGCTTATTCAAGTAAGGCACTTCACAGACATAAAAAATGCAATGTCTCAAAATAGACATCCTAAGTTTGTAAAGGTTTACTTATTTACAAACCTCTTATTTTTTTCACATTACCTTTCCTTCGTACCTTAATTTTGTATGTTTTTTTTCTATGTTTTAGAAGCTACCAGGCTGAGCAAACATGATTTTGTATTTCCTAGAGTGTTAATTCTGCTCCACAAAGGAAAATGTAACCCAAACATAACTCTGTCATTAAGTAATGGCATTTTCTCTTGAGCTGTGAACTGCAAAGTGATATAGAAAACAGCAGAAGCTATAAATTTAGGGCATCTGCAATTTTTAAGCAGTTTCCATAATAACTAGCCAGAATGTTTCCTTTGTTTCCTGGCTAACCACCAACCTTTGCATAAAAACTGTATTGTTTTATTGATCTATTTGCTGGAGTGAATCATAGAAGGCTCCCCCAACCTCAAGAGTAGGTTTCAATATTATTGTTTGTCAGTAGTTAGTTAGCAAATGATATATTACTCCAAATTTTATTTTGGGGGGAATATGGATAATAGAAACTTGTGAACATTTTGGTAATGCTTCTGCGGACCCACAGTTCTATGAATCCAACCTCTACAGTGTCATTTTTCAAAGTTTTTGCTAAAATTGAACCATAATCAAAATGCCCTGATGGCTCATTCTAGGGAAGAAATAAAAAAGCCTAAGTAACATAATCTACCATTCTAGCCAAAATCAAATCTCACATGTGTTTGATAAGTGTTACTTGATAACATTTCCTATTAATATTAAAAGGAAATATTTTTTTGGCAATCTTCTTTCCTTTAGTGTATCAATTTAAGCCCATTAATGCTAACATAAATATTCACTTAAATGTATTATTTTTTAAAAAGGAAAGAAAACATATTATTTAGTTAAATTGTTCATTAAAGCCAGTAGAGATCTCAGTGTATCTGAAATTAAGAGATATTGAATAAAATGTTGTTATACAGATTAAATCTGATTATAGAACTAAATTATAGGGAATTAAAAACTTTATTATGTGACTTAATAACAATCAATAACAGTTAACAACTTTCTTTTCTTTTCTAGGCTCCAGGTTCTATGCTAAACACTTTCTAAGCATTTATATAGTCCTTTTAAGAACATTACATAGTTTGTCCCTATTTTACAGATTAACAATCTCATTTTTGGAATGGCTAAGAAATTTGCCCAGAACTGCATATCAGAACAAACATATAAAATAAAGACATTTCTAGAACTTGAAAGTATAACAAAGAAACTCAACCTTTTTTTTGACTATGCTTTTAACAACACAGGGGATAAGATAAACTAATGGCATCTTATAAAAGGATAACCTCAAGTCCACCCTCTATTCATTACCTAGAACTTTCCCCATTAGTCAATCCTGAATATACATTTATTTTTTTTGACACATACGAAAACTTTATTCATGAATATACCAGCAGCTCTGTCATTTGAAATTTGAGTCAGCCCTCATTTGCTTTGATTTCTTTAGCCTCTACAAATAGCCTATGTGGTTTAGATCTTTGGGTTGCTTCTTCAGCTTCCAAGCCACCTTTAGCCCCGATTCTGCCTCTCCTTCCATTAACACGAGTGGGCTGTACTTGGCAGTTTGCCCAACCCTGGAATCCCATCTACCAGGTCCCATATTGCTGGGAAAGATACAGCACTCAAAACAAAATTCTTGCCTTTTAATTTAACAATTTCTAAGATGGGAAAAATGAAAAATATACATAATCTGAAGAATAATAAAAGAAAATGCTGAGTGAAATATTTATCATGCAATAATAAGTTAACATTGTTTATAAGCTTCCCTCATCTTTTGGTAATATGTTGAAAATCACACTCATATAATCATATGAAGTTTTCTTAATTGATGGAGAATCTAGATTCTTATCCACATAATCTATGAGATTCAAGCTCAAAATGTGTCTGAATGTGTCTTGTATTTCCTTATTTTGTTCTCCCATTTTTTCCTCCCTAGGGACTATACTCCCCCACCCTCAGCCTCCTGCCTAAGGAAAAGAGATCTGATAATTACTTAGATATGTTATCACTACAAGGTATACTTTTAAAAAGAGGACCACCATGGTAACCCCAAGGAAATTGCGTAGCATACCATACAGAAAGTAGTAAGTACTCAGTGAACATTAATTCTCCTTTTAAACTCTAAAAACTAAGAAAAACAGTGGATTTGTGGACTGAAGTCGTATGTCATACTGATAATCTAGTCTTCCACATATTCTCACCTTATCTCAGATTTTCCCACCTATTCCGCATTGATACAAGAGAAATGTTTTGCTAAAATAGGATATTTTCCCCTTCGTGGTGAAGTTCTTTTTGTGGTATGTTTATTTAAATTTTGAAAAATCCACTTTACTGCAATGACCAGCTGTTTAATTGTTTTACTCATGCTTTACCTTTTCTAGCAGTAAATATGTCTTCCTGATATGGGTTTTCTAAATGTATTTCCGCTTCAACCATAGTTCTTAAATTAAGTATATATCATGTTACTAGCACTTAAACTTGAAACAGTATTTGATTGTTTTTATTGCAGATAATTATTCAGGTTTATCAAAAGTGAGTTCAGTAAATATATATATATATACATATATATATGAATTCTCTTTAAGAATCTTTAAGTGAATTTTGATTTAGTAGAAGAAACAAATAAAATCTAATTTTAGTAGGAAATCAGTATTATCACTGAAGTGTTCAAAACATGCTTTCATTTAATTGACTTTAAATTATTTCTATTACTCTATTTCCATTGGGATTTATGCTCCTATTTCTAAATTAAAAAGTAATTAAAATTGTTATCTGGCATCAGTACATCATGTCCTGTGTTAAAGAATGCAAAATGTTATTAGGTAAAATTTCAAGCAAGAACAACAAAGGCAAGAAGTTTGATACGTCTTTAAGATGAATTAGCTATACAACGAAGTATGAGGGGATAATTCCAAGAGACTCAACTACTCAGTGTGCATATTTTAATATCATATTCTACTCAGTTATCACCTGCAACAGCTTCTATACTGGCCATTCAGCTTCCTATGGACATGTTGAAAAAGGTGTGATTAACTGAAGCTTATTCCAAGAAATAAGAAGATAGATAAATATAGGTAGACATATACGTATATATTTCTTCCCAGAAAAAAATATATGTATAACTTATATATACTATAATAATATATAAAATAATGTATGTCTGTATGTGTATATATGTACACACACACATACACACACACTCTGGTCTTAATGGATAAAGAAGAAATTGTTATTAAAATCCTCTATGAAATAATTTTTATCCCATAAATTTTATCGTCAATATAGATAGGAATATAATATGAACTATGCAGATATATAGGTTTCATTCAAAAATTATTTATATATTTTTGCATTATTTTCTTCCCATGTCCAAATAGTCACTCTTTCCATGGCAAAATATATTAAAAAAAAAAAAAACAACCCTTTTCACCAGACTACTCCTTTGTCCATACTAACTAGAAAAATATGGTAAGATGGTCAACAGTCATTAACTGATATATATTAGTTATTACCCAATATATTTAGGCAAAGGCAGATATATCTACTGAAAATGCCCAAGGAACAGCTTGAACGTTTTAGGGAGGCTAACCAATGAAGAAACTCACACGCTGTAATTAAAAGAGAATCAACTTTTACCCAGGGAATGCAATAATTTAGTCTTAATGACATTTGACAGGAAAGACTAAGGTCATCCCAAGAAGTCTGATTCTGAAGCCCTCTAGACTCTTTAAAACCTTTCCACAAGATGTATCTCTCATAGAAAACTTAATTTGGTATGCCTTAAGGTTACCAAAGATGAGGAGAATAAATTGTTTTAGTGTCCAGAAATTTTTCCTTTAACAAAGGTTGTTAATATCCCAGTCAGAAACCATGCCTAATTATGTGTTCTCTACCGCACTTAGACCTCGATTCCTGTTAACTGATAAGAGCAACAGAAGGCGTGCGTGGGTTCCAGGTTCATTGCTAGACCTCTGCCTTGCTCCTCTGCCACCTGCGATGTTTAGCTAAGGCTGTTCCACCCAGTCCAAAGGGAAACAGTCCAAAAACAATTCAGTTATCTTTGACTTGAGGCTTTCACAAGCTGCAAGGATAGTAGGTAATTCATCAATGTTGATTTTACTTGAAAAGTCAGGATCAACTTTTTGTGCAACTGTTTGTCTGTTTTTTATTATTTGATATCTCATGAACAGATGATTGTAGGTCTAACCAGAAACCACTGAAAGTAAGCTTATCTGATTATCTTTGAACTTATCTTTCCTGAAGTGGCAGAAATTATTCTAAGCATTGTAATTTTTGTATGACATATTCTAGTGACGTTAAAGATGGACTTTATTTTCATTTTTCTTTCTTTTTTTTTTTTTTTACAATTTACAAATGAACTTTGTTTGGCACATAATGTAACCCCCGAAAGTCTGTAACTCTATTTTCTAATACGGCACAACAAAGTACACAGGTAGTTATTAAATCTGGAATTATATGAAAAATATAATGCCTGCTTTCTTTATAACAGCCAGTGATCAGTGAGATGTCACCACACACACATATATACACACATATGTATATATTGAATAAAAATGATTAAAACTGAGGGGTTTTTTCACATGCATTTACATTCATCATGAATCTCAAAAATGCATTTTAAAGCTCTGCAAGTCTAATAAATATGTCAGCATTCCTAATAGTTTGTAGTAAAATATAATCAAGCTGAAAGAGCAATAACATAGAATAGAGGGCAAGTAATTCTCAGTGAAATAGGTATGCTAAAAGGCTGAAAAATTGTAAGTCACCAAATACAGTCTTTTGGACACTGAGAGATTATGTTAGCACAATTTTGCCTCTGTAGAATGTCACACCCTTAATAATTAATCAGGGTAATTGGAAATTTGCAAACTGTAATAATTGGTCTTTATTTTACCTAGGCAGATAAATTAATGGGTTAAATAAAAACCCTTGTAAAAAGCAAATTAACAATCAAATCAGTCTAAAATCTGGTTTTCTGAAAACATGATCTTACCTGAATGCTATTATGCAGAACTTCATTTGTGTTTGAATATCTGGGTCAATGTCCCTTATACAATTTTCCTAGCATTCTTGGCAAAAGGCAGAGATGATAATTCCTAGTGGAAATTAAATTATGCATTAGTACATTCATTTATTTATGAATATATTTATTGAATGCAACTATATACAAAAATATTGGTCAAGGAACTGAGGATTTAGCAGTAAACAAAATGGATAACAACCTCTGCCTTCATGGAGCATGTAATTGTATATATTTTCTTCTTTGAGGGTAAAATATTCAAATATTTTTTTATTTACATTCAAAATAACCCACACAAATATATAGTGAAGAGATCCAGTTTAAAATGTAAATATTGAGACCAAGAGATCTAAGGAGATGACTCCTGACAGACTCCTGACTGCCATGCTCTATTTGTTGAACCATACTGGGTTTCTTCATAACATAAATGTCCAACTATTCTAAAACTCATTTTGTGTACATACCTATTTAATTTCATAGTTTAAGTAATAGAGTATTAAAGTTTCATTAGCAGGGAAAAAAGATCTATGATGAAGACTACTTGCTAAATTAACCTGCATTGTCTTCTACATTTCACAGTGGATGAGATGCCAGATATAAGTTACAGAAATGAGACTATGAACACTGACATTTCCCCTTTCGATATGTATTGTCGGATTTGTGCCCACATGTAAGGAATCACTTCAAATATAGAACCCCAAATAATAAGATTTTAATGTAGAAAATGTAAAAAGTTAAAAGCTTCCCATTGCTTCCACATACATATGATACCTCAGAGTCTGTTTCTGGGCAGCTGTAAAGAGGTAACCCAACACGGTGCTATTCACTGAACTGAAGTAATGTGTGTTTGCTCAGCCTTCCTCTAAGAAAGCTTTAAACTTTCCCCATATCCATTGTTTATATTCTTTTTTTGTTTGGTAATGCTGTATTTGCATACTACTGAAAACACAAAGCTGAGAAAAGGATGAAACCCTTTTAAAAGAAATGTAGAAAAAGTACAGTGTGCTCCACCCCCTCAAAAAAGACAAGAAAATGTACAGTGTGAAGTCCTCTCCTATACCCCATTTCCAGCTTCATTCTGACCTCGCTCACAAAACAGAAAGGACTGTTTGTTCTGTGAGCATTTCTTTTTCAATCCTCCCTGTCCTAAGCCTTTGTTTCCTAAGGCTGCCATAACAAATTACCACAAACCAGGTGGCTTAAAACAACAGAAATTTACTCTCTCACAGTTATGGAGGCTACAAGTCCAAAATCAAGATGTTAGCAGGGTCTGCTTCCTCTGAAGCCTTTAGGAAAGAATCTTTCCTTGCCTTTCTTTCAGCTTCTGGTAGTTGCCGGCAGTCTTTGGGAGTCCCTTGGCTTGTATAAGAGTTATCTCCAATCTTTGCCTCCCTAATTATATGACATTTCCCCCCTCTATCATCTTCTTTTAAGAGTTCCAGTCATACTGAATTTCAGCCCCCTCCCCCCATCCAATATGACCTCATCTTAACTTAATTACATCCGATGACAAAAACCGAATTTTAGTCAGGTTCCTCCGAGATCTTTTCCAGACTAGGCTTCAACCTTGGCCCAAATCCTTCTTTGGCCTGCCCAGCCTAAATTTAGCAAAGAATCCTGCTAGGTCACCCTCACAGCCCCACCCGTGGTGTAGGATCTGTTGATCATTGATCATAAGTCCTCATCCCCACCCTTGGTATCTGATCACCTTGTCCTTCCTTCAGCAAGAATCCTGTTAATTAAGTAGGTTTAGCAAGAATCCCCTTCCCTTTGATGTCTGCTCATAGCAGTTGTCCATTCTTTGACTCCCTCACCCTGCTCCTTGGCTATATATCCCTTACTCATCCCTGCCATATTCAAAATTGAGCTCTGTTCTATACTAAAGTCTCTTTCCCCATATTGCTAGAGTTACTGAATAAAATCTGTCTTTATTAATTTAACTAGTTTACAGTTCTGGTCCTCTTTGACACTTGCAAACCCCCTTTTTCCAAATAAAGTCACATTCTGAGGTTCTGGGTGGACATGGATTTGAGAGAACACTGTTTAACACAGTATGCACTAAAACCATTCACACATACATAGACACGAACACATATGTTTGTTGTTGTTGCATTAATAAGTTTATCTCCATATCTTGCCAAAGAAATTGGTCCTCTGATACTATTTAAGATTTTTGTGGGACTCCTAGATGAGGTAGATCAGTTGTCAGATAAATAATACTAAAACCAAACAAACAAAACTAAGCCTGAATATAATTATGGGAATGTTAGCCATCAACTTCTGTGTACCAGCATAGAACAAGTGTTTCTATTATATTGACTTTCACACTGTATTAAAATTATTTACATGACTATATCCCCAGTGGGATTTTGAACTACCTTAGAGTAGGAGCTATGTATCATATTTCTGAAATCTTAAGGTCAGATATGGTGTCTAAGACATATTAGGCATTTAGTGAAAGTCTCAGGTTGAGCCCAAATTGGAATTCCAACATGTTTAGGTGTGTCCAGTGAGCTGATGGAGTGATCTCAACAGAAGTTTATTTACTTCCAAGGTCAAAACCTCTTTGAAGGACTTTTCTTAAGGAAAGCAAGAATCAGTGAAGCAAGCTAAACCCAGGAAAAGGAAGCACCAGAGAGAGTGATTTTGATTAGAAGACTGGGTCTCTATCTCAGATGTGTCTTACGGACCAGCCCACATTTGCCAAGAAATCCTTATAGAGTGGAGGGAGACTATGAATTAGATTCGAAAGATCTATGTCATTAAAAATCCTATAAATTATGTGGTAGCAAGCAGTACAATTTGGATAATCTCTAACACAACACACATGAAGAAGGGATGGATTTTCTCACTTACCCTGTCTGTAGCCTCAGAAGTCTATCATTTGACAAATACAGATACTCAACACTAATATAACTTATTCGTGACCATAAATGAGATGTCCTCAGCTAAATACCAGACATTCTTAAAAGGCTGTTTAATGGTAGACACAGAACAGCAGTCAAATCAGGTTCCCTATAATGGTGAGGGACTGGTAAGAGTTACGTAAACATGGGGTACGGAGTTGACAATGTGTTACACTTTAAATCAAAACAAAATAAGCAGAGGACCACATTGTAAGTTTAAGATGGGGCTCCAGGGTTTAAAAAAAGAGGCAGATTATCTTATGAGATCTTATCAAAGTTATGCTTGCATTTGAAAAGAATTAATCAAACACAAATTCATAAAGAGCTAAAAAATGGTTGTAATTGCAAACCTGTTAATGCAAAACAATCATATGGTGACTGAGATGCATAGGAACATGCAGTATATTTTTTAAATGGGAGGATATTATAAGCACAAATTATTCCTAATGTTCTCCGAAATGGCAATTCCAAATTCATGAAGATTATAAAGAAAACGGTGTGCGTTCTTAGTTGTTATCTGGTCTAATTATAAATCTGCATGATCTTTAGACTATATGAATCTAACATTTAGGGAGAAATGTAAGTAGCTAGAAAACTCATAAAATTCATTTAAATTATCTTCTGAAACTTCTAGATTCAAAAATTTAATGCAAAAGTCAGTTGAGAAAGTTGTAAGAGAAGTTTTTTTTTTTTCTTTGCCTGAAGTTTCAGTTAATTATAATCTCTGTCAGAGAAAACTGCTTTCATTTATTCTTTACAAAGATAGATCCTTTTTGTGTGTTGTTCTATATTTCTACCTGGCCAGGAGTTCAAAGGCACAAAGTAAAGATAAAGCTTCTGAGAAAAGCATTTCAAAGTTTAATATTATTACCTGTGGATTTAAATTGCAGTAGTTTCCCAAAAGGTTTACCAGTTTGTTTTCATATTCTTTTAAGTGGATCATTTATCCAAATGTTTAAATGAGAGAAGATACAAAAAAGAAAAGGAGGGGCAAATTGAAAGAAGACCTTCCCTGTATAAAAGAATAATACCCTTTTATCATGGGCAGGCATCTCTAAAATGGTGATTTTCCGAGGGAGTTGTAAAATGGAGTCACCAAAATGTAGACACACATGTCCTGATAGTTGGTTCACTGCTATTTTCTTTTAGCTCAAATATTACTTTCTTAGGATATCCTTCTCTACACCCTGTGACTTTATTAAACTCTTCAATATTACTCTTCTATAATATCATGAGTGTGAAATTCTTTCTCGATATTCATCTCCTTCAGAAAAATAGACCTATATGTACATAAGCTCACACTGTATCTGCATCTTTTAGCATAAGACCAGGGCTCTAATGGTTGAATTTGAATACATGAAGGAATGAATGATTCAGTGCTTCTTAAATTCTCCATCCAATACACATATCCATAAAGCTACCCAGATTACTCGCTTGATACAGATACAATCGATGTCAGGCAATATATAATTACTGGATGAAAACAACACACACACACACACACACACACACACACATGTTTATACTCCCTGAATTTATCAATTCACCTACAGAAACTCCTTGACCATGTTTATATTTATTGTATGTCAGTGCTTAGCCAAAAGTAGTGGTTTGGCACATAGTTTCTTTGTAATCAAAGGGAAATATAATGAGGGTTTGTGCTTATGGAAGATATTCTCCCCTTAGCATTTAATCATAGGCTTGATCAATGCCTTTGCCTCTGCAGAGGAAAGAAAAAAAAAAACAGTACATTTTGCTTTTAACACCATGCCTTTGGCACACAGTTCATTGAAACCCCATTAAAGTGATCTGTCTTTAGAATAAATTAGAGAATGACTCAAATTCTATGCTTGATATAATTAAACCACAAGCTTCATGATCCCATATTCTTGTGGACATGCCAGCTGCATTTGCACTCATGCTGTTTGGACAGAATACCCATGTGAGCATTCACTGAAGTGAACTATCCAACCTGAAAGCACTGTAAATTGGTCTGTGACTTCATTGCTACATTATAGACCCAAACAGAAGCAGATTGTCTGAGGTGGAGGACAAAATGCTAAGCAGAAATGGGAATTTCGAAGTTTTTTGAACTGCTCAAATATAACTAAATACAGTTATTTACTTCAGCCTTAGAGAAAAGATAGTATAGTTTCATGTGTATGTGAGTTTTTAAGTGTTTTGAAGTATAGATTGATAAGAATCATTTGTGAACACATATTCTAAAACTCTTACAAACTTTGAGGTGAAGAGAGAGTTTTAACAATTATTTTCTATCCCAGCTTCACATTTATTCCATTGCCATCAGAGTGTGAAGAATTTAATGTCAGTGAGCAATTATGATAGGATTCACTTACTGGATGTTTACTATATGCCAGGACATTTTGCATAATAGCCATATTTCTCAATATATTCATTCTTATTTTGAAAAGATTGAAATTTAGGGACATTCATTTGTGTTCACAATGTTATGGAGCTGACTTTGATCCAAACACAAACTTGGTTACTGACAGTCTCCGCTCTTTTCTTTTTACATTGTAAAGAAATAATCTTGCATTTCTCCTCTATGACTCACAGAACAGGTCTGTAGCCAGGTGGTGTGAAGGTTTTCCCCACACTGACCAATTCTTTGACATCAGCTAGGTATCCTACAATTCAATTCTGACACTAACCAGACTTAGTGTAGTCCCCAACGGGTTAAGATCTCAGTCCTACAAGTTTGGTCTCTACTTCAGATGCCAATCACAAGTAGTGGGTGTTCCCAGCTGACCCACAACTTCTGTTCAACTTGGCTACAAACTGGAAGTTCCCAAGACTCCCTCTTTGGGTTGGTTAATTTCCTGAACTGCCTCTCAGAACTCAAGAAAACAGTTTACTTACTAATGTCAATTTGTTACAAAACATATTTGAAAGGATACAAATGAATAGCCTGATGAAGCACTACTTAGGGCAGTGTCTGGAGGAGTCTTTGCGCAGGAGCTTCTGTCGTCCTGGAGTGGGAGTGTGCCCCCTCCTGGCACATGGATGTGTTCAACAACACAGACGATCTCTAAACCCTGTGGCTTGGGGATTTTTAGGGAGGCTTTGTCAGATAGGCATGATCAATCATAACCTCAATTTCCAGTATCTCTCCCTTCTCCAGAGAATGGGAGATAGGGCTCAAAGTTCCAAGCTTCTAACCATCTGTTGGTTTTTCTGGTGACCAGCTCCCATCAAAGAGCAGGTCCACTAAAAGTTACCTCATCAGAAGAAAAGATCCTCCTATCACCCAGGAAATTCCAAGCAATTTAGGAACTCAGTGTTAGACACTCCTATCACTCAGGAAGTTACAGGGCACTTTTGCAGAACACTGTGTCGGGAATTGGGGTCGAAGAGCAAATATTAGCAGGAACCAGACGCAGAGACCAATGTATTTCTATTTCTTATTATTTCACAAATATGTTGACTACCAAACATTCAGATAACTAATATTATCTTCTAAGTGTCAAAAATGTTACAAAAACTGGGTTTTTAAATATGGAATTCTAAGATACATTATATAATTCCTTTCATTCATTTTTTTAAAAAAATCTTTTTCATTCTTTAACAGTGGCTTTACTTACAGTTTATTGGTCATAATTAGAAAATAAAAAAGCATTCTGTGTTGCATATTGGAACATAATGTATTGATGGGCTATTCAGGACTGTAGAAATATTTACTTTTAAGTTAAAGAATCTCTGACTCTCTGGTTTCGAGTTCTGATTTGCAAGATTTTCTTTCTTCTTCCTTGATATCAGGTTCTTAGTTCTTAATTTTGGCTGTTTTCTGTCTACCTCTGGGGGTATCCTTTGAACACAACAATCTCAGAACTCTTCTAATTCATGAGTAATGAACTTCTGAGTGGGTTTCTGTTGAGCTCCATCTTCTTTAAAAAACAAAAAAAAAAGGTGTCCTAACAGATTCTATGATGTGTGTATGTGTGTGTGTGTTGCATTTTTTAGAAGGCTTGGTTTCTAATCTATTGTCTAAATAAATTTTTCAGACTAGTGATCCACAGATAAGACAGGTGTCACTAATTGAATGAAAGAATTCATTAGACTGAAATGTGAATTTCAAACACTAGGATATTCTTTAAATAAACACTGAAGCATTCATATGCTGGTACTATGCAGCAATTAAAATAATTTTACCAGAATATTACTTACTGACATGGAAAAAAAGTCAAAACATTTACTTAAAATCCAGTTATACCATCTTATGAAACCAATTATATATATACAATACGAACATTAAAAAGGTAGAATCTACTTCATAAAAACAACCAGACTGTTATGGGTTAGTAGACTAAGAAGAAATCAATATTTACTAAAATGAATAAACTAATATATAAATGTTAAACTACAGAAATATCAAAGCAAATGCCTCATGTAAGAAGTATAGACACTGAAAATGATTATCCTTGGGGAGTGGAAGGGCAAGTTTCCTGGGGTTTTTTTATTGGCATGTCTTATAGTACTCTTTGACTTGAAAAGAACGAAGATGTATTGATAAATTCTTAACAGTCCTCAGAAGGAAAGGGGATAAGCCCTATATTTAAAGCTATACCATCAAAATCAAAATACATCCTCATAAAGCTGTAAGATCAAAAGCATATCTGGGCTTTGTTACAAAACCTCACACAGATTACACATTTAACTAAATGGCCTACTTTTTCATTCTAATATCAATGGATCGATAATTTTTAATAATATTAAGTGATATATGGAAATGGAACTTTACTTTTTTTTCAGAGATATGAAAACTACACTATTTGTGAAATATTTCTTCTGTGAACATTTTTCAAGGGTCTTTATTAAGGTAGACTTTCTATTCCAAGGGATTGTCAACATTTTTCAAAGAAGATTCCATGAAGGTAGATATTCTACTTCAGAAACTTTCTGACATCATTTTATTATTGACTTTCTGGGCTAATGTTTTGAGAAACCAAACAAATGAAAACTCATGTGCCTTTAGTTTAATGATATACATAGTTTAGGATAAGGAGAGAAATGAATTGTGTTCTAAATCACTGCATTTAACAGATTATACTCCAAAAACCTATCCTTATCTTAGTGAAAAGATAAAATTTTGAACTTTGAGGTTTTGAGTTCATGAGATTTAGAATTGGATGAAAACTGTGGAAGGTGAGCTGATGTCATAATGGGATAAGACTCTTGGGAACCTTGAGAGAGGGTGAATGCAGTTTGCATTTGGAAAGGAGACGAGTTGTTGAGGGCCAAAAAGTGCATTGTGGTAGGCAGAATTCTAAGACAGTATTTAAAATCCCCACCCCCGCCCCCGTGTATACACGCTGTGTAATACCACTCCTTAAGCATGAACAGGACTTGTGAAGACAATGGTATATTAATCCTATGATTAGGTTATATGATAAAGCAATGGAATTTTGCAGGTCTAACTGAAGTTCCTAATCACTTGATTTTATGTTGTTTATAATGGACATTATCATCTTGGGCCTGACTTAAAGAGGTGAATTTTTAAATGAGATAAGAAGCAACAGAGAGATTTTTTTCTGCTTGTCTTAACATTGGACTAAATAAAATTAAACCTATTCTGTGAAAGGTATAGTTAAAAAAATGAGAGACACACCACAGATTGAGAGAAAATAGTTGCTTTTATCCTAAATATATGAAGAACTCTTAAAAGTCAACAAAATGAAAGCAAATAAACAAACAGTTAAGAAGTAGGCAAAAGTTCTGAACAAACATATCAAAGAATATTTGTATGTGGCATATAAGCATATTAAAAGAGCTCAGCACCATTTGTCTTTGTGTAAATGTAAATTAGAATAAAAAGAAATACAACTACACACCTATTTGAATGGCCAAATCGATCTCCCCTAACCCCCCAAAGAGCGACAATAGCAGTTTTGAAGAAAATAGAACAAGAGTGACTCATTCATTCTTGGTGGGAATGCAGAACGTCATAGCGGCTTTGGAAGATGGCTTAGCAGTTTCCTACAAACCTGAAGGAGTGCTGGTAACACTGCCTTCATGTTTGACCCTCCATCGTATTCATGCCCATGCCATGACCTCCCCCAGGGCTACACGTGCCAGACCTCTTGGAGGTTAAAATATGCCCTGATCAGAATGTGGGAAGGTTGTTCCACTTTAGATAACGATGCTTTCACCTCACCACAAGTCCCTAATTCTACAAAAGCTGTGGATCAGGGTCCAGACTTAACAGATAATTGCTGTGTGGTGCCTAGATCTTCCATCTGCCTCATCCTGTCAGTAAGTTACCCTGAACAAAACTGTGTAAACAGTATCAAGTGGCCTGCTTCATTTCTCAGTCTCAAACTGCCTTAAGGAATACCAATGATAATGCAATAACAATACTGCATATATTAGCAGATAGTCACTATACTTGTGGTGAACAGAGCATAATGTATAAACTTGTCAAATCACTAAGCTGTACACCTGAAACCAATGTAACATTCTGTGTCAGCTATACTCAAAAAAAGGTGGGGGGAGCTTCTCTATCTGGAGGATACTTTACTGTCCCTCCTCCAGCTTCTAACAAAACCTAAGCATTTTCTTTGAGTATTGTTGATGTACAATGTTGCGTGAGAGGTGGGTGTATAGCATAGTGATTCAACTTCTCAATCCATTCTGCTATGTTACCATCTGTCACCACACATTATTATTATAACACCATTGACTATATTTCCTATGATTTTCCTTTTAACCCTGTGATTTATTCATTCCCTAAATGGAAACCTACATCTCCCACTCCCTTTTATCCATTTTGCCCATCCCTCATCCCCCTTTCTTACTATACAATCCAGCATTCATGTTTCTGGGTATAACACAACTGATTTGAAAATTTATCTCCCCATTGAGAAAGAAAAAAAACTGCATATAAATGTTTATGGCAGTGTTATTCATAACCAATATAAACTATAGGTAGGTAGGTAGATAGATAGATAGATCGATCGATCAATATAGTGGTACATTCATACAATAGGATACTAATAAACAATATAAAGGAATGAGCTATCAAGCCATATAAAGATATGGCTGAACTTTAAATGTATTTTCCTAAAAGGAACCTATCCATAAAACCAACATACTAGATTATTTCAACTATATGACATTCTGAAAAAAGCCAAACTATGGAGATAGTGAAAAGTTCAGTGGTTGCTAGGAGTTTGGTGGAGAGAGGGCAGGATGAACAGGTGGAGCACTATAGGTGTATGATATTTACCTTGGTTTACTGTGGCTGCCATAACAAATTAGCATAGACTGGGTAGCTTTAACAACAAACATTTACTCATCAGAGTTCTGGAGGCTGGAAGCCTCATACTGGTGATATCTCACATGGCCTTCCTTAGTGCATGTAAGCAGAGAAATCTGAGTGCCTCCCCCTCTTCTTATAAGGGCATTAGTTCCAACATGAGGTTCCCAGCCTTATGACCTAGTTCAACCCTTCTTACCTCCAAAAGGCCCCATTTCTAAATAGCATTTCACTGGGGGTTATAATTTCAATATACAAATTTTGAAGAGACACAAATATTCTGTTTGTACCAATACTGTAATGATGGATATGACATTATACAACTATCAGAACCCACAGAACTGTGCAAATGAACTGTAATGTAAACTATGCTTTTTAATTAATAATAATGTATCATACTATTTTGTTTATTGTAACAAATATACCACACCAATGCAAGATAACTAATAATAGTGAAAACTAATTTGTCAGTACAGAGAAAATCTAGGAATTCTATGTACTTTCCATTCAATTTTTCTGTGAACCTAAAACTGCTTTTGAAAAAAAAAGCTATAAACAAATAGATTTTATTTTTTTGTAATTGTTCCACATAATTCACCAAGTAGCTGAGAGCAGAAGTCCAGTTTAGCACTTTTTTGTATTTGGATAAGAATAACACAAACGCAGGCCAAAAAAAAAGAAAAAAAGAAAAAAAGAAAAAAAAAAGAAAAAACAAACAAAAACATAATATTGATTAAATAATTCAAGAATGATGTAACTATTAAAATATTTAAAAAACTGTATTTCTGGGAATTACATGACCAGCAGTTCTTAGGCAAGAAAATACCAATATACATACATCAGTTGTGAAAAGCAACAAAAACAAAATTAAAAAACTTCTGCAAAATGAAGGAAACTGTCAACAAAACAAAAAGGTAACCTACTGAATAGGGAAAGATATTTATAAATCCTATATCTGATAAGGGGTTAATATCCAAAATATATGAAGAACTCGTACAACTCAATAACAAAAAACAAATAATCCAACTTAAAAATGGGCAGATCTGGGGGCGTCTGGGTGGGTCAGTCAGTTAAGCAACCAACTCTTGATTTCAGTTCAGGTCATGATCTCAGGGTCATGAGATCAAGTCCCTTTATTGGGCTCCATGCTGGGTGTCAAGCCTGCATAAGATTCTCTTGCTCTTGGGGAGACTGGGTGGCTCAGTTGGTTAAGTGTCTTCAGCTCAGGTCATGATCCCGGGGTCCTGGGATTGAGCCCAGCATTGGGCTCCCTGCTCAATGGAGAGCCTGCTTCTCCTTCTCCCTCTGCCATTCCCCCTGTCCCCCTACTTGTGCTCTCTGGCTCTATCTCTCTGTCAAATATATAAAATCTTAAAAAAAAATTCTCTCTCTCCCTCTGCCTCTGCTCCTCCCCTACTTCTCTCTCTCAACAACAACAACAACAACAACAACAACAAAAAGGCAGCTCTGAATAGACGTTTTTCCAAGGAAGACAAGCAGATGGCTAACAAGTACATGAAAAAATCCTCAACATCACTAATCATCAGGATAATGCAAATCAAAACCTCAGTGAGCTATCACCTCACAAGTATTAGAGTGGTTATTATCAAAAAGACAAGAAATAACAAATATTGGTGAGGATGTGAAAAGGAATCCTTGTGTACTGTTAGTGGGAATGCAAAATGGTGTAGTCACTATAGAAAATAGTATCATGGTCCCTCAAAAATTAAAAATAGAAATATCAAATGATCTAGCAATTCTACCACTGGTTATCTATCTAAGAAAATGAAAATACTGTTTAGAAAAAAATTTCTGCACCCCTATGTTTATTACAGAATTATTTATAATAGTCTAAATATGCAAAAGATCTAGGGGTCCATCATGGATGACTGAACAAAGAAAGTGTAATATATATATACATAATGGACTACTATTCAGCCATAGAAAAGAAGGAAATTTTGCCATTTGCAACAAAATAGATGGACCTTGAGGGCCTTATGCTAAGTGCAGTAAGTTGGAAAGAGAAAGACAAATACTCTATGACATTAATTATATGTGGAATCTAAAACAAACAAACAACAACAATGGGATCATAGATTCAGAGAACAGATTGATGGCTGAAAGTCATGGGGAGGGGTGGACAAAATGGGTGAAGAAGGTCAGAACGTACAAATCTGCAGTTATAAAATAAATGAGTCATGGGAATGTAATGCACAGCATGGTGACTATAATTATTAATACCATATTATGTATTTGAAAGTTGATAAGAGAGGGGTGCCTGGATGGCTCAGTTGGTTGAGAATTCAACCCCTGATTTCAGCTCAGGTCATGACCTCAAGGTCATGAGATCAAGCCTTGCATCAGGCTCTGTGCTCAGCAGGAAGTGTGCTTGAGATTCTCTCTCTCCCTTTCCATCTGTCCCTCTGTGCTCCAGGCTCACTCGCTTTTGCTCTAAAATTAATTAATTAATTAATTAATTAATTAATCTTTAAAAAAGAAAGTTCCTAAGAGAATAATCTTAAAATTTCTTCTTCTTCTTTTTTTTTTTTTTTAAGATTTATTTACTTATTTGTGGGGAGGGTTGTGGGGATGGAGAGAGAATCCAAGCAGAGCCCACACTGAACATGGAGCACTACGTTACAAGCCTGAGATCATGATCTGAGCCAAAATCAAGGATAGGGTACTTAACCAAGTGCACCATCAAGGTGCCCCTAAAATTTCTCTTCTCAAGAAAAACAATTTGTCATTATGTATAGTGATGGATATTAACTAGACTTATTGTGGTGATCACTTTGCAATATACACAAATATTGAATCATTATGTTGTATACTTGACACTAAAGTTACATGTCTATTATATCTCAATAAAGAAAAACACTAATGTGTATTCATCAGTTATAAAATACAGGTGGTAATGATAACTAGTCATTGAAAATCATAAGTAATTTGAATGCTACCTTAAATCATAAAATGAATTAAATTAAATAATGAAATGAAAATCTGCATGTGTGAGAAGGAGTATGCTCCTGAGGTAGGGGGACAGTGTATTAGGAAAACATTTTTGAACCACAGGGGAAAATGGCAGATGGTTATTTTGAAAATTTTGTCAAATTGAAGTATACTAGCTTTTTATTATAAAAGCTTACGTCTGAGTGGGAAGGAAGCTCTAGAAACTGACATCCCAAATCTTCTAGCAACTATAAAATGCAGCTATAGTGGCAGTCTAGAAGCTTAGCTGAGGGAACATCTCTCCTCAGTTGGCCTTGAGAAAATTCTTCACTTGATTTCTTTGTTCCCTCGTGCTCTTTGCACCATGAGGGAGTCATCTCTGCTGTTCCCCAAACATTCCCAGCTTTCTATTTTATAAGCATATAGTAAGATTTCTCTTATCTATGTCTCTTAAAATTTGCAATGACAGTATTTCTTGCTTTGGACAAAAAAAAATGTAATTGGAAATATATTATGGTACTTCCCAGAAAAGACTCTAAGAGCCAGAATTAATGGTTAATTCATCCTTTACTGCCTGTCTTAGCAGTCATGGAAGCAGTGAGATAGAGCCTCCCCCAGCCTGCCTTCCTGAGTCATAATGAGGTAGAGCAGAATCCATGGCTGACCATCAATGGAGAAACAGCATGAGAAATAAATCTATATTATTATTATTATTACTGTTGGTATAAACTATTAGATCTGAGAAACTTTAACTTAGAATGAACTACCTATTTTGATACACACCATTAATTATTAGGACTATAGCAGTCATTTGTTTTAATTCCACCTCTATATTAATCAACTGGAAGGAAGACACAATTTCTCTTTTTGTTTCATCTGATATAGATTTAGAGACCTTCAATATAAAATTTTATTAAGAAATAAAAACATTCTATTCCATTCCCCAAAAATGCTTTGGTTAATTTGACCTTTAATAAAGTCTCATTTCTTTACTCAACTTTAACCCAGTAATGCTTTATTAAATCCTTCTTTTCCAATCTTGAAAAATTTTGCCTCCAATTAATCATAGTTACAGTTTTCTTTCTAAAGGGTAAAGCTCAAAGAGATTGTCTAATTAAAGAGCTCTGGTCTATTAACCACCCAGGTTGAAGTATGTTCTATTAATTGTCTAACAATTTTTAGTAGTACACACACACACACACACACACACACACACACACACACACATATGCATACTAACAAAAATTTTGGAAACATAAGTACTAGTACTCTCCCAACAGTATTATTAAGATCTTAGAACCTATACTTAAACTATCTGTTTACCAGTCTTAACACCATCACATGCTGTATGAACTTTGTTACTTCTGTTCTGAGTTTCATTATCTGTAAATATCTCATAGAGGCATATAGGGTAAAAAATATTACCAATACATTTATTCAGCATGGGGTTTTGTATATAATAAATGACCAAGACATACGCTACTATTATTTTCCTATCATTATTTAGCTTATATTTTGGAAATCATGTAGTCTTTTCTTCTGTGATATTTGTCAATAGTATTCAATATTAGCAGAAAAATCAAATTACTAATTTGCCTTTTAAAACACTGGGAAAAAAAATAACCCTCAGAATTAACAAAATGTAAGATTCTGGTCCCAGTGGGTTGATTTTACCCCTGACAAGTGTCTTTTGAATGAACGAATGAATGAGTAATGAATTAATTACTTCATTCGGAAAATCTTTACTGAGTATCCATTGTATGCTCATGCCAGAGACAGAGGCCAAAATCATGAATTGACACAGAACAAGGAAAGCTAGCCAGAGGCCCACCACCTAAAGAGGCCTGGCTTGAGGTTGCTGGCAAGCATATAGAGCTGACTTAAGGAATATTAGTGGGGCTATTCCTTCCCCTTCCATGTAAGGAAACTAAGAAGGTTCTACTCTGAAAAAACTTTTAATCTGTGAATCTAAAGACATTTTTATACTCCACTATCATCCAACATGGAATAAACACAAGCATAGAGAAGTTATGTGACTGACCTGGGGCTATGTAAAGACTCAGAAACTGTGAAAAATATAAAACCTTAGGCGTTCTAAATCCAAGTGGCTTTTCAAGGATATTCTTGACTAAACACAGCTCTATCCAGATAAAATGAAGCCTTCACAGAAGGAATATTTTGGACCCATATATGGTGGATAAAGAAGGCAGAGTGTCAGAATACAGAAAATTCATTGAGAGGTACATTAGATGAGAAGGGTTATAATATTAATTTAGTAAGTACTCTTCTAGAGACCCACAAGAGTTAGAACACCTTAGAGAAAGACTTACACTCAGAAAGTAACTTATGCATTTGACAGCCTCCTCTGATAAGTTTATTCCAATGGGTCTCACAAAGATGGTTATGTGTTTAGAAATTATAGTTTTATTCTGGGTTTTAAATCAATGAATTTAGAACCATAAAATACATGATCCCATACATTGAGTTATCTTCATTAACTTGGAGAAAGTGTCAGGCCTGATATTTCAGGATGCTCGTTAGGAAGCACATAACCTTGATTCATGTAAGAAGCCAGAGAAGGAGTGTTAACTTCATCTACAGGCCAAGCCAGGCGACTCACATAAACAACATTCACAAACAGCTGGAAGAGGAACCACCATCCAGCAAAACAATCCCACGTGGCTTGTCAGTGCCTCACTTAACAACCTTTAGAGGTTGCAGCATGCTCATTCTGGCCTCAAATCTGGGATTGTTCGATTCTCTTGACTAATTGCGTATTCACTCATTCAGCAAACATGTATTAAATAATCAAGGTATATCAGGTTGTGTGCTTGGAGCTGGGGATACAAAATCTGTCAGAATTATACGTTCTCTTCAAGAAATATGAAATCTTATGGAGAGGCAAATACCTAAGGAAATAATTATAATACCATGTAAAATGTGTTATAATAGAGGTTAAGCACAAGGTTTTACAGAAGCAGAGACACAGAAGCAATTCATTCCAGGGAAGAAAATCACAGAAAGACTAATAGAAACATTGGTAATTACGTGGGCCTTGAAGGATAAGTTTACCTGGGAGAGAACACTGGAAAACAAGAATAATGAACAGGTACCAAGGTGGGAAAGTGTGTGGGGCACATTTGAAGATCTGAAGATACTTTAAGTATCATTTGGTACTAGCTATCATCTAGTCATTTGTGAATGTATACTTAATGTTGATATTTGTCACAATTAATTTAGAAATTCCTTTGAGATTTAAAAGGGTACAACCTGAATCTAAAGTAGTCTTTTTATTTTTCATTGCTGTAATCAGAATAGTCCAGAAATTTTAGCAGTCTGGTTTTTCATTTTATGCTCCAGGCCTTAGTAGCACATTTAAATTTGGAAAGTAAATGAGGAAGATGTCGTCACAACAAAATAAACACAAATATTCTTAGCGTCATTTAAAATTTATCACATCATTATAGTGGTCATTATCAGTTAGACATTTTATTCCATAAGAATTAATTGCTTCATGGAATGTCATGATTTTGACTCTACATACCAGAATATAATCTTAACTCTAAGGCGTTGTATAGTTTTAATTAAATGTTTATCAAGATACTCTATAAATTTGACTTCAAAAATCCACACAAATCTTTTCCCCTGGCTATTAGTGTTTAAGCTAATTAGAAAAAGATAGATAACACCAATTTACTCAATAATAAATGATAAAGATTGGTCAATAGAAACCACATTAAAACTTTAAATATGAAGCAACTACAGACAACTCTTGGTTTCCTTATTAAAGAAAAATCAACAAGATGCTAGCTTATAAAAGAGAATTAAATTGGATATCTTTTATTTGGAAGAAGAAACAGAGAATTCTCTATCTGAAATGACTTATGAGTATTAAAGTTCTAAGCATGCATAATAAAATGATGATTAGTAATATTTCCTTGTCCCTTATTAACATATTAAACTAAGAAGCTATATGAATTTTGAAAGTGTCTGGTCTATTATCTTAATAATGAAATGTACATTACTGTCATTATTGAATAAAAAATATATTGATGGGAATGCAAGCTGGTACAGCCATCTAGAAAACCGTATGAAGGTTACTCAAAAAGTTGAAAATAGAGTTACACCCTACAACCCAGCAATTGTACTACTAGGAATTTACCTTAGATACAAATGTTGTGATCCAAAGGGGTACCTGCACCCCGATGTTTATAACAGCAATGTCCACAATAGCCAAACTATAAGCCCAGATGTCCATTGAAAGATGAATGGATAAATCCATTGTATCCAAGTGGATACAACGGACTACTACTCAGCCATCAAAAAAAAAAAAAAAAAAAAAAAAAAANAAAAAAAAGAAAACTTGCCATTTTCAATGACTTTGATGGAACAAGAGGGTATTATGCTAAGGGAAATAAGTCTATCAGAGAAAGACAATTATCATATGATTTCACTCATATGTGAAATTTAAGAAACAAAACAAAGGATTTTAGGGGAAGAGAGGAAAAATTAAAACAAGACGAAATCAGAGAGGAAGACAAACCAAAAGAGACTTTTTTTTAAGATTTTATTTATTTATATGAGAGAGAGAGATCACAAGTAGGCAGAGAGGCAGGCAGAGAGAGGAGAAAGCAGGCTCCCCACTGAGCAGAGAGCCTGATGTGAAACTCGATCCCAGGACCCTGAGATCATGACCTGAGCCGAAAGCAGAGGCTTTAACCTACTGAGCCACCCAGGTGCCCCCAAAAGAGACTCTTAATCATAGGAAACAAAATGAGGGTTGCTGGAGGAGAGGTTGGTGGGGACATGGGGTAACTGGTTGATGGACATTTTGCCTTATGATAATTTCTTGGTTTATTATTACTATTTTTAAAAAGATTTTATTTTATTTATTTATTGAACAGAGAGAGACATAGCAAAAGAGGGAACACAAGCAGGAGGAGTGGGAGAGGGAGAAGCGGGCTTTCCACCAAGCAGGGAGCCCGATGTGGGGTTTGATCCCAGGACCCTGGGACCATGACCTGAGCTGAAGGTAGATGTCCAAAGACTGAGCCACCCAAGTGCCCCAATTTCTTGGTTTATACATTTGTTTTATATGAGTTTTATGTCTTCACATTTTAGTTTACAATAAAGTAAATCAAATAAATAAGTATACTAAAAAAGATAAAATAGAATTGAGAAACACGAGGCTATATGTAGATGTATATACATAAATTTGAAAAGTGAATCGTGGCACTTAGAAAATAATACAACCACAAAATATAGCTCAGGACCATGTGAAATTCTCAAATCTCTTGATATTACTCCATTTTAAAAGTTATGTCATTTATTTAGATATCTAGATTATTTCCTCCACCTAATAATACAGACTTCTCATCACCATTAAGGATGATTAATTTGAACATTAATCACCATTATCTTGATAACTATTATTACTAGTCAACAGTGTCTACCATGCAGTGTCTACTATGTGCGAAGTGTGTTTTTGTATTTACTCATTGGTCTTATTCATTGACTGGTCAACTTAATTTTATGTTGAATCATGTCCCTACTTTTTGACTATCACTTTTGTTGTGTTTATTGTACTTCAAATCATATTTTAGAAATTAACCAAGGCAATAGCATATAAAATAGAAATGGAAACATTTTATGTTTCATACGATATTTAAAGACACATGAAGGGTAAAATGTAGCATTCAATTAAATTAACATTATTTTTATATACCATCAGTCAAGACAGTGACTAATTATTCAGGCCAAAAAACTAATATAGATGGCATATTTTCTTCATTAAACATTTATTTAAGTTTTCCTATATTGTTGTTACTATGAAAATTAACAGCTTAGGAGAAAAATAATAAATTGCAGAGATAATTTATCTGGCATTACTCTATTTATAAATAATGTGTTACACCTACACACACACACACACACACACACACACAACACAATTCAATATGTAAGAAGTATGTCTTTTTTTTAAGCAGTCCTTACTTAGAGTGCCAAATGGTATAGATCGCATCTCATAATATGCCCCATAATACAAAATTATGAACTTGAATTACGAGCTCTTCTAAATTTAAGTAGTTTCATGTGCTTCAGAAAAACATTCTTTGCAAAACAACAAATTTTGTTATTTTTGTATTGCATTTTGAAAGAGAAATGAGAAAAGGAGCAGACAAAATTTAATGGTAGGAAAGGAAAACAGGTCAATTATATATAAAAGGGTCAGGGGACAAACAAAACAACTGGTGGATGTGAATGGAGAAAGACCCACAACAGGTGATTTAAAAAGAAAACTTAAAAGGGAGAAATTATCGAATTGAGGGTGAAAATAAAGCAAGCAGGAAAACAACAGCTATATAAATGCTCAATGCCCTTGTGATGCAGGGCACCACAGACTCGCTCTGGCAGGCAGACTTCCCTGGTGCTCTTGGGTCCTCCTCGACTGTCGTATTTGTTTATCAAATGTCTTGATTAATTGGTCTGCGTTTTCTGTAGGTAAAATAATGTTACAAAAGTAGTTGTTTGGCTCACTCCAGTTAAGATAGTTAATCACAAGTCCCTTTGTACTCTTCCTTTCTTCTATTCTACTGCCAGCCTCTCGTTCTATATTTTTTCAGGCTCTAATTTGTCAGGTTAATTTGATTACACCTTACTAGAAAGAATAATGCTTATGGTTCATAATTTCAGAACCCTGAAATGCTATTGCCTATCTTTTTAAGTGGAATACTCTAGTCCTAAATAGCCTTCATAACTCATTATAAACTAAAATAAGAGTATAAAATAACAAAATGCAATATATATCTATCACACAAATGTATTATAAATAATGCACATGTATATAAAATAATGTATGCATGTAAAATAATCCACACATTTAAAATAACAAAAGCATCCATGAATCACATGTAGCAACATTCACTAGTATTCATGTCATCTCAGCTCTCCCCCATATCATGGACTCTTTTGTCTTCCTATTCTAGTAAGAGGATACAGTTACTTCAGGGCACAGCGGTCTTCTAACACTCACTGAACACATGCCAAGCATCATGGCTTCCTGCTGAGCAAGGTATAAATGGTGATAGGATGTCTGTTTGCTATGAGCAGGCTACTCCAGGAATGTAGTAACTAGTCAAAACTTCTGCTATGATCTTTGTAACTATTGCTCCTGCTCACTTTGGTGATGTCTTGGTCTCTTTGGTGACTACCCTTGCCTAACTAGTGTAAAAAAGTCTACTTTCCTGTATCTTGACAGCCATTGGCTTTCATGTTTCATGCACATTAAAAGATACGCAAACTAGTAGAAATCATGGCAAGACAGGACAAGAATAATGGGATTTAGAAATTTTTAGTTTCTGAAGGTTCAAACTATACGTAAAAGATTGCTTTTATTATTACTTATGAGATCATGCATATTTCTGTAACATAGAAAGGCTAATGAACTGTGGTATGATTATTTGATTTTAGCATGCCGCTTTGTTTTATTTTTTATAATATAAAAGTTATATTTTAAAACATAAATTATATTTACTGAAAGAGTTTAGAATATTTTAAATGAATTAATTGCAGAGGCCCTAATCCAGAAATTCCTGAAAACCTACAGTTTTTATAGTTTAATCAGTAACACTTAACAGAGTGAAATAGAAATATATCTAAAGAGCATCGAAAATTTTCTTCATTGTGATATAAAATGTGGGGCTTTCTGTGGAAAAGACTATCGGGATTCTAATAATTGGTAAGCAGAAATAATAAGTAACCATAATATTCTCATCTGACTTACTGCTACCAGGATACATTGAGGGCAAAAAAAAAAAAATCTTCAAAGGGAAGTTTCTCTTTTTGTTTCTTTCTTTTAACTTGAGGTTTTAAAATTTGTTTTGTTTTGTTTTGCCTTTGTTAAGTCAGGGAGTAGCTAGTTATCTCAAGCAAAAGAAGATAAAAGGGTGTTGAGTGGAGTTTATAGATCCAAAGCCAAGAGGGATTTTTAACATCAAAATAATAACTAGATAAAAGGAATTAAAACTATTTTTCTTTAAGTCTATGAAAGAGTAAGAAAGAAAGCAAACTCGAGAGTAAATATTGTTATGGAAGAATGAATATTTTATGATTAAATTCTTTTTCATTTTACTATAATATTATGCATCAACTTTAAATATGCCAATTAATCCTTTCAATAAAGACATATTTTTATTTTGCATAGGGTGAGAAAATAGAAATACCAGAATTAAAACTGCAGCCTCAGGAACACTATTCTTTCAAACTCAAAACTGTGAAATTAATTTATGAGAAGTTACTACAATATATGTCAGGTTTTACTGTCTTTGTGTTATGAGTAGTGTGTGTGTGTGTGTGTGTGTGTGTGCACGTCTATATATGTGTGAACTTAGGAGTGCTTGAAGCTTTTTGAAGCTAAAGCCACTGTTTATGAGTAAAGAATAATTGGGGGATTTAGGTTTTCAAGAGGTTTAAAACACTTGTTATGAGAGAAAATTTCCTAATACAAAGTTTCTGCTTTTACTAATGATGTGTCTCATGTAAAGAAACGTTAGGGAATATTCTAAGCCATATATGTTACCATAATAAAATTAACAAACTTTTTAAACTGTAAAACACTTATGTAATGCAGCAGTTTCATGGTACATTCAGTTCTAATCAATATCTTTCCTTACGATAGCTTGCTTTAGCCAGAAATATTTGCAGAGTAAATTAATTTCATGTTTCCATAAATAGCTATAACATTCATCATTAATCATTCAAATTGAAGATACTCAGACAATATACCAAAGTGCATCTCAATATTCATATCAATTCATCAAGTGTCAAGAAATATCAATTTAACTCCAAAATAATAAGGATAAATGTGACAGTTTTCAAGATAAGTTACTCAAAAGATTTAGATAATTGAGAAAAAATTGCCCTAAGATGAAATTATTTGTATAATTAATTTATAACTCCATCTCTTCTGACATAGATGTGGCTTTAGTTGATATAGGATAGATACCTTTCTTTTAGTTAGTTTAATATATTTCATTTAAAAATATTTAACAATTTCCCCTATGATTAAAGTGTAAATTTATTAGAACAAATCCTACTTTTTATTAGTTTTATACATATTTCTGAAGAGTAAATTACTCTGAAAATAATTTTAGAAAGTATTTTCTTCCTTATGTGGATAAGAGAGCATATGGGGAAAAAATCAATTGCTACCATCAAAAATAAATAAATAAATAAAGTCCTTTCTGTACTGCCTGCTTAGATGTATTACAAACTTTAATGAGTAAGTAATTGTCTTTATGAACTACATTTCTGACCAGCTCCATCTGCTTTCATTTTCTAAACAGCTTGATGAAGCAAACAGAGATAAGCAGGTAATAAAATATTTGACTGAATCACTTCCTCTAGGGCACTACCAAAATAAAAAGGCATCATGGAGATATTTAACACTAGAGATTAAAATCTAGAATTTTTTGTTTTCAGGAGATAAAGTTTCAGTATTGTCTAGCAAATTAAGATAATTAACATAACGTGACTAGAGATGTGTTTCAGGCATCATAATGTAAATAAAAAAATAGAAATTCTAAGACTCATTAGCTGAAACTACAAATTAAAAGTCATCGTACATGTCCAGATGGTTCTGATAAGTTAGGTCATGGGCAAAATAGGACACATATGATTAAAGCAGTATACAGATACCTACAGATATTGGCAAAGATTAATCACCAAATTCAGACAATGCTCTAAGCTAGGATAATGGGGACTGTTTTAAAAAATAGGAAATGATCTTGGGCTTGTACTTATTTACTTGACACTGATGCAGAGTATTTTTAATAATGGAGTATTTCCTAGAAATAGTTTGCTTGACTTAATATGTGAAAATCATATAATGGTAGATAGCTTGCAAAAATGGATGATATTTTTCACTTCTCTGCATACATACTTCTTTGCCTTTTGACTCTGCAGCATCTCAAATAAGAGTAAATCTGATAGGCTATCACTTAATCTGGGATGGCCTTGTAGTTTTCTTTGGCCAACAGAATGTGTTCTCAAGAAGCCTTACTTGCTTCCATTTTCTTGCCTGGAACATTGCCAAGCCTCCACATGAACATTTGCAGCCTAGCCTGTTGGAAGATGGAAGACACTTGGCCCAGTTATTCACATTGCTTTAGCGATCAGCCAGTTAGACACCAGGCATGTGAGTGAAGCCAGATTAGATAGTCGGCTCAGGCAACCTGCCCTCTGATCTCAGACACATTAGAAAGCCTAACTTAGTAAGATCAGCCAAACCTGGTCTATATTGGCAGAGCCACCCACCTGACCCACAGACTCAAAAGTGAAATTAATGGAAAACTAGGGCCCATATATTGGCCCACTGTTTTGTAAATGAAGTTTTATTAAAACACAGCTGCACCCACTTCTTTATGTTTTATCTACAGCTGTTTTCATGTTACAACGGTAGAGTCAACCAGTTGCAGTAGAGAACATACGGACTACAAAACCTAAGATAATTATGTAATCATTTACATAAAAAGTTTGCTGATCCCTATTTTAAGCCACTACATTTTGAGGTGGATTTTTACCCAAGAATAGGTAAATATATACATTTAGCAAAATATTTCCAGAAGTGCTTGCTTTCATCAAATATAGTCTCACACCATATTATTCTTTCTAATTTATAATAAGGTCTAGACCTTCCCAGTTTCACAACTATTTGCTAAATAGTTAATTATTGAGTATTCAGAAAAAGCCATCTCTGCACAGGGTGCAAGCAATAGAGCAATGCATTCAGACAAAAATCTTTGCCTTCATGCCATTTAAATTTGATGGCATAGATACAAACTGAACATACATACATATATTATACACACATATGTCAGAAAAATTATTAAATGTTAAAAATTTCACAAGGTGGTAAGTAGGATTATCTAGATAAGGAAACTAAAATGGCACAGGGGGAACTAGGAAAGTAGTGGAATTGCTGTTATTTGAGCAAACAATAATTCAGAGATAATGTAGTGAGCTCTATAACTATCAAGAAGACATTCCTAAAAAGAAGGGATGGCAACGCAGTGGTCATGAAGTGGGTTGAGGCTGATCAGTTCAAACCATAGGAAAAAGACAAAGAAGGCCAAAGTGAGTTAAGGAGAAGTATAGAAGATGCTGAGAGCAGAGAGATACTGAGTAGGTATGGGGGCTGCTGTGATAGACTCCATAAGGCTGTGCTGACTAATAGATTACACACTAGTGAGCTCTATGTAGCTGGTTCAATGTGAGATGTTATGTAAATGTAAAATACACACCAGATTTTGAAGACTTAGAATGAAAAAAGTGTCAATATCATAATAACTTTTATACCAATTACATGTTGTAACGACATTAAAATGTAAAAAAATAAAAGTATTAAAATTACCTTTACCTTTTTCTTATTTTTTTTTAATTACAGTTACTGGAACATGTAAAATTACATTTATGGCTAACAGAATATTTCCATCAGACTGCTCTGTTATATAGCTTCATAGTATAGTGTTGGCTTTTATTCCAAGTGAGATAGGTCATCATTAAGAACAGCCTGTGATAAGGCTGTTGCAGAAGCAGGTAAATCCATTTTGGGGATATTTCTGGTCAGGAAAAGATGGGGACTAGGAAGAGAAGGATGATTACAAATAAAGAAAGTGAGAAGTATTCATATTTTGCATATAATTTGAAAGCGGAGCCAATGATATTTGCTGATTTATTGTAAGTGGGTTATGAGGGGGAAAAAAGATGGATTTATGGATCTATGGTTTGGGTGTAGGCAACTGAAAGAATATAAGTCATTTACTGAGATGAAAAGGACATGAAGAGGAGCAGGTTTGGTTTAAGGATTTGATTTGTGATATGGTAAGGCTAAAAATATTGCCTAAAAATTTGGATAAATAATCTATATTTCAAAAGTGAGATCCAGGCGGGGCATTTTACTTTGTGACTCATCAGCTTCTAAGAGGAATTTAAAGCTCATAGAATGAATGCATGCATGCATGCATGCATGCATGAGGAGAGAGAAGAAAAGCAATCCAAGGCAGAGCTCCAGGGCACTCTTAACATTGAGAAGTCAAAGAAGTGAAACATCAGCAAACAGGATTGAGAATATCATCCTAGAAGGACAAAAAACAAAATTGTGTGGGTGCAAGTAAGGAATTGGAAGTGATACTCTTATGTCAAATATTTCACAAGAGGTCTGAAAATTGATCAGAAGATTTTGAAATGTACAGGTCATCCAAGATTTTTCTAAGAACAGCCTTGATTGAGCATTAAAAATAGAATGAGTTAAAAGGAGAAACAAAAGAAGATTGGAGATAGTGAATATTGATAACTATCTCCGATTTTGCTATTAAGAAAAACAGGGGCTTTAATCGTAGTTAAAACATGATGTGGAAAATTAAGAGACTTTGTAGAATGTGTATATCACTGAATTTATGACCAAACTCACTATATTTTTAAGTTCCTCTTAATTTTTCTTATTACAGATATTATTTTTATATTATTTTTAGGTTTACAAAGAAATTATTCAAAACTACAAAGAATTTTCATATACCCTCCTACCACCAACTTCCTCAATACAGCTTTCCATGTTAACATCTTGCATTAGACATTTGTTACCATTGATAAGCCAGTCTTTTTACCTTACTATTAACTAAAGTCCATCGTTGACATTAGGGTTCTCTCTTGGTGTTGTACATTCTAGGAGTTTCAAGAAATGTGTAATGATATGTATATCATATACAAATATATATACAAAATAGTTTCACTGCCCTAAAAATCCCCTGTGCTCCACCTGCTCATCTCTCCATTCCTTCTCCTATGCCCCTGCCAACCACTGATCTTTAAACTGTCTCCACACTTTTGCTTTTCCCAGGACTTCATATAATAGGAATCATACCATGTGTAGCCTTTTCAGATTGGCTTCTTTCACTTGGCATTTAAAGTTCTCCCATGTATTTTTGTGGCTTCATAACTTATGTCTCTTATTCACTGAATAATATTCCACTGTCTGGATGGACCTCAATTTACTTATCCACTCACTTATTGAAGGACAACTTGATCGCTTCCAAGTTTTTGCAATTATGAATAAACATAAACATGCTGTGCGCAGGTTTTCGTGTTCACATCAGTGCTCAACTTCTTTTGCTAAACACAAGGAGCAAAACTGTCGGATCTTAGGATAAGGGACATTAGGTGTTATCAAGTTCTCATGTAATTTTCTACATCCAACAAAAACACCTAAACTCAGCATTTAAGTAAACTAAATTTTCTGTGGCAAACTGGTCCATCTAAGTTTTCATCGTTTCTATTATGGCTCATTAAAGCAACTTATACTGATAGCTCATTGGCTAGGACAGGAAAATATTACCAACCGTTATAATAATCTAGCTATAGTAAGATTAGTAGAATCATTTTTGTGGAATAGGAAGAAATCAAATCTGGGCTGTACCCACAAAAAATGAAGGAAGCTCATTACTTTCGGTCTTTCCAATCATTGGAATGGTTCATTTTTTCTTTAATTTACTCCCTAAAACATTTAACCCATGAGCTCACTTTGCTGATATATTCTTCAGAATGCACATGATTTTATTAATATTCTTCTTAGTCAAAAGTATAGAGAAAGAACACATGATTTGGATTTGGAAATACAAGCATCATGTTCTATTTCATTATTCACAGGTTACATCAATTTAGATAAATTCTCCATCTTCACAGAAAATAGTTTTCTCAAATGAAAAATGAGAAATAAGATGCCTATCTCAGAGGGCTCCTGTTAAAATCAAATTAGATGAACATGAGAAAATGCTCAGGAAATGACAAACAGAGGTGTTGACTTTTCACTCTTATTTCTAGACCCTCATAACTTTGATTGCAACAATTACTATATAATGTATAAATTGCAACATTTTCACAACCAATTTCTCTCATCCTTCAACTTATCTTACAAATAAAAATAGATAATATTCCTAAACAAACAGCATATATGGTATGTCATAAATATTGAGAAATAGACATAGAAATGAGACAAAAAACTGTATCAGTAAGTTAATAATCATCTCTGTGTGACTGAAATATATTTGATTTTCACTTTCTTCTTTGTACTTTGATTTATAAAAAACCTCCGCATTACATATACATGCATCTTAGAAAATAAATACGCTCTTCTTATTATTTACTTGAAAGGAATACTTACCCTTTTGAAATGCCTATAATTTTTTCAAAATGATACCCATGGTGAATTAAAATGCTTAACTATTAAAAATCAACAGTCAAAAAAAAAATCAACAGTCAACTACTGAATTAATATTATATGCACATTCTTAACTTGCTTGAGGTTATAATGAAATATAACAGTTTTGCCTTGAAAAATGTAAAATAAATGTATATTATATACCTAAAAGAGTTAGTAGAATACATTATTACTACATAGAGTTAACCTCTATGACATACAGCCTGATACTCAATACAGATATCCTTAAAAAAATCATTCTGCTGAATGGGACATTTAAAGAGTAAAAAGTGGCCTCTGTTTCAGGTGTTACGTTCCTTGTAAAAAAGGACACGTTTGTTTAATAATATGGACTTAGAAACATGGAGATATGAAACAGATTGTTGAACACTCTAATGGTGCCGGTCTATCTTGGCTATGATTGTCCTAATAGTGTCATCTGTCAGCAGCGCTCTCCTTCTCCTCCACCACTGAGCAAGCAGCTTACGGAGTCAGGCCAAAAACTGAGATGCAATATTAGATACCATCTGTGTCGCTCGTGTGATTTCAATCCAAATTGTTCTCAAGCCAATCATGGAACCAAGTGAAGAATTTGATTGTGATTAGGGTGAGGAATGAAAAAGACATGAAGCTAGAAGATCAGCATCAAGCATTCAGGCACAAAGACATGGTTGGCCCACTTTGCAAATTCCACTGTGGAAATAAGATTTAAGGACATGAAAATTACAACGTGCACAAGAGGAACGAAAATACAAATAAATGCACACATGTGTACACATGTATACACACTGTAGAAGTGATTTTGTTTTAAAAACAGTCTATTTCAAAGAAGTGTTCTTTATAATTATTTTAGCAAAATATCTGGCAATTTATTTTGTATATTTATATTTATCTTAGGTAAAATATGGGATAATAAAAATTGAGTGTATGTTTGTTTGCATGTAAAAATTTAATTCTAAGATAGTTATTTCCCAAATACTTGAAGACTGTAGGCAAACAAGAATCAGTGTACAGACCTGTGTCCTAGTAATAGATATCTGCTCTGTAAGTGAGCCACTATTGATCCATCTGCAAAGCACATAAACTTAGCTAGTTGCTTGATTAAGAATAGTTGTAAAGATAAGTCACATCATCCTTATTTATTTTGCTCATTGATTTTTTTTTTTTTGGAGGGGAGAGTTATCAGCTACATCTATCTCTTCTTTATCTTTTTTTTTTTTTCATCCCAACATGTTTTGAGCAGGGTTTTGGATTAACATTGGGTGGCTGGGGCAATAACATGGCAGACAGCAAGATAAATGTTTATACATTTAAAATATTATTACATTGAAACATCAATTATTTGTATGTTAAACATGTTTTATTATATGAACAAAGGAGTAGAAGACAAACATTTACTTTTGGAAGCCAATGAACCATATCATTTTAGGCTTCAGAAAATTACTTCCATAGGCACAGAGTACCCAATTAAGTATATCGAACAACTTGTACTATTACCAACTGTTGGAATAATTTATGTAAGTGCCATAACTTATTTAAACATTAAGTCATAAAGAAGGCAAATACAGAAATATTTTGATGAATTTCCTTCTACCACAATTCACAACTTTTATGGATGTAGATATATCAACAAAATGTATATGATTTGAGTAAAATATATAATTTTCAGTTTGATACTGAAATGAAAGATCACTTTATTTAAAAATTACTATCACAGCATATAATATTTATAAAGGTTGTTAAACAGCATTCAACAAAACAGATCAAGTGTTTTGGGGATTTTTTTGTTGTTGTTCTCTTGCTATCATATTTTTTCCATAGTGTATTTTCCAATCACATAGTATGTTATGGAGAAGTGTATTATGTTTGAGGGCAAAGACTGATACTGATATTTATCATCTAAGTGATATGTTTGTCTTGCTAGGAAAATATTTTTAATAAGAACATAGTATGATAAATGCATTGCTATGAGCTAGATATCAAGGTTTTCCTGTTGAACAATCTACTTTAAATGAAATGATCTGGAAGAATCCTGACACTTTCAGAAAAACTATGTACAATTCTCTCTTATAAGATGGTTACTCCCTTATTACTGAAGCCAAAATTATGATTTTATTATTTTATTTTGCAATGCTGCAAAAATGCATTAAAAGTAAGTTTGTGTTCTTTAGCCTCAAATGCAAACTCTCAGAGTACATATATTAATATTTCTATTAATAGGAAACTGCATGAAGTACCTACCATTTCCCTGGCAGCTTAAAATAGTGCTAACTAAACAGTGGCTGCTGTCGTGATTACTTTTCAACTGATACGCATTGTATCCATATCCCCTTTTCCTAAATTATACATACCACCATCTTAAGAAGGAATTAAATTTCCATTTTAGGATCCCATGAAAGAAGCTTGAAAGTTGCCACTTCTTACTAACAAAAAGCAAAAAGCTGAACAAATGGAAAAATCAACTCATCTTGGATCCAAAAGAGAGGCGAGGACACAGGGTAACGGCTGTCCCCAAAATTGAAGAGACAGAGAGGCAAGTACAGGGAGTCAGTGTTAACCTGAACTGAGACTGCTGCATGAACGGGTTCCAGTGGTGGGATACGAAAACCTGAACTTTAATTGATGAATTGCTGGAGGCTCAGTGGCAACAAAGTCGGAGAGTTAAAAATTCCAGGGGGAACCAATCATCAGAATGGCCCTCATAATACTGTGAGATTTATCTCTGGAGATCTGGCAGATTCCCATGGTAAATATTAGAGAAAAATACCCTTGGGCTTCCAGCAGTGGAATGGGAAAGGAACCATTCTGAATTATACCGGAGCACTCTGTTCTTAATAAGATCTGCCCTCAGGAGAAACTAATTAACCAGAACATAACCTACTAAAGTGTTACCAGATCCTAACTTCCCTGGGGAGGGGAAATACCTCCAGACTGTTTTAGTCATCCTGTTCTACATAAGGGGGTTGGGGAGGGGCAAGAAAAAAACCCAAAAACGTGTATGAAATTCAAAGTCCAGAGCCATAGACTCACTTAAGACTGAGATCTGATCATAGGACTATTAAAAGCTTCCCTTCCCCTAACATATCACCACCCTGTTACTAAAGGCCTATTTATAGCACTTTCCTTTACTCTGCACATCCTGTCAAACAATTAAGAAAACATTTCAAAGCATATCAAAAGGCAAAAAATACACTTTGAAGTGGTGTAGCAAACTCTGGAACCAGACATAGTTGGGATGTTGGAATTATCAGATCAAGATTTTACAACAATTGTGATTAATATAACAAGGATTCTAATGGATAAAATAAACAACATTCAAGAACAATGACCAATGTAAACGAAGAGATAGAAATCCTAAGAAAAAACAGAAAGAAATGCTAGAAATCAAAAACATTATGCAGAGATGAAGAATGTGTGTTTTCAACTTCTTTGAGTAAATAAAAAAGAACATGATCACTTGCTTTTAGTAAGAGCATGCTTCATTTTCAAAGTCAATTTTAGTATATTAACAAAGCACCAAACTGTCTTCCAAAGTGGCTGTACCATTTTGTGTCCCACTAGCAATGAATAGGAATTCCTGTTGCTCCACATCCTCCCAGAATTTCATGTTGTCAGTGTTCCACATTTTGGCCATTCCAATATTGGGTAATGGTATCTTATTATTGTTTTAATTTTCATTTCCCTGGTGACATATGATTTGGATCATCCTTTCATATGCTAATTTTCCATTTGTCTATCTTCTTTGGTGAGGTGTCTGCTAAAGTCTCTGGCCCACATTTTAACTGTGTTGTTTGTTCTCTTACCATTAAGTTTTAAGAGTTCCTTGAATATTTTGGATAACAGATGTGTCTTTGCAAATATTTTGCTCCAGTCCGTGGCTTATCTTGTCATTCCCTGACATTGTCTTTTGCAGAGCAGAAGTTTTTTATTTTAATGAAGTCCAGCTTATCAATATTTCTTTTAGGGATCATGTCATTGATACTTTTATCTGAAAAACTATCATTACATCCAAGTCATCTAGGTTTTTTCCTATGTTATCCTATGTTTTATAGTTTTACATTTTACTTTTAGTTTTATGATCCATTTTGAATTAATTTTTCAAAAAGTCCATGATCTGGTCTAGATTAATTAATTTGCATATGGATATCCAGTTGTTCCACCTCCATTTGTTGGAAAAATTGTCATTTCCCCAAAGAAATTTTATTCTGCTTTGTGGTCAAGATCAGTTGACTGTATTTGTGTCCGTCTATTTCTGGGCTCAATATTTTTTTGAATTGATATACTTATCTGTTATTTTAGCAATGCCACACTGTCCTTATTGCTGTTGCTTTATCGTACGTCTTGAGGTCAGGTAGTCTCAGCCCTACAACTTTGTTCTTTTTCAGTATTGTACTGGCTATTCTGAGTCTTTTGCCTTTCCATGTAAGCTTTGGAGTAAATTTGTTAATATCCATAAAATAACTTGCTGGGATTTTGATTTTGATTGCATTGAATCTATAGATCAAGTTGGGAAGAACTAACATATTGACAATATTGAGTCCATTTCATGAACATGGAATATCTTACCATGTATTTAATAATGCTTTGATTTCATACCTCACAGTTTTTTAATTTTCCTCCTATAGACCTTGTGCATATTTTGTTAGATTTATACCTAAGTATTTCATTTGAGGGGATATTAATTTAAATGGCATTGTATTTCTAATTTCTAAGTTCACTTGTTCATTGCTGATATATAGGAAAATGATTGGCTTTTGTATGTTAACTTCATACTGTAATTGTTTATTAACTCCAGGAGTTTTTTGTCATGTATTTTGAGTTTTTTAAATAGATAGTCATGTAATTGGCAAACAAGGACAGTTTTATTTCTTCCTTCCTAATCTGTATACCTTTTCTTTTTTTTTTTTTTCTTCTTTTCTAGCACAATGATGAAAAGGAGTGGTAAGAGGAGACAATCTTAACTGATCTTAGTGGAAAAGCTTTAAGGTTCTTACCATTACATATGATGTTAGTGGAGGGGTTATTTATTTACTTACTTATTTAATTATTTATTCATATATATTCCTTATAAAGTTGAGAAAGTTCCCTTATATTCCCAGTTTACTGAGAATTTTTACCATGAATGGGTAATGGATTTTGTTACATGCTTTTTCTACATCTATTGATGTGATAGTGTGCTTTCTCTTGTTTAGTACCTTGATGTGATGAGTTACATTAATTGATCTTTGAATGCTGACCAGCCTTCCATATCAAGGATAAATCCTACTTCATCACCATGTACAATTATTTTTAAACATGGTTAGGTCCAAATTACCAATACTTTCTGAGGATTTTTGCATGAATGTTTATGAGAAATCTTGATCTTTAGTCTTCTTTCTTACAATATCATCTGGTTTTGATATTAGGCTAACATTGGTCTCATAGAACAAGTTAGGAGGTATTTCCTCTGCTTCTATACTCTGAAAGAGATTGTGGAGAATTGGTATAATTTCTTCCTTAAATGTTTGGTAGAATTCTCTAGTGAACCCTATCTGAGCCTGTTGCATTCTTTTAGAAGGTAACTACATATTGATTCAATTTCTCTCATGGCTACTGACCTAATATTGTCAATTTCTTCTTGTACAAATTACATCTTTCAAGGAATTAGTACTTTTCACCTAAGTTATCAAATTTGTGGAGATAGAACTGTTCATAGTATTCCTCTATTATACTTTTAATGTCCACAAAATCCATAGTAATCTCCCCTCTTTTATTTCTGATGTTAGTAACCTGTGTCCTGCCTCCCCTCTCTCCCTTTTTTCCTTAGCTGGATAGTGTTTTATAAACTTTATTGATCTTTTCAAAGAACCAGCCTCTGGTTTCATTGATTTTCTCTATTGATTTCCTTTTTAATTTCATCAATTTCTGCTCTAATTCTTATTCTTTCTTTTCTTTTTATTTTGGATTCAATTTGCTCTTCTTTTTCTAGTTATCTAAGATGGAAACTTACATTATTGATGTTAGAACTATTTTCTCCAGTAAATACACTCAATGCTATAAAACTTCCTCTAATCACTGGCTTGACTACATTCCACAAGTTTTGGTAAATTTTCATTTTCATTCTGTTCAAAATATTTTTAAATTTCCTTTGAGATATCTCCTTTGATCCATGTGTCATTTAGAAGTATGTTGTTTAATCTCTATGTATTTTGGGATTTTCCTGTTCCCTTTCTGTTATCAATTTCTAGTTTAATTGCATTTGGTCTGAGAGCATACATATTTGATTTTTCTTTTCCTTCCTTTCCTCTCCTCTTTTTTCTCTCTCTTTTTTCTCTTCTTCCTTGCTTTCTCTCTTTCTTCCTTCCTTCCTCCCCCCTTCCTTTTCTTCCTTCCCTCCTTCCCTTTCTTTCTTTATTTCTTTCTTCCTTCCTTCCTTCCTTGCTTCCTCCCCCACCTTCTTTTTCTTCCTCCCCTCCTTCCCTTTCTTTCTTTCTTTCTTTCCTTTCTTTCTTTCTTTCTTTCATTCTCAAGGTGTTTTTTATGTTCCAGAATGTGATATATTTTACTGAATGTTCTACATGACCTTAAGAAGACAGTGTATTCTGTTACTGTTGGATAAGTGTTACTGGATGAAATTGTCTACAGATGTCAATTATCAGTTGATTGCTGGTCTTGTTCACTTCAACTCTGTCCTTACAGATTTCCTGCCTGCTAGATCTTCCACCATATTCTTAAATTAAAAACAAGGCAGCACTCTTTCCTCAATAGAAGCTATTGAAAAATACTTAGCAAAATTCAAGAAAAGAGTATTTTTGGAGCACCAAAATGTTGTAGTTTCCCAATATTCTAACATAATACAAAGGCAGATCTTTATTTTTTTATTTCAACATTGTGTATATTAAAATAGCTGTACATGTCACAGAAAAAAAAAGTATATTGTAGGCCAAATGGTAAGACTTTCTTATAAAATGGTTTTCACAATTAGACCACAGCTTAAAATTTCAATGAGTAGCTCTTCTCTCTCTTCTTTTCATCTCTACCACCTAAAATAAGCCATTTCACCTTGTTCTCAAAGGAAAATAAGGGATGTCAAAGGAGCTAAGAACAGAGAATTTTTAAAAATTAAGTTTACCTCTCAGAAAAAAATGAACTAAATTAGAAGCTTCTGAAACAATAGGTGAATGACATGCCGCCTTTATTTTTGTCAGAATGAAAATAGTTCTATTTTAATGATATAGAATTGTTGTAGCAAAGTAGTTACTTTTTCCCCATCTGTTCATAGAATGTTTAAGTAGGCATTGGGCAAAGTTGCCTGAATAAAATTATTTTTCAAATGAATGCAGCCAATTACATACATTAAAAAATGATACTTATTCAATAACAACAACAATAATAACTACTCTAGTTTAACAGTAAATAGACTAAAATCAAACGTCTATGGCAGAACCTTGCATTAGTTTCCCAGCTGTTGAAAAAGAAAATTTGGGGGTATTAAACTAGAAACTTGGGAATTCCGTTTTGTTTCTTTGTGTGTGTGTGTGTGTGTGTGTGTGCATTTTTACTTCCTTGAAACAGAATTCAAAAGGCATATTATCTTTTCAAATATGTATCAACTTCTATTGCTAAAATTAAAGACTTAATACTCTAAATTACACAGGTATAATTCCACTATAAGATCCCCTCGTAATCCGCATACAGATTGCCCCCATTTATCTCTAGAAATTTTTCCAAATACCTACTGTATAATCTGAGTACTGCACTAGCTCTGATGATGATCATATGATCATAGCACATTATTTGGCTTCATAAGGCAAACATGAGAGGGAGAGAGGGGAGGGGGAAAGGAATGGTCTTAACAATATGACAAGTAGTATATTTGCAGTATGAATAAAGTGCTTGAGGAGCACAGAAGAAAGCTGCTAGCTCTGTCTGTGAAGGTTTGTACAGGCACAAATAAATCAAGGGACACATGGGGCTTGGCATTTAAAAAAGGAATTTTTATTAGTGGAGTGAAAAGTAAGGGCATTTAGGATTTAAGGAAGATATATTCATTTTGTAGGTAAAGAAAAACATAAATATGAAAGAACTAGAAAGGAAAATTATAAAGAAATAATAATGTTGCAAAGTTTCAGTAAAGCATAAAAAGTACGTAACAAGGCCTGGCAACAGGAGATGTCTACAGTAGGGTAGGGAATAAGAAGTACAGTGGATAGAGACATAAAAAACGAATCACTTATAAAATAATTGCTACATAATTGCTGAAGTTACTGTGGAGTTTCAAAATATAGTAAACCTTGAAACTAGTACGTAAATACATTACTTATACCTTAATAAACTTTGTGTGCTACCTGGAAGACTACCCACACTCATTCAAGAATAAATCACAGCAGTTCAAAATCATTCAGTATTGCTTCGGGCACAGTTTGTGTCTCTGGCTCCTATAGTACTTCATATTGCTGTGTTTAAATAATAGATTAGAAATAAACAGTGTTCGCACAGTGACTGCAAAGAAAAAGAAACAAAATTTCTGTTCATTTGTAATCCGATTCCACTTGGAGATTTTATTTGTGTTTAAAATTTAAAGCAATGACTGGAAACCATGAGTGGAATGCTTTGCTTTCCTGAGGATATTTCAGCAATTTCTTTAAAATTTAAATTTCTTCTCTTCTTTACTCTTTGTGTTTCTTAAAACTAAGAAAAGAAAGCATTGCCTCAGTGTTACAAGTTTCTATCTAAAATATATCTTTTACAGACATTCCAGACAGTTTTATTAAAATTCACTTATGAATTATGGTGAAGTTGTTATTGATGAACATGATGGATTATTGTAAGTCCATGTCTTTCCATTTAAAAATAAATTAATTAAACATAAGTAAAACAGTATTCTTTTCTCTTTTTTTATATTATATTCTTTAGTTATTTCAAAAAATATTTTACTTGATTATTTTTCAATGGCAGGAATATAAAAATAAAGTATACCAGAAGAAAATTTTCACTGCCTGCATTTATTTTCTAGCCATTATTTTCAGTCATTTCACAATTATTACTGAATATAAATTTGCCGTAATAGGAAGAAATAAAAATTGATCCACTCTACTTGTCCAGTATGCTAGGTATACTCAACAGGGATCGACAAAAATTTTCTGTAAAGAGCCAGATAGTAAATATTTTAAGGTTTGTAGGCCATACTGTTTCTGTGACAACCACCAAATTCTGAAGTTGTATCATAGACAATACATAAGTAAATGAATTTGGCTGCTTTCCAATAAAATTTTACTTGCAAAAATAGGCAGTGAACTGAATTTGGCTCTCTGGTCACAGCTTACTGAAATTTGGTCTATTCAGAATATGAGCAACAGGCATGCACTAATAAGGAAATACTTTATATATCATTTTCTTAAAGTAGTTTAATTACTAAAATGGGAGGGTACATTATCACTAAATAATTCAGTACTTTTTACAGAAAGATAATAAGCTCTTTCGTCAGAATGGGGAAATTAGGCTGACAAAATTCTCTTCATAAACATGTATTTCTCAACTTATCTTTTCATCCTAATGATATAAAATATATATTAGGGAATTTACCTATATTTGAAGATACAAAAATGCTGCACTATATATAACTTAGTCTCTCTCTTTTTTTTTAAGATTTTGTTTATTTATTTGACTGAGAAAAAGAGATTACAAGTAGGCAGAGAGGCAGAGAGAGAGGAGGAAGCAGGCTCCCCACTGAGCAGGGAGCCTGATGCAGGACTCAATCACAGAACCCTGAGATCATGACCTGAGCCAAAGGCAGAGGCTTTAACCCACCAAGCCACCCAAGTGCCGAATAACCTAGTCTCTTAAATGAAATATTTTGTTGGTCAAAATCTATTTACTACAGTATTTCAAAAGCTGAACTTATCTTTCTAAATTTATCTATTTAAATGTACTCTGTATTCACACATACAAAAGAGTAAAGACTGAAATTAATACAGAATTTTTATGATAATCAATAATTTAAAAACACCTATTGATGGCTATGAAAATGTTAGGTACATGTTAGAAAGTTAAGACAAAAAAAAGGGCAAGAATCCTAAATTTGACAATGACATTTGTTCTACTAGGTTTTCTTCCTTGCTTCGGAAAGATCATATTCACCAGGAATTTTTTTCTTTTTCTTTCTTTCTTTCTTCTTTCTTTCTTTCTTTCTTTCTTTCTTTCTTTCTTTCTTTTTCTTTCTTTCTTTCTTTTCTTTCTTTCTTTCTTTCTTTCTTTCTTTCTTTCTTTCTTTCTTTCTTTCTTTCTTCCTTTCTTTTTTTTCTTTTTCTTCAATGACCAGGAAATCTGTAGTCATTTGGAAGACCACTGGACTTCCTCAAGCACAAAAATGTTGCTGTTATAATTATTGTTTTACTTCTTAGCAATGTAGCCTTGATATCTTCTTTTCTTGTATGATGCTTACTCTCTATATTACTTTCTGCATGACCAAAATAAAATCACCTTTGGGGGAGTTTTCAATGGCACTAGTTCTAAAATTTAAAGTATCACTAACAGTGTACTTTGAATTTGCATTCTTAGACCCCACACCCATATTTCTGTTATGTTTGGGGCAGGGATCAGTATTCTGGTTTTCTTTTTATTTAGTCAGTGCAGTGGTCCATGGATCAAATCTAAGAAATACTTCACATGTGAAAGGCACTGTAAAGATGCAATATGCAAGGCAAAGTAAGTGGATGAATAATTTTCAAAATGTGGGTGATTTTTGCTTGGTTTTTCCCCAAGAAAATTCAAAAAAACAGTTGCATAAGAAAGGAATTATTTTTGTTTGCATTTATTTTTCTAGTTAATGTAGTAACAATAAAAGAAATGCCATTTGGATTTTATACACATATTATAAATCTCCTTTATTTGGGTACAAAATTTCTGAATTTTCTGTTGACATTTGAGATAACTATTTCAAAACTTATTACTTATTAAACAACGTATGTTAATTTATCTTATTTTATTTTCCCTTACCTTATTCTTTAAAGAGACTTACATGTTTAGGAGGATTAGACTTGTAATAAAGATTGACTTTACCATGGAATATCAGAAGTGAATTCTGTTTTATATTGTTGCATCTTAGGATCATAAAATAGAACAGGTTGTCCTTCTCCAGGAAGATTCGCCTTTCCACTTTACTACTTAAGTTCACACCAAAGATTAGGGAGAAAAAAAAATCTAACACCTTTTATTATTTACTTCCCTTATAAATATCATACAGGGAAAATAAAAGAATCTTAATGAATAGAAGGGATATTTGATCATTTCTCATCTCACACCACATGAAGTTTATTACTCTGATTTCATAACACAGACTTATAGAATTGTATCATCTCATTGGTCTTCTTGATTGAGAATAAATGCTTCATTAAATTTAAATATAGCAACCTAATAACAATAGTAAAACCAGAGAGAATAATGTCTGACAATAAAAAAATCACACATATCACTCTTTGGAACATACTCAATTTCTAGATAAAATGCAAAGTTTAATGTTCATAATTGCATAATAAATGTGAAGAATTATGGTATGGCATAAGGAAATAATAAACTCAAACTTAGTTTGAGAACAATTTTCAGTGTAAAGAGATCTTGTTGATTGTTTTTGAAATGGGAACTGTAGAAGAAAGAACAAATGATTATAATCCCTGGGTTACTGGCTGTGGCAATTAGGTGAATAGTGATGATCCTTACGCAGTTGAGAAATAATGGAAGAGGAAGAGTGTGTGCTTTTTGAAGGAAGTGCAGACAAACATCAGGTTTTTCACACATGGAATATAAGGTGCATTGGAGGACTCTGAATGGAGATGCCAAATAGGAAGTTGGCTACATGTATCTGGAGTTCAGAAAAGTCTGGGCTGGAGAAGACCCCCAAAACTATCTCCCTAGCCTCAGACACAAAGAGTCAATACCTATTGGACATCTTCACTTGTATGGATCAAAATTGCTAATAATTTAGTAAATTCAATGTCTAACCCAAAATATGCCTAAATCCAATTTTCACCAATTATTCCCTATTTCATTATAAATGGCATTTCTAATTATCTATTTCTGTAACCAGAGACTTAAGAAATTCATTCCTGAAAGCAATCTCTTATATTTCCAGAAACCTAAGGGTCATCCTACACATTCACCATTCCTATTATCAGGAATTATATGGGAGATTTCACAGAGCTGTGCCAGGAAAATAAGCACAGGAAAAAAAAAAAAGAGGATTTTCTGGAATCCAGAGAGAAGTATTAATATGCCCCTACAGAAATGAATGAGTTCCTATTCTATTTCTATTTTTTTTTAAATCCTGTTCAAAAGTCATGTTCCAAGAAGAAAACATATGAATGGCTTAACTTGGATTATATACACATTCTCTGGCAAGGGGAAGGCAGAACAACTTGATCAACAACACTACCAGCACATTCAGTGGAGGAGACATAATCCTCCCAAAGTAAATTAAAGGGCTTTTACCAAAGACTCTGCAATTTATGATAGATGGCCAAAATTTGAAAAACCCTATATTCTGCCTCAGGACCTTTATTCTGTTGCCACCACCACCTGCAATACATTATCTTCCTTTTGGTAAATTAATACCTGTTTCTGATTCCAGCTCAAATATATGTCCTCCAAGAAATCCTTCCCATTTCAGATTGACCTGCCATACACTCACTGAGTGGAGTGTATTTTTCCTAAATAAAAAATGATCGCATATTATATTTAACAATTTATTTGTACGATTATTTGATTAAAGTTAATGAGCATATCCCTTTTGCATGGATTGGTGAAAGAATAGACAAATGGATCAGTGCGATAAAATAGAGACCCCAGATACAGACTGGCACAAATACAGTTAACTGGTCTTGACAAAGGAGCAAAGACAATACAATGAAACAAAGATCATCTTTTCAACAAATGGTACTAGAACAACTGGACATCCACAAAAAATGAATTTCTAGTGCATCATTGACCTAGTATAAAATGCAAAACTATAAAACTAGAAGATAACAGGAAAAAGACTTTGAGTTTGGTGATGACTTTTTAGATATAACACCAACATCATCCATGAAAGAAATAACTGGTAAGTTTGACTTCATTAAAATAAAAACTTCTGGGGCACCTGGGTGGCTCAGTGGGTTAAAGCCTCTGCCTTCGGCTCAGGTCATGATCCCAGGGTACTGGGATCGAGGCCCACATCGGGCTCTCTGCTCGGCAGGGAGCCTCTCTTCTCTCTCTGCCTGCCTCTCTGCCTACTTGTAATCCCTCTATCTGTGTCAAATAAATAAATAAAATCTTTAAAAATAAATAAATAAAATAAAAACTTCTGTTCTGTAAAAGACAATGTCAAGAGAATAAGATGAGTCACATCTGGAAGAAGAAACTTAAAAAAGACATATCTTCTTCCCAAACTATACAAAAAACTCTTAAAACTCATCCATAAAAACATAAACAACCCCACTAAAAACACAGACCAAAGACCTTAACAGACGCCTCACCAAAGAAGACATGGGGATGACAAATACACATATAAAGATATGCTTCACACTATGTGTTAACAGAAAAATACAAAATAAAACAAAAATGAGCTATGACTATTCACCTATTAGAATGGCCAAAATTCAGGACACTAGAAGATCAAATGCTGGCCAGGACATGGATCAAGAAGAACTCATTCATTGCTGTTGAGAACGTAAAATGGTATAACATTGAAAGACAGTTTGGAAGTATCTTACACAATTAAATATACTCTGATCATATGATCCAGCAAGCATGGTCTTTAGTATTTACTCAAAGGAGTTGAAAACATGTCCACACAAAGACTTGAGCACAAATGCGTACACCATTTACTCACAATTTCCAAAAGTTTTAAGCAACCAAGATGTCCTCCAGTAAGTGAATGGGTAAAGACACTCTGATATATCGAGACAATGAAACATTTTTCAGTACTAAAAAGAAATGGGTTGTCAGGTGATGAAAAGATGGAAAAACTTAACTGCATCTTAGTAAGCAAAGGAAGCGAATCGAAAAGGCTACATACTGTAGGATTCCAACTCTATGCCATTCTAGAAAAGACAAAACTATGGAACAGTAAAAAAGGTCAGTGGTTTTCAGGGGGTTCGAGAGGAGGGAAGGATGAATAGGCAAAGCATGGAGTATTTTTAGGACAGTGAAAATATTCAGTATGATGCTATAATGACAGATATAGGTCATTATAAATTTGTCCAAATAGAATGGACAACACCAAGAGTGAACTCTAATGTAATTAATGGATAATGTAATAATGATGTGATGCCTAACAGATATGGTCTCATTAGTTGTAATAAATGCACCCCTGGAGGGAGGGTGTTTATGACAAGGGAGGCTCTGCCAGACTAGGAAACGGGATATATGAGACATCTCTAACTTCCTTTCAGTATTGAACTAAATCTAAAACTGCTCTAAAACATAAAGTCTGTTTTTAAAAAGTAAGCATGATATATGAACATTTCAGGGATAAACAATAGAACCCNCTCAGTATTGAACTAAATCTAAAACTGCTCTAAAAAAAGTCTGTTTTTAAAAAGTAAGCATGATATATGAACATTTCAGGGATAAACAATAGAACCCAATGGAACATAGGAACCCAACGGGACACCCAGGCCAGTAGGAGGACCCCAGGATTCTGGTAAATACCATGGAGCCTCAGGAAGTGTATTCTTCCTTAAGGAAGAAGCAGCCATGTCAAATGACACAGGTGAAACACAGACTAAAATTGATTTAAAACCAACAACACTGGATTTAGCAGAAAACTTACTGACAATCTTTGGAGTAAGTTTCTGACAATTAATGGGGGGGGGAAGAACTGAGAAACAGAAATTGTTCATAGTTTGGCTCGGAAAACTTCATAACATAAAGGGCAGGAGCTGGATGGAAACAGGAATCCCAAGGCTTTGGCTTGTATTCTGCATACCCACCACAGTTGTATCGTTGCTGCGTGTTTGAGAAGAAACAAATCTGGGTAAGGTTAAGTATCCATGTAAAAAAGCTAAAATTGAAGGAAAATTGGAACACAAGGGTGAAAAAAGAGTAAGTTGACTGGAGGAGAATGGAAAGGGGGGAAATCCAGGTCATTACCTTCAGATAAGAAGGGACTTCTCCCCTTTTAAGAAAGGAGGGTAGGAAATAGCTGTCAGTGCAAGTAAGACGAGAGGTTAAGAACTAGAACTTTGAGGGAGGTTTGACCGATTTGGCCTAGGAGGACAAGATCATTTGGCCATTAGTGTAATTCAGGCAAAAAGAAGAAGATGAGGGGCTTGGAGGGCACCACTAGCAATAGAAGGAAATAAAAAAGATGGGAGAAAAAAGCCCAGAAATTTAAAATGACAGGAAGCATTGACTTCCACCTTCATGGTTCTTGAAGTATAATCATATTTTCCCTCTTTAAGAAAAGAACAGAAAAATACAAACTCCAAAAGAAGGACAAGGCCTTGGGAGGCCTCTGTGTGTGACTCTGAAGCTTTAATTTCTTCAGTTTCCTGGGTAAATCTGCTTCCCGCCACAAGACTTACTGATGGATTTGGCATGGAGGAGTGAAAGAGTTTGCATTTTTATAAAAGTCTGCCTTAGCTGTGCTATAGAGAATGGATTGGAGGGCACCTGGGTGGCTCAGTGGGTTGAGCCTCTGCCTTCGGCTCAGGTCATGATTTCAGAGTCCTGGGATCGAGTCCCGCATTGGGCTCTCTGCTCCCTCTCTGCCTGCCTCTCTCCCTACTTGTGATCTCTCTCTGTCAAATAAATAAATAATCTTTAAAAAAAAAGAGAGAGAGAATCAATTGGAATGGACTTGGGAAGTAGTATGGAGAATGGAGCTGGAATGGAGTAGAAGTTGGAAAGTAAAGGAAAAGAAAGCCAGAGAAATGTGACTAAACCATATAAAAGAAAATATCTACCTTTCTTCCCACAAAACAAGCTCAATTAGCAACACAGTGAATTCTTTGCTTGCTAAAGGCAAATTAACACTTTTAAGTTTCTTTCCAAAATATAATAAATGGTAGTCCTGCCCTATTTGAAATAATCAGATATTGAATATAAATGTCTTATGATATTCATTTGCCTAGAGTTTTTTTTGCAAACTGAATATGTTTAACAAAGTTCCTTGAGATAAACTTCAAGCTGATGCAGAATAAATACGTGTGTGATGTCAAAATTTTCTCTTAGTAATATTCAACAGGAACAAACTGTTTAAGAGTAGTATGAAGTTCGCTTTTTTTTTTAAGTTGGAAATGAAGTTGTAACAATTTTAGATTCACCTGCAGTTGCAAGAAATAATACAGAGAGATCCCTTATATACTTCGCTCAATTTCAGCCGGAGGTATCATTTTGGAATACAATAGGGTAATATCACAACCAAGATACTGATATTGATATAATACTCTATTTTGTTTAGATTTGTTCTGTTTTACCTTTAGTCATTTTGGCATGTGTCTATGTGTGCTTTTAAGTTCTATATAATCTTACCACATGTGTAGGGTTTTTGTATCAGCACCACAGTCAAGATATTGAATAATTTTAACACCACATACATGAGGTATGCTTAAAGTGAAATAAATATTGATGTAGATATCACTTATAATTCTTGTGGTATTTCAAAAACGTGCATACTCCAATTGGATAAAAATCTCCCTTTGTATAGGGTATCATTATCTATTCATGAATCTAATCATAGTTCTTTCCCATCATATCCTACCAGAGATAATATGCATGTTCCTTCCCTTCAGCATTCAGTGTTTTATTCGAGCTGACAGAGTGAGACTCAATTTTCCCATCTCTTAACTCTGCCCCTGGAGAATCTGTCTACTTTCACTAGGGCTCCCTTTGTGTCACTCTACTACAGAGAGTTCAATGAATCACATAAAAATCCTACTAGTTTTCATTTGTTGTGTGACTACTAGTTCTGGAGCTCAGTTAAAACTTGAAAAATCACTCTCATAATGCTACGGTGCATTTAATTACTGTCTTGCTGGTATAGTTTTTTTTATACTAAAGTTAATCATAGTTTTATTGTTTATAAAAAGTTCATTATGGAAGGGTGTTTAATGGTTATCTGCTAGCATTTTTAAATGGCATGGTAGTAATCAGCCCTCAAAGGACTGTGTCTACCTAAGGTTAGCTGAAAAACACAGCAGCCTAATTAGCATCCCAAATCACCACCCAGCCATCTGTTATCTCTAGGCAAAGCAGAAGAAAATGTAAATGTCTAGGAAATAAGGGCTTTGAGTGAAAAGTCCAGATCTTTAATTTTTAATTTTTTTCCATTATCCTCATAGTATTTGTATAGTCTTTGTATGGCAGTATAGTATGCTGCTGATGAAAAGTTGTCTTTTCTGATATCCTTCTATTTTTGACAAGTGCATATAAGGGAAGGTGTCAGAGAGAGCAGAGCAAGGGAATCGTAACACACACATATCACTTCAGTCTATTTTTTAAAGATCAAAAATAGGATGCAAAGTAGGTGGACAAACAGAATTTCACTCCCCAGAGCTACCATCTGACACCTTGTACTGACATAAACTCATTACAGAAATGACACATTTTTCAAATAGGTGGCATAGTTTTTTTACAAGATTCGAAAATTACACAGTGCTTATCTTACCAGGAGCCACTATATATATTTTTCACACACAGTTCAGTTTACATCAAAACAATCTGTTTTGATACAAACAAGTGAATGGTGTTGCAATGTTCTGGCCTTTTGGGGAAAAAATATTCTTTTTTAAACCCAGTATTACTCTTCTGTTTGTCCTGCAGGGCTTCCCTGATACCAAAGACAAACCTAAAACTTTACTATGTCTATGTTAATGAAGCACTGGAGATATAAGTGAGGAAGCAGTACACAAAAGAGTTTATAATGACAAAAAGGTAATACAACTTAAATGCCTCTCTATCTTTTCTTTTTTCCTGTCAAACCAAGGCAGCTACTTTGAACATCAAAACCATTTATAAACATTCTATGCTGCATCTCAAGAAAGTACTATGATTTACTCTAGAAAAGACGCTCATTTCAATTCTAATTCTTTTTAGGTACACCAGAAATATACATCGATCAGTTAATAGTTAAAATATTTAGATAATGTAAACATTCTGTTGTCCAAGAAATTATATTCAAATACCTCTAGAAATCTTTTGCTATTATATAGTCATTATGTAACTTGGAAGTAACCTGTTCTTCTAGATTGTGTTGCAGTGATATATAATAACAGATTAATGATAAGACTATTAGAGAATAAAATATATCTTTATTACAAATTTTAATATTGAACTGATAAAATACTTCACTGTTTTAGACTACCACTTACTCTCATATTTTATTATTCTGAGGTAGTATTCTGCACCAGACCTAGCATAATAATAAGCATTGAAATGTACTTTCTCTTGCTGGCTCGCTTAGTCATTCAACAATAGATTATTGAGTACTATTATGTTCAGCAACATCTTATAAACTAGGAGTAGATAATTAGTCAAACTTCTTAGTTCCATGGTGTATTAGCTAGTGTATGTGAGAGAGATTCATCAAATAATGACATAATGGAAGGAAAAACACAAAGCAAAGCAAATAAATCTATGTGGATATATAATGGAATCTGACCTAGCCTGGGAGAGGCTAAAATTAGACACATGAGAAAGCAACTCTTGACATGAAGTCTGAAGGATAAGAAGAAATTGAGCAAAGAAAAAGGGGGACAAGGTGTCTTGGAGTATGAACCTCACATGTAAATACTCTGTGATACGAGAAAGTATAACATGTTTAAGAAACTAAAAAAAGACCAGGGAAAGGAAAAGTAAGTTACATAACACGAAGCTCAAAAGGTAGTCAAAGGGAAGTTCATGTCATACATTGGTCTCCCTCCTAAAAACACTGGTAAGCCACCGAGGTGTTTTATGACACAAAGTAATATAGCTTGGCGTGTGTTTTGAAAACAACTCTGAGGCTGTGGAGGGGATCTACAGTGATGGTAATGAACATGGTTTAGAGGCCACTGTGCTAGTCTGTAAAGAGATTATATGAGGAGTGAGTTGGGAGCAGTGGATAATGAGCCAAGTGGATGGAGTTAAGAAGTTAGTTGACAGAACTTAATAAATTGCCACCTGCTTGGCAATTTTTTCAATTATATAACTCTGCAGAGACTTTATTTCTTTATTGTAAAGTTATAAGTATTAATAATTCCTTTAAATATGATGGCTTGATAGGAACAATCAGTGAAATATGATAGATGATTTTATGGGTTTATCTCCTTTCCTTCCAAACCCATTGTTAGTCATCAGTGCCCCTCCCCAACCCATAATAATTAAGCATGGATACATGATTTCTACCAACGGGGACAAGACTAGGGAAGAAGGTCATGGAAATCTTTGATGACATAACAAGGAAGAAAGGGGAAACAGGTCCTGTGCAACCATGCAAGTCCAAAACCTAGCAAGTTAAATTTTGTTTGATCTTTTATTTTTTAGAAGATCTTTTTTTCCATGAAGGCACTCTGTTTACTCAGCCATCAGCCATCTGGGGACTGAGTACATTGCAGAGTCAGAAAGAACACTTCCCCTCAATTTGATATACTCCTCGTGTAAGCAAGCAAGCAAGTCTTCACTCATTTACTTAATCAGATTAGAATCTTTCAAAAGATCACTTAATGTCTTGAGTGTCCATTAAGATCCTTTTGATGAAAACTCATTTGATGTTATGGCTCCAGAACAATCCTTTTCAGTTCCCTGCTCTGCCCTCCAGGCCCACAGGGGCAGCTGCAGTGTACCTCTGTGCTCCTCCCACGGCTCTGCCAGATCAGCTCTCTTCCAGGGCCCTGCCCTCTGAAACTGAGACTGAGCAACCTTGCTCCTGGGGCTGTGGTGGGAGTGATGGCCTCTGAATCACCTTCAGGGTCACTTACCCCTGTTCTTGTTAGCAGCCGTCCTTCATTCTTCCCATTTTCTGTTTCCTTTATTCCCAGTGAGCAGTGTTTCTGTTGATATAATTCCAACTCCATTCCTGGCTTCAGCTGACAGAAGTGATTACATTCCCAGTTTATACTCATACTGATTTCTCCACCAAATGGTTGTTCAACCACACCCTGAGTGTCCTCTTCAGAATAAGCCTTCTCGTTTTTTGCAACATGGACGGGCTGAGAAATGTCCAAATCTTCAAGTTCTGGTTCTTGTTGCCTAACGATTCCTTCAATTTATCTCTCTCCTCTTGTATTTTACTGTAAGTGGTAAGGAGGTGGTCCTTCAACACTTTGCTTAGAAATATCTTCAGCTAAATATCCAATCGCATTGCTTGCAACTTTTACCTTCCACTCAACACTAGAATACAATTCTGCCCAGCTTGTTGCTACTTTATACCAAGGATCACCTTTCCTCCACTTTGTAATAACCTATCCCTCATTTCCATCTGAGACTTCAACAGAATGGCTTTTAACACTTACATTAATGATAATATTCTCTTCATGATGATGTATCTATTGTCTACAATGACAGAGGCTTCCTTTGTAGCTCTCCTCTTCTCTTCCAGAGTCCTCGACAGAATTGCCTTTATTGTTTATAATTCCATGAACAGTCCCTTCAAGGCCATCTCGGCTTTTTCTAGCACCTACTTTTAAACTCTTCTGTTCTCTACCCAGCGCAAAGCCACTTCCACTTTTTATGTTTTAAAACATATCTGTTTTAGCAGCATTCCACTTCACAGTACCAAAATCTGGATTAGTCTGTTTGGGCTGCCATAACAACATACCATAAATTAGGTGACTTAAACAATAGAAATTTGTTTTCTCACAGCTCTAGAAGATGTAAGTCCAACATCAAAGATGCTGGCTAATTCGGTTGCCTGGGGGAGCTATCTTCTAGGCTTGTAGATGGCTACATTCTTCGTGTGCCCTGACATGGCCTCTCCTTAGTCATACAGAAGGAAACAGAGTGTGCATAGCTCTCTGGTATCTCTTCTCGTAAAGATACTGATCCCACCAGATTAGGCCCCCACATTAATGATTTCATTTAATCTTAATTACTTCCTCAGAATCTCTACTCCAAATACAGCCACATTAGGATTTAGAATGTCAATACTAAATTTTGGGAAGAGTCCAAACATTCAGTCCATAACACCTGGGTTGTGTCTATCATGCATAATGTTGTGATCATGGGGTACAAATATCTGGTTCAGTCCCTGCTTTCATTTCTTTTGGGTATGTATAAAATTTCTGGATCATATGACAACATTCATTAATTCTTTTTAACAAATATTTAAGCACTTACTATTCTACAGGCATTGTGCTGTGTACAGAGAACAAGTGACTGCCTTTAAAATTGATCTCAGATTCCTCTAAGCTTATAAGGTCATGGCTATCCCCTAAGGCAAGAGTACCATATATTGCAATTTCCCCAGTAGAAACTGCCCAAATTTGAAATAACAACACATGTACTCTCAATAATGTCCGTCTTTGGGTGATAGGCATCATGGTCATATTAGGTAAAGCCAATTCCTAAACCTCAGGTCCTTGAAATGATTCTACCTAATACATATGCTCATAATTCTTTTTATCCAAATAAATGTTCCACCACCAAAGTGGTATTCCATTCTTTTAAATGACTATTCTGTTTTTATCCTCTTTAGTATTTCAGGGATTTTTTCCCTATGAATTAAAGATCATTAATGCTAACACTTGAAGTGAAAAGGAAGTTATAAACTACAAATCAAAGGAAGCAGAGAAAGTCAAAAGCAAGAAAAGGGACAATGATGCCCATGTGATTAAGAAAACTGCAGCTTGAGCATTCCCCCTCATCTGTCACTTCCTTTATCTTTTGTTTTACTTTACTGTGATAAGACTTAACAGGAGAGAATCAGAAACATGAGTTTGGAAGTTTAACATCCTCTTTTCACACTATCAGTCATGAAAAAGAATTGAGAACTTCACTCTACTCCTACAACAAATTACAAATGAAGAAAAAATTTAAAAAAAAAAGACCAAAAAATGAAAGAAATAAAATCAAAGGTACAATTTTGGTGGGGAAACACCCATCTAAACTTAGAATCAGTCGAAGAAATACTGCTAAAGAATGAAGATATGTGGGTGCCTGGGTGGCTCAGTAGGTTGAGTTGCTGCCTTCGGCTTAGGTCATGATCCCAGGGTCCTGGGATAGAGTCCCACATAGGGCTCCCTGCTCAGCGGGGAGCCTGCTTCTCCCTCTCCCTCTGCCTGCCTCTCTGCCTACTTGTGAACTCTCTCTCTCTCTCTCTCTCTCTCTCTCTCTCTCTGTCTGTCAAATAAATAAATAAATAAATCTTAAAAAAAAAAGAATGGAGATATGTGGCAACACAAAATTAGTTCAGAAGGAATAGCATAATATTCATTCATGATACCAGAAGTTATTGGACTCTGTTCTACACCAAGACATCTTTTCTTAGAGGTGAGAAAAACAAAGATAGAAGTCACAGCCCTGTGTCATAGCATAAACTAAAGAGTAAAAGACATGGAAACAGCCGTGTCTGATATCATGTGATGAGGAAGACAGAGAGTTAATATATCTGTATCTACATCTATATTTCAGAAATGTTTCTCATTGTAGTTTCAAAGCAATACATTGTTAAGAACCATGCTTAACACGCAAATTTTATAGCTCATTCAAACTGCTAGTTTTCAAACAGAAGGGATATTCCCAGTTCTTCAAATACATTAACTCTTCCTGATCACTATTTACGGATTAGGTTGTTGGTTCCTCCCTCTACACATAACTTAGGTTTCACCCACTAAATATCTCTTTATTGTAAGATTTCCTCTTGTGACTTGAGTAAATTTAATGAAATCTTTTCTTTCTTTTCACTATTTATCTTTTAATGGAAGAAGCCATCCCAACATTTGATTTGTATTTTATCTTTTTAAATAAGTATTCTTAAACATTCTCTAGAAATAAGAAAGCGTTGGTGAACATCTTTAAGACTCCTTTTATTATTAAACTACATTCTTGGTCTTATATAATATAGTAATAAAAGGTGATTCTGTGATTTTGTTGCTATTAATGCTCTTTTTGTTTCCATTTTGCCTTGTTATTGGAAGCAATATAATATAATGAGGAGAATTTTGTCAGCACATAAAGAGACCACACTTGAATTTCCACTTTATAATTTTTTCACTATTTGTTAATAAATTTGATTACTTTTTTTCTTATACTAAAGATTAATAAAACAATACGGGTAACTATATAGTTACATTATGTGCTCAGAGGAATGACACTACTTAAATTCAAATAGGTGATATTATTATTATTATTTACCATTATGTGCCCTTTTTTAAATAAATGCAATACATATCTTTACTCTCCATGATGTTCTTTCCATGATTTATCTGCAATTCCTCCAAGTAATGTCTATAGTTGGCATAATATTATAACGTGTTTGTGTATACTGCGCATCATCCGTGAGGGAAAATTTTTTGGCAACGGTGTTTTCCAAACAATTCCCTCTCATGTAATCTGTTTCATATTATAATGCCCTAGACATATTAACCTGTATTTGTGCAAGTTAATCTAATTTTGTTCAGTTTGTCCATATTTTTAGATTCTCAGAACCCTTAGCTAGAACTCCCAATGAAATAGCACTGGCAGCATTTCTAAATGGGTAATAGAAGTTCAAAATTAACAATTATCAAACTAAAAGACTTAAACTACAACACTTTCAGATGGAGTATAGATACATTTACTAATCCACATAGCTTGTCTCTTTTGATACTTTTAGTCCCAAATAATTTGACATATTCAAAACTATTAAATGTTTATAAATATTAAGAAAAGTTCTCTTTGGGTTAGATACTAATCTATTTTGTGTTGGAATGTTCTTCTTATACTTCGTTTTTGTTTTTGTTTTAAGTATGGGTTATAACTCGGGGCTTAAATTCATGACCCTGAGATCAAGACCTGACCTGAGATCAAGAGTCGGATGTTTAATCGACTAAGACACCCAGGCACTAAAAGACATATTTATGTTTTAGAGGCAAGAATACAGAATGGGAAAAAGAAAGTCTCTTAGTTAAATGGTGTTGGAAAAACTGGAGAGCTACATGCAAAACAATTAAGCTGGACCACTTTCTTACACCATACATAGAAAATAAACTCAAAACGGATTTAAGATCTGAATGTGTGACCTGAAATGATAAAACTCTTAAAAGAAAAAATAGGCAATAATCTTTTGGGCATGGTCTTTAACATTTTTCTGGATATGTTTCCTCAGACACAGGAAACAAAAGCAAAAATAAACTACTGGGACTATACCAAAATAAAAAGTTTTTGGACAGAGAAGGAAACCACCAACAAAATAAAAAGGCAACCTACTGAATGGAGAAAATATTGTAAATAATATATCTGATAAAAAATTAATATCCAAAATACTTAAAAAACTTTTACAACTCAACATACACATACACATCCAACTAAAAATTGGTTAGAGGATCTGAACTGATATTTTTTTAAGATTTTATTTATTTATTTGAGAGAGAAAATGAGAGAGAGAGAGAGAGAGCATAACAGGGGGTAGGGTCAGAGGGAGAAGCAGGCTCCCCCTGAGCAGGGAGCCTGATGAGGGACTCAATCCCAGGACTCCAAGATCATGACGTGAGCCAAAGGCAGTAGCTTAACCAACTGAGCCACCCAGGCACCCTGAACTGATATTTTTCTAAAGAAGACATACAATGGCCAACAGACATATGAAAAGATATTCAAAGTCACTTATCATCAGGGACATGCAAATCAAAACTACAGTGAGATATCCCTGTTTCTCACACCTGTCACCTCATACCTGTCAGGATGGCTAGAATCAAAAAGACAAGAAATAACAAAATAACAAGTATTGGTGAGGAGGAGAAATTGAAGCCTTGTGCACAACTGGTGGGAGTATAAATTGGTATAGCCAGGCAGTATGGGCAGTTCCTTAAAAAATTAAAAATAGAAATACCTTATGATCCAGTAATTCCATTACTGAGTATTTACCCAAAGAAAATGAAAACACTAATTCAAAAACATATATGCTCCCTATGTTTATTGCAGCATTGTTTATAATAGCCAAGATATTGAAGCAACCTAAGTGTCCATTGATAGATGAATGGATAAAGAACTACTAGAATATTATTCAGCCATAATAAGGAGATTTTGCCATGTTCAATGACATGAATAAATCTAGAATGTATAATGTTATGTTAAATAAATCAGACATAGAAAGAGAAATACCATATGATTTTACTTATACTTTGAATCTAAAAACAAAGCAAATAAATAAGTAGACAAATTCAGAAACACTCATAAATACTGAGAACAAACTCATGGTTGTCAGGGAGAGGGGTATAGGAGAAACAGATGAAGGGGATTAAGAGGTATAAACTTCCCATTATAAAATAAGTCACAGGGATGAAAAGTATAGCATAGGAAATACGGTCAATAATATTGTAATAACTTTGTGTAGTGAGTACACTTACTGTGGTGAGCATTATGCAGTACAGAATTGTTGAATTACTATGTTGTACACCTGAAACTATACTACACTGTATATCAGTTATACTTAAATAACAACAACAAAAATTAAAAAGAATTTTAAAAGGGGGCACCTCAGTGGCTCATTCAGTTGAGCGTCTGCCTTTGACTCAGGTCATGATCCCAGGGTCCTGGGATCAAGCCCCAGGTCAGGCTCCCTGCTCTGTGGGGAGTCTCCTTCTCCCTCTCCCCCTGGCCCTCCACTAACCCCTCACCCCCATGCTCATGCACCCATGCAACTCTCTCTTTATCTCAAATAAATACATAAAATCTTTTTTAAAAATTTTTAAAAAGAATTTTAAAAGGCAATAAACATACTTACATATTTTATAAAGATTTTCTAATTGCTACTTGTATATGATAGGACTTTTTTTTAATTTGAAAATACCACAAATCCACGCCAATAAAATTTGCTCAACAAAATGAAATTTTATTAGAATATATTAGAGACAGCTCAAAAAAATTAAAGGAAAATGTAAATAGCAAGACTGCAAAAATTAAGGCAATGGCCATAACATTAGTCACAGATGTCAGATGTCATCATCTTTAACTCTGAAGGTTTAGTGTTAATGTAACTCATGTCCTACCTCCACTTCTGTTTCTCACTGTGGATTCTCAATAAAGAAACTGTTAAGCTAGATTAGATTCCCTTATCTAATCACACAGGATCAAGAGGAAAGTATCATTTGAAAGACGAATATATATTGCCCACAGAGTCTACTTAATTAAATAAGCATGTGAGCCTTTCAGAGAAGAGGTCCTGGCAACATCATTCCATCAGGTACCAACAACTCTCTCCCATCACAAATGTACATATTACAGGCTTGAATAATGTCATGTAAAACAATTTTTTTCAGTGAATTTGAGTTGAATGCTTTCTATGGGCCAACTGCTATGGAGAGAGCAATGAATAAGATCTGATCATCTCTAAATTCTATTGGAGCTAACAGACTGTAAGGGAGTACCCAGATAATTAAATGGGATAATCACCTATTACAAGAAGTACTGTAAAAGGAATGAGATCTAGAGAACCTAGGTTGGGGACTTAGGTTTCCTTTAGATAGGTTGTCAAAAGAGGATTCTCTGAGAAACTGACATCTCTTCTGAGACACGAAAGATGAGAGGAAGCTGGACAGGAGAGAGAGTAGCTTCTCAGGCAAAGACAATAGCAAGTGAAAAGCCTGAAAGGAGAAAAGTGAATTGTGTTTTTACACAGAAAGGGGGGACTAGATACATCAGAATGAATGCCAGAGGTAAAAAGAGTTTGGGAAGGTGAGCAGAAGAAAGATGGTACAAGACTTGTAAGTTTATATCAAAATTTTAGCCATAAATCTAATGAACTAGGCATTGAGGGAAGAGTTTGAAGCATGGTGAGGTGGGGAAGAAGGCTAGGTTTCAAATAGTTCTTTCTTCCTAACATGTAGGGAATGGATTGGTGGCACAAAACGATGGAAACAAGATGTGTCCATTGTCATAGCCTGGATAAGAGGTAATGGTGGCTTTACCTAAAGAAGTGACTGTGAAGATAAAAATTTTTAAAAAATTTTAAAAATTAACCGAAACCCCCACAAAGATGTAAAATTTACTTTGAAAGAGAAATTAATATTTGATTAGAATTGGAAAATAGGGGGGAAGGGAAAATCAAGATTGACACAGATTATGGGTTAGTGGTATCCTTTGCTGAGATGAGAAAGACTTCTCAGTAGCTAAATCATTGTGGGTTTTTTTGTTTTGTTTTGTTTTGTTTTTTGTACACCCAATTCAAACAATCAATCTTGACCTGGGGGTATATTTTCCTTTAGAAAGGCTTTTAACTTTCTAAAGGAGGGGATCATTACCAAGGTTTTCTGGTATTGACTATACTTTCTCAATGTTGGTTACATTCCTAGAAATGTTAACCTCTTAGGTTCCCAAGGCCAGAAACCAGCAGCTCGTGGAACTTATTCCCTTCTTAATCTGAATTAGGAGAGGTGTCAAATGTCCTCTTCTTGGTAGGTTGTCAGAGTTTTGGAACTGAATTCTGTTGGTCTTGTTTTTTGTTTTTTATCCTGGTTTATCTGAGTTTGGATATGTGCACATTTTCAACCAATTCCTATAGCTAGAAAGATTGTCGACACTGAATAGCTTTAGGGTATAAGAAACAATTAATTCAGTCAGTAAATACTATTAATTGTCCATTATATGATAATAGGCATACAGCAATGAGAGAATCAAACAGCAACAACAAAAACAAAGCCATAGCATTCTATTGAATGCCCTTCTTACTGCGATGCTGTGAAATACGGGATGCTATGAGGATAAAAAGGTAATGGGTGTTAATGAATATTCCACAAGCGTGTGCCATGCTGTCTTCTAACAACTATTTATTTTACATGGTTATAATCCAAATTAGTGAAAAAAATTCAAAACCAATCTGACCTGTATTATCAAACATATTTGTTTTTAATTTCCCAATGAGAATAAAAAGTAGAATAAAGATGATGTCTTTTGAAGGGGACACTTCTTGTGAATTATATAGAAACCATTATGCTCTAATATCCTTTGTAGTATTAATCAACAATGTTTGATTCAGTGAACTTATTTCTTGCATGTGTAATTTTCAGTTTATGAGTTTTTTTGATTTGTAATCAATTTTTGTAAATTGACTATCCATTCTTGCCATTTTTGTCAGTTGAAGCGTGTATTTGCTGCCTCCTCTGTACATCAATTTATGAGTTAATTCATTACTAAATAATTTTATCCTCTTCTTTGTGGTTAATGAGCCTTATTCTAATATTTGTTTTTTTCTTTTTTTAACAAGTAATTATTAGAATGCCACCAGAAAATAATAGTAAGCAAAAAAGAAAGGCAAAGGAATTTTGTTGTGAAATGACAACCTTGCTATGTTATTTGTGTGGTGACTGTGGCGGTGGGAGTGGAGGCATGTGTGAGTAAACAAGATTACTTCAGAAAACATTTTGAGATAAAGTTAAATATGTAAATACACTATGTCAGGTAATTCCATGCCTAGGAATATACAATAGAGAAACTCTTGCACATATCTTGTCTCACAGAAAAAGATGATAAAAAAAATTTTCTTAGAAATAGCTCAGAACTGAAAGCAACATAAATGTTCTTCAAGCTTAGAAAGAGTAAATAAATCATTGGTGTATTCATGCAATGGAATAATATATAGCAAAGGAGACAAAAACTACAGTTGTAAGTATCAGCTTGGTAACACTCAAGAACTTGATGTTAAGGGAAAGGAGCAAATATTCACACAGTATCATACTAGTATATGAATAGATGAATATCCATAGAGTTGAATATCAGTATATTTACAATACATAATGAAAATATAATAAAGAAAACTAAAGAAATACCACGGAACTCAGAACAATGGTTAAATACAGAGAAGTGAAAGAAGAGGGGTACATAGAATATTTCTAAGACATTAGCAGGGATCTGCTTTATGATCTGAGTTTGTACAATTAGTGTTTCCTTTCTTTTTATAAAAAAAAGCTTTTATGGGGCGCCTGGGTGGCTCAGTGGGTTAAAGCCTCTGCTTTCGGCTCAGGTCATGATCTTAGTGTCCTGGGATCAAGGCCCACATAGGGCTCTCTGCTCAGCGGGGAGCCTGCTTCCTCCTCTCCCTGTCTCTCTGCCTGCCTCTCTGCCTACTTGCAATTTCTCTCTCTCTGTGTCAAATAAATAAATAAAATCTTTAAAAAAAAACTTTTATGTATTTGAGAGAGTGAACAAGTGAGAGAGCATGAGCGAGGGGTTAGGGGCAGAGGGGGAAGGAGAAGCTGACTCTCCTGCTGAACAGGGGGCCGCACTGGGGCTCGATTTCAGGGTCCTGGGATCATAATCTGAGCCAAAGGCAGACCCATAACCAACTGAGCCACCCAGGCACTCCACGTTTGCTATCTTTTTATTAAATCAGTAATACTATTGCTATTAATAGTATTAAATTAGTAATATTATTATTAAAATATCCATATGGAGACTGAAGGAAAATTTTAGGATTCCCATTGACTTTTTTATTTAGACCTAGCAATATTTAAGATTCATTTCCTACCTATGTCCTAGCCCATCATCTCTCCAGTATTTTCATACAGTCCCCCTAGACCTACATCATGCAAACACACAAACACATACAAGCATTTATGTTCTGTTGCTGCTTCTTTAAAATTTAGTGCTGAGCCAATATAAATCTTTGATTGTCCCAGAGTCTGTCATCAGTTTTAACATCAGAACCTAACATTGGGAGGAACCTCCCTGCAGCACAGTGGTGTTGCTATAAAATATACATTTTTTTTTTGCATTTTTCTCTATGATACAGATTTGGTGTGAATAAAACTCACTTTAAGAAGTAATTATTTGCTATAACCATTTTTGTCAAAATTTTTTGTCTTAACAAGTTTCTTATAACCTAAGACCAAAAGAGGTCTTTGGTGTCATCAATGCTACTTTCTATACAAATTTCCCAACTTTGCAACATTAGGAACAAAAGTTCTCTTTATTTTCCCCTCAGAAATGATTGCCTCTTCTGCCTTCACACAGTGGCAGAAGTGACTTATAATAGCTCAGTCTTCTCTATTAAATTGCATTTTAACTTGGAACCAAGTATAAAGGCAAAAAGATGAACCTGTAATGACTACCAGTCCTCGGGTAACCTCTGCTGAATGTACCAGTTGGCCTCACAAATGTGATGGTACTCCAGATGCTGCATCATTGCCATTTCCTAAACTATACTTTGACTGACATACGATAATGCCAAGATTATGATGGCTTTGTGAAGCAAAAGATATCAACAATTCTGTTGGTTGAATGTGTTATTCTCATTTTAATACTTATTTATAAATTTTCATTTTGTTTAGACTTAGAATTCTTACCTACAAATAAATAAAGATTGGAGAGGTTAAGCTTAAGGTCATCTGGCGATTAGTAAAATCACATGCTAAATTCAATGCCTGGACCATAAAATCAATGTGCATTTCATTACAACAGACTCATCTTATTTCTAAAATCCCAAAATACCCATAGAACAAAAACTTCCTGACAAGTCAAAACTATTCTATCTTACTTAGGTGATTTGGCTTTAATATATTCAGTACTTTATAGAAAAAATAGAGTGCTATTGTGATATATTCAGATAGTAATACAGAAATTACTTGGAAGTGTTTGAAAACAAGTTCTTGCTCTAAGAGTTTCTGCTTAACAAAACTAAAAGTCTATCATTTTTAAATATCCACATTTTTTGAAGGATACTTAGATATTTTAACAATTGTGAAGTTGGAAATAATTATAGTTGTATAAATAAAAACTCTTCTCTTGCTTCAGTTAATTTTAATAAGTACAATTCATAATAAGTGCAATATGGCATAGGATTCTAATAATGTAAATTCATGCCTTCTTGCCTAGGAACATTAAAAGGCCATAAGGCAGTGGGGGGGATAACATTTATTAAAATTTGAAAAGAAGATTGGGAATATGAATCTGCTTATACGTATATGCATTACAATGCTGCACATTAGCAGTTATATCAAGCAATACTATTTTCTCTGTAGGTGTAACAGGAAAGTGCAACACTTGAGGTTGTTTTTTATTAGGAAGAAAAAAAATGAATCCCAATTCAAGGTGACGATAACTGAGTTCAAGTTCTAGTCATGTTGGTTACTACCTCCCTAGATTTCTGAATCTTAGGTTTTCAAAACAATGAAACAATTTTACCTGCCTTACCAATTATCCTAATTGAATAAGGATTATTCAATCCTTATATTAAGGATTAAATAGAATTATTCCTCTGTGATTTGTATGATAAACCACATAAATGCATATTAAAACCATATAAATGCAACTACTATCTATTGCGTTCTCTGAAATAATGCATTCAAACTTCAATATAGAGTAATATATATATTATTTTAAATACAGTCAAGCTGTGTTTGAAAGCTACAAAATTCAACTTCAAAATACTTCATGGAAGGGGCACCTGGATGGCTCAGTTGGTTAAGCACCCAACTCTTGATTTCGGCTTAAGTCACAATCTTGAGTCATGAGATCAAGCCCCACGTTGGGCTCTATGCTTACTGGGGAGTCTGCTTGAGATTCTCTCCCTCTCTGTATGCCCCTCCCCTGCTTGCACTCTTGCTCTCTCTCTTTCTCAAAATATAAAAATCTTAAGAAATTCGTTCATGGAAGAAAGGGAGAAATAATCAGGGGAATAATGAAATTCTCCAAATTGAAAAATAGGAAAGCAATTAATTCTACTTCAAATCTTGTGAGATTCAGCTTAACAGTAGTTAGACGCAAATGCATACCTTCTGATGAAAATATTTAAGCACCAGAAAAACTGAAAATTGCTAGGACAACAATTCAAATCAAAATTTTAAAAGAAATCAAAATAAAGAAATAATAAAGATAAAGCCATCAATTAATGAAATAGAACATAAAGGAATAGGAAGATAGAGCAATATGGAACATTAAATACACAGAGTAATGATGTATGACACAGATGAGCTTTAAGTTTGGGAATTGGGGGATATCTTTATTTTTAAGTATGATTTAAATGAAGTGAAGTGAGAGACACTATAAGAGGTCAGAAATAGAAATAAAGTATAATTAATTTATTCAGTTAACGAGTATTTATTGGACACCTAATATATGCCAGGAAATACTCTAACACTCATTTACTACAGTTAAAAAAAAAGATAAATATCTGTTAGAGCTTTTATTGTAATAGGAGAGATTACTAAACAAAATTAAAAGTTAAATAATACATTAAAAATAATTCAGTGAAGCATGGCAAGGTTTTCTGGGGAAGGGAGATTATAATTTTAAACAAACCAGTGAGAAAGACCTTATCTTTCTCGAGTCAATCTCCTTCTGAAAAACGCAAAATAACTCCATTCATTTTTCCATCAAAATCCAGATATAAATATTCAATTGCTTACTTGGCATTTCCACTTGGATTTTTAGTTCATATCTCAAATTTAAAATATCCAAATATATATACAATTAACATCAAAATCTGCACCACTTTGCCCCTAAAACTGCTTGATCTGCAGTTTTCCTCAGCAATCAATGGCAACTCATGACTTTCAGTTAGTTAGAATAATAAATAATAAGTAGATAAAAAATAAAATCCTCCAGAAATCCTTCTTTGACTTTTTCTAACAATGAACATCCAATTTGTCAAAAGAAAAAATTCTCTCAGAAGCAAAGTCAGAAATATCAAAAGTACTTATGTGAGTATTTAAAAGGATTTAACATACATAAATATGAGTACATACATATGTGTAAAAATACATGTACATAAATACTTTTTACTGGATCGACAGAAATATATCTGTATGTATAAACTGCATAATACATCACTATATTACTTGTAATTATTTATCTCTATATATGCACACATAAAATATGTATGTGTGTATGTGTAATGTGTGTGAGTAAATATAGAAAATATTTGAGCGATCTAAATTACAGCATTGTTTGAACTCATTTGAACGGGCATCTTTTTTTTTTTCTTTGTTTATTTGACAGAGAGAGAGATTACAAGTAGGCAGAGAGGCAGGCAGAGAGAGGGGAGAAAGCAGCCTCCTTGCGGAGCAGAGAGCCCAATGCAGGACTCGATCCCAGGACCCTGAGATCATGACTTGAGCTGAAGGCTGAGGCTTTAACCCACTGAACCAAACAGGCACCCTGAACAACAGCCTGCTCAGCGGGGAACCTGTTTCCTCCTCTCTCTCTGCCTGCTCTCTGCTTACTTATAATCTCACCCTCTGTCAAATAAATAAATAAAATCTTGGGCGCCTGGGTGGCTCAGTGGGTTAAAGCCTCTGCGTTCGGCTCAGGTCATGATCTCAGGGTCCTGGGATCGAGGCCCACATCGGGCTCCCTGCTCAGCGAAGAGCCTGCTTCCCCCCCTCTCTCTCTGCCTGCTTCTCTGCCTCCTTGTGATCTCTCTCCCTCTGTGAAATAAATAAAAATAAAATCTTAAAAAATAAATAAATAAATAAAATTAAAAAAAAGAAAAATAACATTAAAGAACATATATTTTAATATTTAAAATGAATATTTAATCAGTGAGTAAAGTAAAAAATCCTTAAGCCCAGTAGGAAAGACCGTCACTGAATGATAGTCACTGTAGCATAACAAGTTAAATTTGTGCAATGTAGCTGAAATACAGGAAATGTATGATTTTGAACATTTACATTTTTAAGAGGAATCAGTAAGCTCTCTAATAGCTATACCCCAAATAAAAAGCAAAATAAATCTATAGATACAGTACTAAAAAAAAAATTAAAGACAGAACCTACCTCAGCAACTATAATATGCAGATTCAACAGAAAACCAAAACAAAAGTTGATTCTGTAAAAAAGCTGTTAAATTTGAACAAAACTATAATGATAGTACACAAGCAAGTCACACACGTAAAAATAAATACAAATATCCTCATCAAAATATTAGAGTATACTCAGGAATGATTAAGGGAGATAATTCCTTATTGGACATTATTTCAAGCATACAAATTTATTTCAGGGTTAGGGATGTATATTGTTCAAAATTAAAAAATTAGGGGTGCCTGGGTGGCTCAGTCAGTTAAACATCCCACTCTTGGTTTTGGATCAAGTTGTGACCTCAGGGTCACGAGATCAAACCCTGCATTGGGCTCTGTGCTGAGTGTGGAGCCTGCTTAAGATTATCTCTATCCCTCTCCATCTGCCTCAACTCCCCCTGCTCCTGCACACTCTCTTTCTCTCTCTCAAACAAAAAAAAAAAAAAGGAAGTTAATGTTATTCAGCTTATTACCATACTAAGAGAAAATATTAATTGCCAAAAAATCTTTTGATCAAATTTAAGTCATTATAAATAACTCTCATTAAAAAACTTTTAGCAAGCCATAATAAAATGGTACACCTTAACTTCATAAAGAGCATCTACCATAAACCTCCAGCAAACAGCATCCAATTTCTTTTCTTTTTATTTTTTATGGATCAGTTACTTAATTAAGTTCTTTGTAAAACATTTAGAACATCAATTTGGGAGAGAAAACACAGAATGCAGACAGCCCTGAAGCTGAGGAATAGTTTTGATTGTTGGCAGAATTTGCAAGTTCACAGCTTTCTGATCAACCTTGCAGTGCTCTGTAATCTTGCATTTGTCTTTCTCTGAGTCAAAGATCCTGCCTTCCTGGTATGCAGGTTTATCCAGATGCTGCTTCTTGAAGTAAGCATCAGTGAGATGTCTTGGGATTTTCACACTGCTGATACCAATTTTGGTGGAGGTGACAATGATAAATTTCTGGTGTGTTCTACATAGAGGACCTTACTTGAGGGCCACAGGTCCAGTAGCAAGCCCTCTCGCCTCTGTGGCGCCCAGTGAGGATGATCAAAATGGACCCAGAAGTGATACTTGCTCATAGTTTTCTCACATACCCCTTGAAAGGCTTTTTACTGTGGCTCAGCAGCTTTCAAGGTGCATCTTCAGTCAGGTATTACCTAGGCATTTTTCGAAGTTTAACCACTCTGGTACCACCATTCTTGTCACCACCAGCTGGTTTAGTGACAGTAACGAGAACCTTCTCTTTTTCTTCTCAAAGCTGGATTTAGTTACTGAATATTTCTTCTTCTATATAGCCTTTCTGGAATACAGAGCAGATCAGAAATAGCTGCCAATTTCTCTAGCTAGGACAGGGTTTCAGCTTAGTGAGGCTTCCCCTTCTTTGGCATTTTAGCCTTGAGGTTACCCCTCTTAACCTTGGCACCAGGATCACCCTTCTTGGCGTCAGGTTTTTTTTCCTTAGCATCCAGCTTCTCAGCTTTTTCACCTGTCACCTTGCAAGACGGGAAAGCGCAATCATCCATTTCTAACATTAAACATCTTGCTTTAGAATGAGGAATGTGAAAAGGACACCCCGAATAAGTGATTCTATTTAACATTAAAGTAAAAGATGAAGCCAACCCAAGAAGTAAGAAATATAAATAAACTATTTTAAAAATTAAAATTGGATATCTGCTTCAAGCCATGTAGTAACAGGAAGAAATTTGCCCATCCACCCTAGAATCGGGAAGACAAACAAAATTTTTGAAACAATAGTTTTCAAACATTAAATAAAATAGTGCAAGACAGTGGTCCTTGAGAAAAGGAAAATAAATAAATGGAGCTCTAGGGTTGTTCCAGATCACTGTCTGTAAAGAATTTCTAGTGCTTAGCACAGAGATAAAGAACATAAAAAAGTTAAACATTGATATTTGCTTTTCATAATTATGAACAGGCAAATGTCATTTACCACAGCTGCTATTCTATATCGAATTGTGGGCTATAGTTGGTAGTATTTTGTAGAATACATAAAATTTGGAAAAGAAGAAACAAAATGCAAAAACAAAACAAAAATAAACTTAAAAATATAAAATGGAACAGAATAAGAGAAAAATATAGCAAAACAATATTATTCATTAAAACCAGCCATGACGCCTCAGAAATAACTAAAAAATAAACATGTTTCATTAATCAGATGTGCCTAAGAATAACTGTAACAATATATATGTAAGGCTTCCATATAAAAATTAAACTTTATTGAAGGATATAGAAGAAAAAATGCAATATTAATGGATTTTAAGATCCAGTATTGTAAAGAGGCAATTGCTTTTCAATCTATTCTCAAAAGTCAATGCCAACAAAAACCTCAAGATGATGCTCAGATTTATAATGAAAATTCATAACAAGGAAAAGATCTTAGGAGAATCAAAATATCTTTTCAAGAAAAAGGAGGCAAGGAAAATCAATATTTAATAACTATAATAATTAAAATATTGTGGTGTTTGCAGTGGAATAGAAAAAGAAAGATGGATAGAAAGAATAGTATTAGAGTTTCCAAATCAGACCCATGCCCATATGGAATTTGACATGTAATAAGATGAGCACTTCAAATCAGTAGGGGAGCGTAAGAATTACTTTTCAAACTATTCTTGGACACCTGGCCATCCAGTTAGAAGAAAAAAAAAACAACAACACAAAAATGATCATTGCATCTTGCTTTTCACACACACACACACACACACACACACACACACACACACTCGTTTATATACCTAGTTATATAAATGTATATATTCTGGATAGATTAAAGATTAAATGTAAAAAATAAATACAAATTTAGAAGAAAATATTTTTATGCTAGTGGGATAAGAAAAAATATTTCAAAATCATGGAAATTCAGAAAACTTTAAAGAAAGGCCATATTTGACAGCAATTAAAATATACATAAGCTTAAATATATATATATATTTAAGTTTTAATATATCTAAGAAAACCATAATCAAAGTTTAAAAATAAAGATATGTATGTATGATCATGTGTATGTATATATGTCATAGTAGATTAGCATTTCAATTGTAGACAGAAATACGTAACAGAAAAAATAAATAATTGAAAACATATGCACAGATCATTTACAGAGAAGGAAACCTGACTGGCAATAAACAGAAGAACATTTGCTCAGCCACGTTACTATTGAGGAAATGCAAGTTAAAACAGTGCCATTTCATTCCAAATCTACCAGATTGCCAGTAATCAAAAGTTTCATGAATATCAAGTGTGTAGGCAATGCTGAGTGAGATCTGAAATTGGAAAGCAACTTGGCAATATCTGGAATAGCTGATGATGCCCATGTCACATGATCCAGCCATGCCACTTCTAAATATATGTTCTAGTAAAAAGCTTGAATATGCATTTAACGAGACATGCAAAGGAATATTCACTGAACCACTATTTACAGTGGTATGGTTCTTTAAATGTTATCACTAGGCAAGTAGATAAAGAAAATACAGTATATAGCATATTTCAATTCATCAATTAAGATGAATGAATATAGTCTGCATATATTAATGTGAATTTATATAAAATGTTGAATGAAAAGCATATTACAGAAGGAGATATGCAATATGAGAGGACTGACAAATATTTCCAAGTACATTGTTTGTGCACATGTACATAGCTAAAATATTAAAGCCGGTGCAGAAATGTTGGCAAAGTAATTATCTCTGGAGAGGAAAAGAAGGGAAGGGAATCAAGTAGAGATGCTAAGGGGGCTTCAAGCTTAATTGTTAAATTCTGTTTCTTTGAAGCAAAAGATCTGAGGCAATCCTGACAAGTTTGTCAACTTTAAATGCATTTTTGGTACATTTAAAATATGCCAAATTTTAAAAAATGAGTTTGATAAATATCAGTGAAGTTGCCCCTAAAACACTCAGGCAGTTTATGCTTTAGCCTCTGCAAAACCATTACAGTGTCATGTCCTCTTCTATTATAAATGAGAGGATAAAGGAAGACCTAGCTTGTCTGTCATTCATCTTTGTACTGTATCTAACTTAATTCTGACATTTAATTTGGCTGATCAGGTGATTAAATAAAGAACTTATATACATTTTAACATTTGAGTTAGAACTGTAATAATTTATTAATAATTTATTGTCTTCCACAAACACACACGTACACATATCAAGCAATAAATACACACAAAACATGTGGTTTTATGTATATATGATACGTATTGATATATATGTATAACACATACACACAGAAAGTATTTATTTTAGTCATAAGGATTTAATCATAATCATGTCTAAATAACCCAAAGAAGAAAGAAACTAAATAAATAAATAATCCAAAGAAAACAGAGAATCCTCATTTCTGTTCTAGGAAAGCATATTGAAAAAGTAAGTACACTATCAATTAAAATATTTCCCTAATTCCATTTGTTTTGTAAATTGGGAAAGAATTGTTAATACATAACTTTTCCTAGCCTTATGAATTTAAAGGAAACTAGAACACATTTTGAATGTACCATAGGGCATATACTTTAGCCATTCAATCGAGCTCAAGATTGTTTTGGCCAAGGATATTTCCAATAGTTTATTTTTATAGAAATCTATCTTCCTGGAAATAAAAATATTTTGAAAAATGACTAAGTAGTAAGAAACTCAGCAACGCTTATTTTGTATTTTTTAAGTGGGTTGAGACCCATTCAGTAATAGTTCCTTAGCTTCTCCTAAGGTAAGTACATCAAATCTTGTGGAAAAAAATCAAATCGAATATAAAGGTTAATGTCAATAAAAATATGCAGAGGATATATGCAGCAGATGGAAACACTCATCATTTCCACAGTAAAGTCATAAGCATTCCTGCCAACAACTCTTAAGTAAAAATTATTTTTGTATTTGATTTATATACAAACATGTACATCCTGATGGATCACAATACTATTTAAATAACGAAACAGTAGATTGTTTCTACCATTGATGATTAATTTCCCTGCTTATATACCTCAAAATTCCAATTCATGAATTTGTATATTTCATGCTACTTTATTAAACTAATTATCCCTCAACTACTTTGAAAGTTGCTTGGGAGCACGATCTTATCTTTGTGTATGCTCAGCACAGAGCGTGATACATGACAGATGTTTAATAAAGAGTTGTCACATGAGTGTGCCACTGTACAATGGATTGAGTAGGTACCAGTGCAGTTCAGCACAATTCCCACATGATAACTCATAAAACTTTATAAAATTTTCCTTCTTGGATAATTTGGATTTGTATTTGGTGAAGGAAAAATAATATTGTTATAGTACCCCAAAATAAGCCTTTAGAATTAGTATCTAATTTAAGATTCTAAATAATTAATTAAGAAAAATTGTAATGGATCATATGAAATGAAAGAAAACATCTTAATTTACTGATAATGTTTCTTTTATATTTTCTATAATATAAAAAAACAATATTGTTGCCTTAGGTATATATTCACATATGTGCAAATGTTTGAAAGCACATTTGAGATTAACCTTTATGTCAATGCCTATAGCACAGGACACAGCAAATAGTAAACATGGATCATTTGTTGACTAAGTGGTTAAAAATCATTAAATTCATTAGTTAATGGGAAATCTCTAACCCTAGGGTATCTGTCTCCTTACATAAAACTACCTAGATAAGTTATTTATTCTCCCATTTACATAGTAACTCTCAATTTAGGTATTGTATTATTGGTTCAATTTGGAAAATTATTTTTAAGTTATTTAATTTGCATTTATGAGCCTCATTTCCATGAGGTGAACATCATTATATAATCATTATTTACTCCATTGATTCTTGTAGGCTTATTTTACTATGTTCATTTTTAAAGGGATTGATTCCTGTGTATTTCTCTATTGTACAATCCAGTGAATTAGGGGTCTGAGTTATTTTCACAAAATATTGTTGTGTTAAGCTTTATAATACACTAGAAAATATTTGGAATCTTTATCTATATACACTACTATTTTTTTGAAGGAAAGGGAACATGTTTCTGCAAATATCACCACCCTAACCAACTTCATTTTGAAAAGTTTTGGTAGTTTTAGGGATATTTTCTCAAAGAAAACTTTGAGTTTAATTGAGAACTTGTGATAATAAAGAGCATCTTACATTTTTCAAAGTAATCTTATTTAACTGTCTTACTTAATACTCAACATAACCTGTGGGGATAGATGAGTAGGAAATTCTGAAAGCACAGAAAGAAAAGGGAATGCTCTGAATGGCTCTTCCTGAGTCTTCGTCAAAAGAAAGACAATTATCATATGCTCTCTCTGATATGAGGAACTTGAGGGGCAGGGGGGGGGTCGTGGGGGGTAGGGAGGGAAAAA